>PVJD01000300.1:0-467538 GCA_004026545.1 Mormoops blainvillei
GGTATCAGTCTTGACTTCCTCTACAGTATCAGGTTTGATTCTCTCTACAGTTCCCTGAATTTCCCATGAAGGTTGGCAACCCAGGATGGCTTGTACCTTCACCTGCCCCAGGTGCTAGGTGGGTGCCAGTCCTTGGTCAGTGGTCCTGCATCTTCCCAGTCCGGTCCATTCATTCCACATGAGGGGCAGAGCAGACCCATTTTGTACCACCTAATGGTCAGAGAGCCCAGACTTCTATCTCAGGAGCAGTAGTGACTCAGCAGCTCAGACATTCCCATCACTCCCTTGTTGCAGCAGCAGTAGCTGCTGAGGCCATTGTGCAACCAGATGCAGTGCTTTCATTCTCAGTGAGAGTTCTCAGCATAACTTGTCAAAATGGCCTGTTAGGTGATTGGCAGGTTGGGAAGAAGGAATTTGCACCATGTGGACTGTGAGATGAGATGTCTTTGCGGCCAGAGCTTTGTTACAGTGCCTCCCGAAGGCTCTAGGCGCATGCTAGGGTATGCCTTGAGAGGGGATGTGTGTATTATTTAGAGGGTGTTGTGTAATCAGAAATGCAGGGGCCAAACACAACCACAGAGAAATACTGTCAGAAGACCATATTCTGGTTTTAAATTGTGGCTATGTAAAGTGCATGCTTAGAATAGTAGTTCCTGGTGCGAACAAGACTGAGCTGTGTTGTATGACTTTGATGTTTGTCATTTCTCTTAATTGACAGGTAACAAGGAAACAGCACATTCTACATTCTGGGTGCTGCTGAGTATCCTTCTGGGAGCTGTGGCCATGCTGTGCAAAGAGCAAGGGATCACTGTGCTGGTAAGACCTGAGACATGGTCAGGGGCCGCTCTGAATGGCCCTTTCCCCTCCTATAGAGACATATTGAGCTGGCCCTGCCTGTGTGACCTCTTCTGTTGCACCTCATTGCAGTTGTAGACATTTCTGGACCAACCACTTGTGCTCTCACAATCCTGGTGTTTTATGTGGGAATTAATAGCCTTGGTTGACGATCATTAGCAACTGATGGAAATGGAGATTGGGAAGTTCCTTTTCCTTTATCATTTTAATTTTTTATTTACAGTTGACATACATTATTCCATTTGGCAACTGCCAGCATGTTCTCCACAATATATCTGTGAGTCTGTTTCTGTTCTGCTTATTTGTTTATTTTGTTTTTTAGATTCAATTTTTGATAGATAAGGTATTTATTGCCATTTTATTGTTCATATTTTTAATCTTTTCTTCTTCTTCTTCCTTCTTCATCCTTTTTTTCCTTCTTCCTTCTTTCTTCTTCCAGAAGAACCTTTAACATTTCATATAATATTGTTTTGGTGGTGGTGAACTCCTTTAGCTTTTTCTTGTCTGGGAAGCTCTTTATCTGCCCTTTGATTCTAAATGACAGCTCTGCTGGGTACAGCAATCTTGGCTGAAGGTCCCTGCTTTTTAAGGCTTTGAATATTTCTCTCCAGTCCCTTCTGGCCTGCAAAGTTTCTTTTGAGAAATCAGCTGGCAGTCTTATGGAATTCCCTTGTAAGTAGCTAACTGCTGTTTCTTAATGCCTTTAAGATTCTCTCTTTGTCTTTAACCTTTGGCATTTTAATTATGATGTATCTTGATGTGGGCCTCTTTGGGTCCAACTTGTGTGGGATTCTCTGTGCTTCCCAGACTTTTATGTTTATTTTCTTCACCCAGTTAGGGAAATTTTCTGTCATTATTTTTTCAAATACGTTTTCTTTTCTTTTCTTTTCTTTTTTAAATGTGTTTTCAGTTTCTTTCTTTTTCTCTTCTTCTGGTACCCCAGTGATGCAATGTTGGTAAGCGTGAAGTTGTCCCAGAGACTCCTTTAGTGTAAGTGTATCTTTGGATTCTGTTTTCTTTTTGCTGGTCTGATTAGGTAATATTTACTGTTTTATATTCCAAATCACTGATTTGATTCTTGGCTTCATCTACTATATTGTTGATTGCCTATAAATTATTCTCCATTTCAGTTCAGGTATGCTTCATTTCTGTCTAGTCCTTTTTTTATGCTATTATAGTTCCCACTGAGTTCATTGAGCATCCTTATAACCAGCGTTTGAACTCTGCATCTAGTAGATTACTTGTCTCCATTCTGTTTAGTTCTTTTTCTGGAGTTTTATTCTGTTCTTTCATTTGGGACATGTCTCCTCATTTTGGTAGCCTCTCTGTGTTTGTTTCTATTTATTAGGGAGAGCTGCTCTGTCTCCCTGGCTTGGTAGAATGGCCTAACGTAGTAGGTGTCATGTAGGGTCCCGTGGCACTGCCTCCCAGATCACCCAAGTTGGGTGCTTGAGGTGTGCCAGCCCACTATGTGGGCTGTGTACATCTTCCTATTGTAGGTGAGACTCAGTTGCTATTGGCAGGTTAATGAGAGGGATTTACCCCCAGGCTGATGAGCTGCAAGGGCTGGCTTTGACCACCAACCACGGACCTCTGACCACCATGAAGGATCAGCTGTGCAGGGACCCACCCCACAGAGCAGGACTTACTTCAGTGGGGCTCTGGTGTCTGCTGAGCCTACCCCTTGAGTGTGTCACTTGTGGAGATGGTTGGGTGTTGATGCTTTGACATGATCTAAAGCTGTCCACTGGGTACAGTGGCCCTGGGGCCTCCCAGTAGGTGCAGGTCAAAGTCAGATGCCACGTATGTACTCCCTGGGGCCACCCAGCATGAGCTACAAAGTGATCTGTAGATGGCTGCTACTTGTGCTGGACTTAGAGTTGCCCAGGCAAGGCCAAGCTGCAAACCAAGACTGGCTGCTAGTAGTTCTGGGCCTGGGACCACTTAGCAGGAGGTAAGGGGCATGCTGAAGCCAGACACTGCTTGTTTGAGAGATTTTATGAAAATCTGAAGCATGAGCAGTGACAAACCATTAGTGTGGAAAAGCCCTGGAAACAGCTTGGTGGGCCTAAAAGTTGGGTGGAGCTGTTCCTCAGGGCATCACTGGGAGGAGGGTAGTGAATGGTGTTAGCTACTGAAATTGATGGAGTCTCAGATATGGTGCCCATCTGCCTATTCTATGCAGGGAGGGTTCAACAAAGGAACAAAGGCCTCTGCCAGCAGTTCTGAGAGAGGGAAGTTCTTAAAAAGTGGTGATTAGTTTTCTTGGAGAGGTCTTGTAGAAAAAGATGAAGGAATGGTTTGAGTTTTCTTGGATGCTCTCAGGTTTTGAGTTTTCTTTGGAGCTCTCAATGGGGAGCTACTGTCCCTTCTAGAATATAGTTTATACCCAGGCAGAAATGGTCTTCTGTGACCTACAAAATCATGTATCACATGGGTGAGTAAAATCAGGATTCCTTGAAATGATTAACCCAGCACTGGCCCATTATTATTGGAGGGAGGGCCCTAAATACAACAGTGGGCTGACTCATTAATGGTTCCGGTCCTGATTAAACAAATACTGAGTGTATGTCATGTTATGCATGGCTCCAACTGGAGATGTGAGAGAGGAGAGGAAAGGGCCTCACACAACTGCTACGTCTGACCCAAATTGAAGCCCCAGGAAGGGAGAAGCATTGAAAGCCACTTTCCTTTTTCTCTTTTGTAGCCCATTTTCTACCTTACATTATTAGAAGGAAATCTAGAAATTAGAGATGTGAGCAGAGGTAGAGAAATGGAAAACAAAGATGTGGGACGTGACGGCCCACGCAGGAATACCTTGGGAAAGAAAAGCAGTCAGAGCTGTTAAGGTTTGACACTAGTCAAGGTAAAGGTCAGTGGTTTTATTGGTCTTGATTTACAGTGTCAAGGTGAGCCAGCTAGAAGATGGTATAGAAAGAATTACTGTGCAAATATACTTGAATTTCACGAGTAACATTTAAAAAGTCTTCTCTCAACCAATATTTCGCAACTTTGCTGTTACTGACCTTAGAGCTGGATCTTTTTCCTTATAGAGAGCTGTCCTGTGCACTGTAGGATGTTTAGCAGCCTCCCTGACCCCCTTTCACTAGATGCCAATAGGACCTATGCAGTTGTGACAACCTGAAATATTTCCAACAAAATCCTCCTCTTGAGAAGCACTGCTCTGAACTCTTGCTCCTCCATTACCTGGGAACTTACTAAAATTTAGTGTTTCAGACCCCACCCCAGGGCTGTTGAATCAGAATCTTCCTTTAACAAGGTCCCAGGGTAACACCCAGTAATGTTTAAAAAGCCCTAAGGAATTAGGTTGGATTTATGTGAAGAAAGAAATAGTGAAATTTAGCTGTTTTCAAAAATTTGATAAGAATATAGACATTTTGATGATGCATTTAAATGGGAAGGAGGAGGGAGGGTCCAACTTATGTTTGGCTCAGTACTCATGATAGCATGCCCCTGTCACCCCTTGATGACTGTCCTAAAGCTCACAGGCAGAAAATCAAACTGTAAAAAGACAGTGACAGTGGCAGCTCAATGGGGAGCTCCTGTGCCTTCTAGAAAATAGTTTATACCCAGGCAGAAATGGTCTTCTTTGACCCACAAAAATCATGTATCACATGGGTGAGTAAAATCAGGATTCCTTGAAATGATTAACCCAGCACTGGCCCGTTATTATTGGATAATTATTGGTTCCCAGCATTTCCCAGAGAAGGTTAAGTAGAAATGTCATCCTTGCTTTGAAAACCATGAATTACCACCGGCATCTGATGATTTATGATCATCTTTGCCACAAAACCCCATACAAAAAAGACCCAGGTATTTAGGGGTAGTGTTATCCAAATACACCATGTATATTCTGACCACTTTATCCAGACCGGGCAGAGAGTTCTGCTCGGTGACATTTTCTGTAGTTGCGACATGTATGGAAAAAGTCCATTGCAGAATCGACAGTAAAATTCAAGCCTCATCTGGCTTTCAGCCTATAATTATAGGTGTAATAACTGCAAAAGCAACCTCCACCTCCTAGAAAGAAACTTGTCATGGTGGTGTTAGAAGCTGTTAGGATAGGTAGAGCTACGGTATCACACTCTCAAAACCCAGTGGCATCACAGTATTGAAGTTACGTATCAATCACCTAACCATCATGGACAGGACTTTGCATGACAGAAGTGACTGTCCTCTGTACACTTACCCAGGCTGGCTCAGCCTCTGCCATCCTCAGTATGTAGTTCCCCAAAGTCACCCTGGTCATCCCCATCATCTCCATCACAGCCAGCTGGAAGGGGAAACCAAGTGGTAGAGCGTGTCTAGGTTTATAATCAAACCTCCAAGATGGGCACTCTCACTCCTACCCACATTCCATAGGCTGGAACTCCATCACATGACCATGTATAACTTGCAGGGGAGGCTGGGAAATGCACTCTGGCTGTGTGCCCAGCAAGAACAGAAAGCTGATGGACAATTAGGAGTCTGCAGCTGAGAGATCTCCAACAGCCCATCAGAGACCATTGTATATGTTCTGCTCCTGTTTTTGCTACACTTGCCGCAGTCATTCAGCACTTTAGGTTCTTGAGGTGTTAATTACTTATATATGGCTGGGTTTTAAGATTGATGGCTGCCTTTATCTTTTAAGGCATAACAACTGCCCAGGTAACCCCTCTATTATATAATCACCCAAGTGACAGTCTTATAGTAAAGAAAAAAAGGAAAGAAAGGACCTCTGAAGAGTCCCAAATTTCTAACTAGGACTAAGAAAAATTTACTAGATAATAAAATTGATATATATTACTGTGAGCTAATTTCATAGGAACAATGGTGGTATTTTTTATGAGCTGAAGATGTCTTCCATAATTATCTAATTTACTGTATCCCTTGTCTAGATTTGGTAATAAAATTGTGCAATATAATTGCTACCTAATCAAAGTTAGGCTTTCGCATCATTGATTGCCTTGTTTTGCTTCCTTAGGGTTTAAATGCAGTCTTTGACATCTTGGTGATAGGCAAATTAAATGTTCTGGAAATTGTCCAGAAGGTACTACATAAAGACAAGTCATTAGAGGTAAGTATATACTTTTGTCTCCAGCCCCAACATGGAAAATGTCAAGTACCAGCTGATTTAAAATGCCATTTTCAAAGTATTTTTTGCTATTTTGAATTCTAAAATAGCCAGCCTATTAAATAAAGCACAGTGTCAAACAGTTCAGGTAGAATCACTGCTCATTTGTACCTGGCTTACCCACATTTTTATTTGAAAATCTGTAACCTCAGGGGCTTTACGATGTCTTTTCAGAACATTGGCGCGCTCAGAAATGGGGGCCTCCTCTTCAGAATGACGCTTCTAGCCTTGGGGGGAGCAGGGGTACTCTATATGCGCTTGAAAATCATGGGCACCGGGCCGCCACCATTCACTGAGGTTGACAACCCGGCCTCCTTTGCTGACAGCACATTGGTCAGGGTGAGTTCATATCTCTGCAAAATTCCCAGGTCCTTCTTCCCTCCTCGTCATCTCACTCTCAGCACACCTGCAAAATCCCTAATTAATGGAACACCTCCATGTTTGTTTGCTATCAAGAAGGTTATTCTAGGATGAAGCCAGGCTGTGGTTAGGGATTGAGCAGATAGAAGTCCCTCTTATTTCCATTCTAATCAAAATTAAGGAGTGGTTCCTTCTAATGTCAGATGTCTTGCCAGCCTCGTTAGTGTCTCCTAACCCCATGATGTTTGTTTTAAAGGAAATTGACATGACAGGGTTAAGATAAAATATAGCAGTGTCAGTGGCATCTATAAAAGTCTAATGGTGTCAAGACTCTCCTTATTACAAAGGTTTGCTTTGTCCGAAGGCAAGGGTATCAGGTCTTAGCAGTGCATTTCATAGAGACAGAAATCAAGAGAACCACCATAGCATACTATTCTTATGTTAAGCATATAGGTGACCTCTGGGCCTCAGACTTCCTGGGTCACAGACTGGGCATCACTAAGTAAATCTACATAGTTTGCCCAGAAATATAACAACTGTATAACAGAGTCTGGGGCCTGTGCTGCATTTTCCTCATTTAAAATCTGAATGCATTTAATAAATTGCAAATTATAACCACACGTTCATTGTAGAAAGTGTCAACATTTTATTTGATACAACTGCTCTCCTTGAACAGAAGCATACAGATGCCTCAGAAGTGAAGTTAGGATATATACACATTCAAGTGTAGCATTAAATGTTTGTTTTCCTTTTGACTGACAGGCCATAAACTATAATTACTACTATTCATTGAATGCCTGGCTGCTGCTGTGCCCCTGGTGGCTGTGTTTTGATTGGTCGATGGGCTGCATCCCCCTCATTAAGTCAGTCGGTGACTGGAGGGTAATTGCACTGGCAGCACTCTGGGTCTGCCTAATTGGCCTGATATGCCAAGCCCTGTGCTCTGAAGACAGTCACAAGAGAAGGTAAGAGACAGTGCTGAATTTTAACTTCCACACTGGGTTGAGTCAGAAGCATTTTGCTAAATCCAGATTGATCACTTTAACAATTTTGTGGAAGTAATGTCTCAGGACATTTATTTCCAGTACATTTTTATAACAAGGATGAGTTCATCCATTTGGAATTGGTTGCTGCTTCAACGAGTGGGGAGTGAACCTGAGGAGGAGGGTATGGATGACTGCTTTATATCCCCTTCCTCCTGTCCCCCGAAGTAGCACTTTGAGATCCTTTTCTCAGTAGGTGGTAAAGAGTAATTTATGGTCAGAACAGAGAGTGTAATTGATGTGTATTGTGCCCATTATTTCACAATTCTCCTTCAGAAAACCCTGGTGGATGCTACAGAGATTCCTTCTCCTGCATGGTACAAAATAAACTGCTGCCTCAAAGAGACTATCCTTTCTCACCAAAAAAAGAGGGGAATAAAAGGTTATTGAGAAAATAATTGGGGGAAAACTCAAGTGCTTCATGAGAAAGAAAACTATTTAAGATGATTTCTTTTACGCATAAGTGTTTATGGAATTAGATTAGTAATTTCTCAAAATAAATTAAGTCTCAAGTTTACCCGTGTTTTAAATTGGTTTATAATTCTAAAGGACAACAGACTTTTGTCCCAGCCCATTTACACGTGTGCAGTTAGATTTTATTTTTAAAGTACTGTAGACACAGGGTCCAGGAAGAAGGCACCACACTTGACCTGGTTCCCAGTTCATTCTCTTCCATTATGTGGGGCATTAGAAATGATAGCCTAGTTCCAGAAGTGTTTCATGGCCCATCTTTCTTCTGCTTGACAACCCCCAAAATAATACTAGTTTATTTCAGATTTTGTAAAATTTAAACTAGTTAAGTATTATACCTATTGTTTGTGGACTTTTTTTTCCTATGAAAACTATATTAGACTAAATGGGACCAATATCCACTGAGCTATTCAATACCTATATGGTTTGAGGTGAGTTGGAAGTAGATAAATTAATAAGGCCTTACAAAGTAGTCATTCTAACCTTATGATATGAATTGTGTGACTTGTGAATTTTTTCTTTAACGTCTGATGCTAAGTGCCTCAGTAACATTTTTATGCCTTATCCTAATACTACCGGGCTAAACCCTTACTACTGATGACACATTTTGCTCCTGCTGATACTTGTTCTCAATTGACGTCATGGAAAATTAAAAGGCCTTCATTATTATTTTAATGTTGAGTAGCATATTTTTCTTGAGAAGCCTAAAAATAGCCATGTTAAGTATTGTACTCCTCATTTTCCAGGGTCCTTACGTTGGGCCTGGGATTCCTCATTATCCCATTTCTTCCTGCAAGTAACTTGTTCTTCCGAGTGGGCTTTGTGGTGGCAGAGAGAGTTCTCTACCTCCCCAGCGCTGGGTACTGCATGCTGCTGACTTTCGGATTTGGCGCTCTCAGTAAACATACTAAGAAAAAGGTACTGGCCGAGAGTGGTACCATTCATAACCAAGGTGGTTGGACGGATTTCCTCATGACATTTACCATGTCTCTCTGTTCTTAAGAAATTAATCACTGCTCTCGTACTGGGAATTTTGTTCATAAACACGCTGAGATGCATGATTCGCAGCGGTGAGTGGAGAAATGAAGAGCAGCTTTTTCGAAGTGCCCTGTCTGTGTGTCCTCTCAATGCTAAGGTGCGTTGGCTACCATGTTTCTTTAGAAAGACATTACTAGGAAATGTTTTAAGTTCAACAGCTGAATAAGAAGAATGCTTCCCTTCATAATCTAGCATAGGATTTGGGTTTTTCTTTTTTTGTTGTTATTTTGATAAAATTTATTAAAACTCCACTTAGCCAAAATAATTCAAAGAAATTATTAAAGCTAGGCAATGTCATGAAATGGGAGATTACTCAAATGAGGTTTTACTCATCCAGTTGGTCCAATCGCCCTTTAAAGTGGTGGCAGAGGTCCTAACACCACACATGCAGCCTGGGGCCTGAAGAGCCCACAGTTGAAATATTCAGAGCACACTTTTCAAAAGACATGCTTTGGCCATAGCATTAACTAGCTTCCAAGCCGTAATTTGAAGATAATATCCACAACTGGATAATAATTTGGTCCAGGAAGTTTAAATCATGCTGTGTGGTGATAAATGTGTGGTACATGCATGATGTGATACATATGTGGTGATAAATGGGTAGTACGCATTTATATCACCTGTGGTTTCTCTATTGAGGTTCATTTTGTTAGATTAGGTAAAAATAAATGTATACACTATAAAATTGGCAGTGTTTTTGTTGAAACAGCCTGGTAGGTATTTTTTCATTTGGATTCTTCATGAACCCAAGTCCTTAGCTTAACCAGCTCTGCCTCTTTGGGTGAAACCAAACGTTTTTGAATGTTCAGTGCCCGTATCTATAAAGGGGGGCAATAATGCCTTTCTTCTGGGTTTGTGGTGAGGCTCTAATGAAATATGGCTTCTGAAGTGGCAGAATGTGGTAATTAGAACATCGTAGGTGTTCAAGAAATATTAGCTTTCTTAGGTTCATTTTAGTTTTGGTTGTCACATTAAAATGACAAGAAGGGACTGTCACTTGCTCAAAATGGGATACCAAGGATTTAGGGCACAAGAATTTCTGTTCATATAGATCATTATTATCACTAAGTAATGATTCATTCTCTATGGGATCGTCACAACTGTAGCTTCCTAGGGTGCTCCAAATGAGGTCCTCGAGGAGTAAAAAAAAAGGGCTCTCTGGAGTTCTATCTCATTTTTACATTCTATATTTAAGAAAAAGCAGTGATTTCAGGTAAAATTACATGAACAAATCTAGTGAATATTTGATCTTATTGTGACCTTGAAGCAAAGAATAGTATAAAAGGCTCTGACTCCTTGTTTGTCTTTTTCTTGGATTAAAAAACCTTTTTCATGTTCCATAGTTAAGAGATTTAGGTAAAAGAATGAATTACTTCAGAGTTTTACTGTTCATTTGATTTGCTGGCCTATCCATTTATTTTATGCTACTAAAAATAAATTGCTTGTAATTTAATTTTATAAATGTTAATAGATTTGCTTTATTTTTATTTTAGTGTTTCAATAGCAGTACTTTCCCCTTCTGCTTATACAGTTCTTCCATATAAGGAACTGAGATTCCTTTGTAGTGGCTCTATAATTAATCTCCATTATCTTCCCTCTAAGGTTTTTAGAGAGAGAGATTTTTTTATTTTTAATTTTTCCAAATGGGAGAAACCAATGCATAGAAAAATGGAACTGATGTTATTTAGCTTAATAATCTAGGTGTTCAATAGAGACCATATGAGACAGTGCCCAGGTTACTCTAGTAAATGGGGGAGGAGGAGATGGGACATATGTGAATTTGAGCCTATCTAAGGCTCAAATTGATTCCTAATAACATGACTTCATGTGTTATAAGCTAGAAAACACAGAGTGTACACATGGGCACACACAGTTATTATATGTCAGTGTAGTTTTCTTACATATGTACTTACAAGACCTCATCTTCAAAATGGTCCTTTCTTTTTTTTAACTATATTTTATTGATTATTTATTACATTTGTCTCAATTTTTCCCCTTTTGGCCCCCTCTGGCTGGAATCCCCCTTCCCTACAGCAATCCCCCCATCCCTTAGTTCATGCCTGTGGGCTATGCATATAAGTTCCTTGGCGTCTCCATTTCCTATATGATTAACATCCTCCTCTCTATTTTGTACCTACCAATTATGCTTTTTTTTTTTTTTAAAGACAGAGGGGAAGGGAGGGAGACAGAGAGGGACAGAAACATCAATGTGTGGTTGCCTCTCACATGCCCTGTACCAGGTACCTGGCCTGCAACCCAGGCATGTGCCCTGCTTGGGGAATCAAACCTGCGACCCTTTGATTTACAGGCTGACACTCAGTCCACTGAGCTACACCAGCCAGGGCCAGTTATGCTCCTTAATCCTTGCACATTTTCCCTCATTCTCCCCCTTCCTCTTCCCAGCTGATAACCCTCCAAATGATTCCTATACTTCTCATTCTGTTCCTGTTTGCTTAGTTTTTTGTTCTTTTTTTTTTTTAACATTCCGTTGTTGATAGTTGTAAATTTGTTACCATTTAAATGTTCATAGTTTGATCTTTTTCTTAAATAAGTTCCTTTAATATTTCATGTAACAATGGCTTGGTGATGGTGAACTCCTTTAGCTTTACCTTGTCTGGGAAGCATTTTATCTGTCCTTCCACTCTAAATGATTGCTTTGCTGGATAGAGCAGTCTAGGTTGTAGGTCCTTGCTTTTCGTCACTTTGAATACTTCTTTCCAGCCCCTTCTTGACTGTAAGGTTTCTTTTGAGAAATCAACTGATAGTCTTAGGGGTACTCTTTTGTAAGTAACTCTCTGCTTTTCTCTTGCTGCTTTTAAGATTCTTTGTCTTTAACCTTTGGCATTTTAAATATGTTGTGTCTTGGGTGTGGTCCCCTTTGGGTCCAACTTGTTTGGGACTCTGTGCTTCCTGGACTTATATGTCTATTTCCATCTCCAAATTAGGGAAGCTTTCCTTCATTATTTTTTCAAATAAGTTTTCAGTTTCTTATTCTTCCTCTTCCCATTCTGGCATCCTTGTGATTCACATGTTGGCATGTTTTGGAAATGTCCCAGGGTCTTATACTATCCTCATTTTTCTGAATTCTTGTTTCTCCTTTTTTTTTTTAAACTTACTGTCATTCAGTTATAGTCGTCCTGACTTTTTCCCCATTGCTCACTCCTGCACTTCCCCACCCACTCCTACAGTCAGTCCCCTCATTGTCCATGCCCATGAGTCCTCTATTCGTGTTCCTTTGCTAGTCCCTTCCCCTTCTTTCCCCCGATATCCCCCTCACTCCTCCCCTCTGGTCACTGTCCATTTGTTCTTTATTTCCAAGTCTTTGGTTCTGTTTTGCTCATTTGCTTATTTGTTGATTAGGCTCCACTTATAGGTGAGATCATATAGTATTTGTCTTTCAACACCTGACTTATTTCACTTAGCATAATACTCTCCAGTTCCATCCATGCTGCGCGAAGGCTAGGAGTTCCTTCTTTCTTTCTGCTATGTAGAATTCCTTTCTGGAAATGTACCAGTTTTTGACCCACTCATTTACTGTTGGGCACTTAAGCTGTTTCTAACACTTGGCTATTATAAATAATGCTACTGTGAACATTGGGGTGCATAGGTTCTTTGGAATTGGTGATTCAGAATTCTTAGGGTGTAGTCCCAGCAATGGGATCACTGGATCGAAAGGCAGTTCCATCTTTAGCTTTGTGAGGAAATTCCAAACTGTTTTCCACAGTGGCTGCACCAGTCTGCATTCCCATCAGCTCTGCACTAAGGTTCCCTTTTATCCACAACCACACCAGTGCTTGTTGTTTGTTGATTTGTTTATGATGGCCATTCTGACTGGTATGAGGTGGTATCTCCTTGTGGTTTTATTGCTCTCTAATGGCTAGTGATGGTGAGCATATTTTCATGTGTCTACGGGCCCTCTGTATGTCCTCCTTGGAGAAGTGTCTGTTCAGGTCCTTTGCCCATTTTTTAATTGGATTGCTTGTTCCTGGTGTGCAGTCGTGTGAGTTCTTTGTATATTTTGGAGATCAAACCCTAGTCCAAGATATCATTGGCAAATATGTTTTCCTATACGGTTGGTTCCCTTTGCATTTTGTTGATGTTTTCTTTAGCCGTGCAGAAGCTTTTTAGTTTTAGTTTAGTTTTTAGTTTGTAGTTGCATTTGTGTATTCCCTCCTTTATATCTCTTGCCCTAGGGGAAGTATTGGTGAAAATATTGCTGTATGGGTTATCTGAAATGTTCCTGCCTATGTTTTCCTCTAGGACTTTGTGGTGTCACCACTTACATAAGTTTTTTATCCATCTTGAGTTTATTTTTGTGTATGGTGTAAGTTGGTGGTCTAGTTTCATTCTTTTGCATGTACTTGTCCAGATCTCCCAACACCATCTGTTAAAGAGGCTATTTTTACTGCTTTTTATGTTCCTGCCCCCTTTGTCAAATATGAACTGACCATATTGACATGGGTTTATTTCTGGGCTCTCTATTCTGTTCCATTGATCTATGTGTCTGTTTTTCTGCCAGTGCCAGACTGTTTTGATTAGAGTGGCCTTATAATATAGTTTGATGTCAGGTATTGTGATCCCTCCTACTTCGTTATTCTTTCTCAGAATTGCTGAGGCTATTCGGGGTCATTTATCATTCCATAAAAATTTTTGAAATATCTGTTCTAGACCTGTGAAATATGTCATTGGTATTTTGATAGGGATTGCATTGAATCCATTGATTGATTTTGGTATTATGGAGATTTTAATGATGTTAATTCTTCCAATCCTTGAACACAGTGTATGCTTCCATTTATTTGTTTCTTCCTTAATTTCTTTCCTCAGTGTTGTGTAGTTTTCTGCACACAGATCTTTTACTTCCTTTGTTAAGTTTATTCCTATTTTATTTTTCTGGTTGCTATAGTAAATGGGATTTTTTCCCATAATTCCTGTTTCTGATATTTCATTGTTGGTGTACAAAAATCCCTCAGTTTCTGAATGTTGATTATGTATCAACATATCAACATAAGCTGATATGTATCAACATAATGCGGGGCCATTGTGCCAAATTCATTCATTAGGTCAAGTAAGTTTTTGGTGGAGTCGATAGGGTTTTCTACGTACACTAATTGTGTCATTGTTAAACAGTGACAGCTTTACTTTCTCCTTTCCAATTTGGATGCCTTTTATTTCTTTTTCTTGTCTGATCACTGTGACTAGAACTTCCAATACTATATTGAATAGAACTGGTGAGAGTGGACACCCTTGTCTTGTTCCTGATCTTAGCAGGAAAGCTTTTAGTTTTTGCCCATTGTGTGTGATGTTGGCTGTAGGTTTCTCATATATGACCTTTATTATGTTAAGGTATGCTCCCTCTATTCCCACTTTGTTGACTGTTTTTATCATAAATCGGCATTGTACTCTATGAAATGCTTTTTCAGCATCTCTCGATACGATCATGTAGTTTTTGTCTTTGTATTGTTTACATGGTGTATTAGATTTACTGATTTATGGATATTGTACCATCCTTGCATCCCTGGGATGAGTCCCACTTGATCATGGTGTATGATCTTTTTAATGTATTGCTAGATGCAGTTTGCCAATATTTTGCTGAGGATTTCAGCATCTGTGTTCATCATGGTCTGTAGTTTTCTTTCTTTGTTGCGTCTTTATCTGGTTTTGGGATTGCGATGATGCTGGCCTCATAAAAAGAGTTTGGGAGTCTTCCCTGTTCTTGGATTTTTTAGAATACTCTTAGAACGACAGGGATTACCTCTTCATGAAATATTTGTAAAATTCTCCTGTGAATCCGTCCAGTCCAGGACTTTTGTGTGCTGGCAGTTTTTATTACTGCTTCAATTTCACTAGCTGATATCGTTATATTCAGTCTTTCTGCTTCTTCTTGACTCAGTTTTGGAGGATTATATGTTTCTAGAAATTTGTCTATTTCACCAGATTTTCAAATTTTGGGGCATATAATTGTTCGTAGTAATTTCATACAATCCTTTGTATTTCTGTGGTGTCAGTTCTCATTTCATGTCTTTCATTTCTTATTTTATTTATTTCAGTCATCTATCTTTTTTTCTTGATGAGTATGGTTAAAGGCTTGTTGATGTTCTCTTTTCGAAGAACCACCTCCTGGATTTATTGATCCTTTGGATTGTTCTTTCTGTCTCTGTCATTCAGTTCTGCTCTGATTTTGATTATTTCCTTCCTTCTACTCGCTCTGGGTTTTGTTTGTTGTCATGCCTCTAGTTTTTGTAGATGTAGGGTTAGGTCATTTATTTGAAATCTTTCTTTTTTAGATAGGCCTGTATTGCTATGAATTTCTCTCTCAGGACTGCCGTTACCATATCCCATAGGTCTTAGGTTGTCATCTGTTCATTTTCATTTGTTTCCAGAAGCTTTTTTATTTTTTCCTTGTTCTCATTGTTTACCCATTCATTGTTTAATAACATGTTACTCAGTCTCCATGTATTGACTGTTTTTTGAGTTTTTTCCTTGAGGCTGGTTTCCAGTTTCAAGCCATTATGGTCTGCGAAGATGCTTGATATGATTTCAATTTTCTTGAATTTGTTGAGGCTTGCTTTGTGCCTTATTATGTGGTCTGTCTTTGAAAATATTCCATGTGCATTTGAAAAGAATGTGTATTTTTGTTTCTTTGTGGTAAAAGGTTCTATATATATCAGTTAAGCCCCTTTGATCTAGCATGTCATTCAGTACCACAGTGTCCTTGTTGATTCTCTGTTTCAAAGATCTGTGCATTGTTGACAGTGGAATGTTAAAATCCCCTATTATAAGTTTGTTATTGTCTATGTCTTTCTTGAAGTCCTCCAAGATTTTCCTTTTACACTGGGTGCACCTATGTTGGGTGCATATATGTTTACAACGTTTATAGCTTCCTGATAGATTCTTCCCTTTAGAATTATGAAATGGCCTTCTTTGTCTCCTTTGTTGGCCTTTGTTTTGAAGTCAACAGTCTGATGTAAGTATTGCTACGTCAGCTTTTTTTCCCCATCCATTTGTTTTGAATATTTTTTCCCAACCCTTCATTTTCAGGTTTTTTGTTTTGTAGTGGGTCTCTTGTAGACAGCAGACATGCGGGTCATCTTTTTATCCATTTAGCTACCCTTTGTCTTTCGATTTGAGCATTTAACCCACTTACATTTAATGTTACTTTTGAAAGATATTTTCTCATTCCCATTTTTCCTTTCGTACCTGTGTTCCTCTCCCTCTCAGACTATACCTTCATCTTCTTAAAGCAGTCTCTTTAGCATGTTTTGCAGTGCTGGCTTGGTGTTTTCTTTTAACCTTCTTTTGCCTGGGAAAGTCGTTATTTTTCCTTCCATTTTAAATGACAACCTTGCTGGGTAGAGTTGTCTTGGTTGCAGGCCTTTGCTTTTCATTACTTGGTATATTCCTTGCCATTCCCTTCTGGCCTGTTTGCTTTGTGTTGAGAAGTCAGCTGCTAGCCTTATCGGGGCTCCCTTGCATGTTACTACCTCTTTCTCCCTTGCTACCTTTAAGATTCTCTCTTTGTCTTTAAAATTTGGCATTTTACTTATGATGTTTCTTGGAGTAGTTCTCTTTGGTTTCCTCTTGATCAGGACCCTCTGTGTTTCCTGAACTTGCATGGCTTTCTGTCATTATTTTTTCAAACAGGTTTTCTATCCCTTGCACCTTTTCTTATTCTTCTGGTATTCCAGCGATTCGAATGTTGTTATGTTTCATATCGTCCTGAAGTTCCCTTAAGCTATCCTCATACTTTTTTAGCCTGTTTTCTGCTTTTGCTCTACATGGGTATTTCTTTCTACCTTGTCCTCCAAGTCACTAATTCAGTCCTCTGCTTTATCCAGCCTGCTTATAATTCCTCCTAGTGTATTTTTTTGTTTGTTTCAGAAATTGTAGTCTTCATTTCTTCCTGGTTCTTCTTTATAGTTTCTATTTCCTTTTTCATGCCGTTGTAGTTCCCACTCAGTTCCTTGTAGTTGTCACTGAGGTCCTTGAGCATATTTATAACCATTATCTTTTTTTAAATTTTATGTCTGATAGATTGCTTCCCTCAATTTTATTTAGCTCTTTTACTGGGGATTCTTCCATTCCTTTTGATTGGGAGTTCTTTCTTTGTTGGGGGCTCTTTTTGTTTGTTTCTGCGTCTCAGGGTGTTCTGCTTTGCCTGTCTTTATAGGGTAGACGTCTGTGGTAGGAAGTTAGTGGGACTCAGTGGTTCAGTCTCTTTGATCTCCTTGTCTGGATGCTCTAGGGTTGCCCTTTTTTTCTGTTTGTGTGGGCTCAGTTGTTGTACTTGGGTTTTACTTGTTGGTGGCTTCTCCCCTCCAGCAGGCTTACTGGTAGTCACAACTCCCACCTTATCTTGTATGCTCTTGTACACGTATTCGTTAACAAAGCAGTATTACCAGACAACCAAACCTACGCCAGCAATAAGAACCCCCCTACCACGTGAGCAATCTCAACTGCAATTAAGCAAAGATTAATAAAGGTGAAGAGAGATTATGGATATTATAAGCTATGACAAAGGAAATATGAGATGACTAAAAGAGGGGAAAATGTTATTAAGTGGTAAGAGGGAGGAGAATTGATAAGAGTAGGTATAGAACCGGAGCAAAGAAAGGGAGAGAACAAAATTTAAGATGTAAGTAAAACACAAAAGGGCCATGGGAACAATGGGGTAAGAAAAAGGAAGAGTATACTGTGAGGTTTGAAGTTAAATTGAAAAGGTATTAAACCAACGAGATCAAAATTGCAGAGAACCCACAGCAGGATTGATAGCAACAGAAGCTGACTGAAGTTTAATAAAGGTGGAGTGGGAATAAGAATATGTACAGAAACAAAAAGTGAATATGCGATGTCTACCATAAAGAAAAAAGATTTTGAGAGGATGGGGGAACAAACTAATAAGAGTAAGGAGTAAAGCCCAGGTTGAGAGAAGGGGGGAAAAATGAAATAAAATTCCTTACTCAACTGATTAGGTTGCAGGGGGAAGGCAAAATGGAGTAAGACGGAGAGAGAGTATTCTACAGGATTTAAATTACAAATAGTGAACAAATAGGAGTTCCGTGGGAGAAGTACAGCAATAACCATGGTATTTTGCCCAGCTGTCCACCATTTATGAAAAGTGGAAAAGAAATAAGACTCTTACAAGAAGAGAACAAGAATGTGAGCTGACTTAAGAAAGAAGAGCACTTATGCAACGTTAGATGGAAGAGAAATAGTGAGTGTAAGAGATAGGAACATGATGTAATGTGAGAGAAAATAAAGTTTACAACAGCAGTAATAAAAGCTCAGGAAGATGATGACAAAATGGATTAAGACCAGGGAAGGGTGCAGTGTAGGATTTGGAATAACAATAATATGATAAAGAATATATAATCTGAATAAAAAGAATAAGCAGTAGAAGACCAAGAGTAGTGAGTTATTTGGAATACGAGTGAAGTGAAAGAAGAAAAATTAAAACACAATATGAAAGGGAAAAGAACAAAAAGAAACCAAAGGAGAGAATAAAAAACATGCAAATTCTGATGAAGAGCAAGGTGATATTTGTCTCCGCTGTTGTTCACCGTCTGACTTCTTTCTGGCCCTGTCTCTGGTTTTCTTTCAGCTCCAGGTCTTACTGCCTTACTCTTGAAAAAATACAAGATAAAATGAAAAGCCCCCATTTTTTGCAGGGCTTCCCAGCTTCTGCACTTAGTAGGGGGGTTAGGCTCAGTTTTCCATTTCCTATGGTTGGACAAGGATGGGGGCTCTGTCTGGGCTACAGTAATCACAGGCGCCCACTTTCTAACCCACGGCCCTCAGAGCACTATGCAGCCTGCACTCTCTGCACAGTTGTACTGGGCTGGCTCTGATAAACCACCTTGCTTTGCATCCCTTTGATCAGTCCGTGAGGTGCACTGAGTAGGAGCAAATTGCACCCACAGTCATCCTTCCTTGTTAGCCTGGCAGCTGCCCACACAAGGTCCCGCACAGTGCACCTCAGTTCCCCTTTTGAAAAAAGTGTCTGTTGGTTCTGCTGCCTCTCCAAGCCCCTGCCTAGCTTTCCATACACTCTAACTCTCTGGCAAGTCCAGAGTCTATCTGAGTCACTGCCAGTCGCAGCCCACCTCTTCACTCAGTTCCAGGTACCTCCAGGCTCCCCCAACTCTCTGGGACTATCACAGTTGGGGACCACTGGCACATCTTGGGCATGCCTCCAGCTGTGCGTGTTCTTGCCGCCAATTCCCCTCATCCCCTGGTGACTTTATGTGTTCAAGTCTCTCCTGGCACAGGCCTAGAATTTCTCTGCTCTGGGAGGCAAGGGAGCCACTAGGCTGCTATCAGTGCCCTGGCTCTCCTCTGACATTGTTCCCATGGCAGCATAGTTTTCTGGCACCATGTCCAGGGACTTTCCCTGTCTGCCTATAAAACTTCCTTACTGCCCGTTTTGAAGTCCTCTGCACACTTTGGCTTTGAAACTTCATATCAGCTAAGATTCTCTTGTCTGTTTACTTTTTTTTTTTGGAAGATCAGCTAAATGTCCTAGTTGGGTGCACGAGCAAGTGGGCTTAGCTCCCACCTACTTCACCACATTTTCTCTCTCTGAATTCTTGTTTCTTCTTTCTGTTCTGGTTGAATGTTTACTTCTTCTTTATGTACTAAATCGTTGATTTGAATCCTAGCTTCCTTCCCTTCACTGTCGGTTCCTTGTAGATTTTTTGTTATTTCACTCAGTGTAACCTTCATACCTTACTTTATGCTGCTGCTGTACTCATTGAGTTCTTTGAGCATCCTGATCACCAGTGTTTTGAACTCTGCATCTAATAGGTTGGCTGTTTCCATTTTGTTTAGTTCTTTCCCTGGGGTTTTGTTCTGTTCTTTCATTTGGGCCATATTTCTTTGTCTCCCCAGTTTGGCAGCCTCTCTGTGTGTGTTCGTGTGTATTAGGAAGAGCTGCTATGACATCCTGTAAAAGGCACACGTCCAGATGAATGTGGTTTCTTTAAATCCTTGGTTGTCAAAGTTCCATACAGTTCGATTTTATGACAGTTCTGGGTGTTATTTATTTTGAGATTTAGTTGTAATTCTTTTTGTGGTTGCACGAGGAAGTGAAGCATGCCTACCTCCACCTCCATCCCAACTGGAAGTTAAAATGATCCTTTCTAAGAACATTCTTCGGTGATACCATTCAGTATGAGCAAAACGGAGACTTTTTTTTTTTTTACTTCCTAGTATAAACTAAAATGTAATAAACTAGTCTTTATTTTCTTTTTTTTTTTAAATGATAGGTACAGAAATCTTTATAGGAGAATCTCATCATATATTTAAGGAGTGGCTTTTGTTATATGAATTCTTCTAAACTAAAAATGAGGGAAATCTTATCTAATTTTATAGACATAACTTTGATTTTAATATTGCACAAGACCAATATAAAAAAGGAAAACATTGTAAACTAATTTTACTTATAAACATGTATGCAAACATTTCTTAAATTTTTTTTTAATTACAAGTTCCATATATTATTGTTTTGTATTAGTTTCAGGTGTACAGCATAATGGTTAGACAGTCATATAATTTACAAAGCATTCCCCCTGATATTTCCAGTACCCAACTGGCATCATCCATGTTTACTGCAATATTATCGACTCTATTCCCTATTCTGTACTTTATACCCCATGACTGTTTTGTAGCTACCAATCTGAACTCCTCAATCCCTCCACGTTTTTCACCCAGTCCCCCAACCCCCTTCCCCTGTATGCAAACATTTCAAATAAAAAATAGCAAACCGAAAAAAAATGAAAATAAAGAAAAAGGAAAAAAGCTAGGTTGATTTCAGGGACACAGTCTCATTTAGGAAGACACTGGTATCATTCAACTCCATTACAGGAGATACGGTTTTTGTTCATTGAATATTAAATAAGCAGTTGACACCCGGCTGAAGATTAGGCCCAGATTTATAAACTGAGGCTCATCCCCTACAAAAATTTCAATATCCACATAGGTAGTGCAGGTGTCTGGTCTGCATTTGAATTACCCCTTGCGTATGGTGTGCACTCAAAATTAGTGAGTGAATTAAGCCAAATGGAAATTCCTTGAACCTAGAATGGTGAAATACCAAGTTTCTAATTTTATTTACAGTCATTTTTAGGTTTTAAGGCTTTAAAGTATGTGGCACTTTGTATTGACTCTGTGATATAATTTTAAATTATTTTAATAATAAAAAGGATCACATACCACAATTAGGTATTTCCTTAAGGAGTGACTGAGGATAGATTATAGGACAGTTATGTACTTAAAACATTATAAGTCTAACATCAACCATTGGCAGGATATTTGAAACAAATCTGGTTTTAGCGCTGGTGTTAAATTACCTTCCATTATTGCTCTTTGACTTCCATTATATTTACATGTCATTGGGTTGCAATGGTTGTTACTTGTGGCTTCTCTGCAGGTTCATTGCCTCAGTGTATGAATCACAAAGCCTAGGGGGAAAGTTCAAGGATAAATAGGCCTTTATCCACCTTTTACCTTTTATGGAAACAAAAACCACTCATTCTTTAAACATTTTTTAAGTAAACTGCGCCAGGGTTATTTTATTTTGTTTTCAGTGGGTTATCTAGGCAACTGTTTTCTGTTCAAATATTTTCCTTCACAGAACGCATAGGATAAGACTGGCCTCTGGGCAAACCTGTTTACCAGTTCTAAATATTAACAGCTTCTTGTCTTCTAGAGCCGTATCAGATTTTTAAGTAGTTCCACTGAAATAACTGCAGTTTGATTTTCCAGGGTGCCCTTCTTCCTCCCCTTACCTTCCCTCTGGTTTCCGGCATTCCAGGTGTCTAACCGAACATTGTCTCTGCTGCAGAGGACACTTGAATCTTGTTTCAGCTTTTTATTGAGAAAACAGAATTTCCCCATAACAAAGGAAAGCGGCAGGAGCTCAGGGGTGGAAACGGTGGGGCGTGTTGCGTTGAAGGCTGCCATAGAGCCCTATTTGTATCCTGGGACCACAAGCGAATCACTTCATGTCAGATTCTCCAGATTTGCTGCTTTTGTGTGCGGGACCGACCCGAGGTGAAGCAACACTTCCTGGCTGGGGTTTAGAGAGGCACAGAATCAAACCACTTAGAGCATACTTTTCAAAATGTGAGTGTGACCATAGCATTAACTAGTCTCCAAGCTATAATTGAAGGTGATAATAGCTACGAATGGACAGTAATTTGGTTCAGGAAGTTTAAACGGTGCAGTGTGCTGTAGAACAGTGCTCATTTCTATCACCCGTGTCATTCCTGCTTGTGATTTCTTTTGTTAGATTTGGTAATAAATGTATGGACTTTAAAATTGACAGTTAAAAAACAAATATCTCTTACATAGGTGCTTAAAGAATGTCGCACTGCTTCCTACCCTTTCAGAAGTACTAGTATTTATGAAAATGTGCTCTAACTGTAGGTTAAGATTGATGAGGCAGAATGTGCTCATATTTTCAGAAGGGGTTTGTAAGTGTTTGAATGTAATGCTACTTGAATGTGTTTAAACCATTATTGTATTTCACGACATACTAGTTTGCCATAACAAAGTACCACAGGCTTAAACAACAGAAATTTATTTGCTCACAATTCTGGAGGCCAGAAGTCCAACGTCACTGTGTTGGTCAGGTTGATCTGTCCTAAGGTGTCCTTGGCTTGCAGATGACTCTCTTGTTTGCTGTGTCCTCACATGGCCTGTTCCCGTGTGCATGCATCCCTGGTGTTGCTTCGTATGTCCAAATTTCCCTTCTTGTAATGACACCAGACAGATTGGTTAAGGTCTGTCCTAAGAACCTCATTTTAACTTAATGACTTCTTTAAAGACTCTATCTCCAAATACAGTTACATTCTGAACTTCTGGAGTTTAGGGCTTCAACATAGGAATTTTGGGCAGGGGACACAATTCAGCCCATAACACACAAAAAGAAACATTATTTTACTTTAAGAAAAGAATAGATGGTATAAATGAGTGGGTCTAGAAATCGCCATGAGTAGTTGGCTCCATCTTTACCCAGCTCCCTAGTCAATGAGTTGTGATAGAGTAAGAAGAAACACAGGCCTTGGATCCTGGACTCAAACCCAGCACCAGAAACTTGGGTAAGACACTTAACAACACTGAAGCCGTCCCTCAACTCGGAAGGGCAGGTGATAGCAGCTCCCTGTTAGGGATGCTGTGAAGAGAAAAGATTGTACATGTTCAGTTGGATTCCTGCACCTGGCTCATGCCCTGTCCTAGCACCTGCCTGCAGCCGGTGTTTCTGTTATTGTCATCAGTCACTTAATACACCTAATTGAATGAATTGCTATAGCATCATCTCTTCAGAGATTGCTATTGACCCTTACTTTGTAAGCCTCCAAAAGGCCCTTATGGTGATCAACAAATACTTTTGTTAATGGTCCTCACGAGTCTGTCTGGCTCTGCTGCCCTGGCCTTAGTTTAGGTCCTAGCTCCTTTCCTTGAAATTGGTTTGGAGCCCATGTACTCTTGAGAAAATACCATAAGTCGGCCACCCTAGTGCCCTGACATTAAGATATCCTAAGAATTTCCATTAGGTTTCCATCTGTGAGTCCTGTTCTAGTCTGCTTTACCATTAAATCATTAAAAATTCTCTTTTTTAAAAAAAATTGAGGTAAAATTCTCTTAACATAAAATTAACCATTTTAGTTCTTCAGAAATTAAAAATAGAATTACCATATGATCCAGCAACTCCACTTCTGGGTAGAGAGATAGCTAGATAGATACAGACATACAGGGTGAGGCAAAAGCAGATTTACAGCCCTTTGTATGGAAAATAGTGCAATAATTAAATAATTATAAAAGAATAAACTTGCATATTTACAGCTAGAAATCTACTTTTCCCATACTATATACATGTATTGTTGGCCAGGTTGATTTCTGACTCCTTAAGGAAATACCTAATTGTGGTATATGATCCTTCTCATTATTAAAAGAATTTAGAATTATTACAGAGTCAGTACAAAGTGCTACATACTTTAAAGCCTTAAAAACTAAAAATGAATGTAAATGTAATTAGAAACCTGATATATATAATAAGTGGGCCACCTTAATGCCCTCACATTAAGATATCCTGAGAATTTCCAGTAGGTTTCCATTTGTGAGTCAAAAAATTGAAAGCAGGATCTCATAGCAGCATTAGTCACAGTAGCCAAAAGATAAAAGCAACCTAAGTGTCCAGCAGATGAATGGATTTTAAAAATGTGGTATATATAACAATGGAATATGACTCAGCCTTAAAAAAGGAAGGAAATTCCGGCATATACTACAACACAGATGGACCGTGAGGACATCATGCTCAGTGAAATAAGTCAGTCACAAGAACACAAATACTGTGCGATATCACTTATGTGAGGTACCTAGAGCAGCCAAGTTCATAGAAAGTAGAATGGTGGTCATCCTAATGAGGGGTGGGTATGCGAGAGGCGGGGGCGTCGAGGGTTTGTTGAGCCATAAAATCAGCCCAGCTTCCTAATTTTCCAGTTTTCTCTGGTGAGTTTTTTGGTTAAATATCTTTCTCATACTTTAGTGGTGGTATCAGCTTATTACCTGCCTTCAGCTCTTTTCTTAGGGGGATTAAAGCACAAGCAGACCCCTGGCTGAGCGTCTGTAGGGTTTTAGATAAAGTTCTGGTGGGTGAGTTTTTTTAAAAAATACCATTACCTTTTGTTTTCAATTAGAAGATATGATAGGTGACCCACCTCTAAAGAAAGACATCTATTAGCTAATGACCAGGCTTTTTATTTCTATTTTTCAGGTTCACTACAATGTTGGCAAAAACCTGGCTGATAAAGGCAATCAAACAGCTGCCATCAGATATTACCGGGAAGCTGTGAGGTACTGCAGGCAGCTCATCTCACTTATATACATGTCTTCGTTTAACTTTCTAGGGTTAAAAACTGTCCCTTTAAAGATCCCAGCTATAGGATATCTTTGGCAATTCCTGAGAGTTTAATAAAGAATACTGGACATTAACAGATGGCTCGGTTTTTCTCTCCACTTCCAGGTTGAATCCCAAGTATGTTCATGCCATGAATAATCTTGGAAATATTTTAAAAGAAAGGAATGAGCTACAGGAAGCGGAGGAGCTGCTGTCTTTGGCTGTACAAATACAGTAAGCATTGTTTTTGTAATTATGTCACGCGCAAAGAAATTAGCTCCTTCCTTTCAGGATCTAAGCCTTTCTTTTCCTTGTTTACCTTTCAAAATGCTTATCCAGGCCAGACTTTGCGGCTGCATGGATGAATTTAGGCATAGTGCAGAACAGCCTGAAACGATTTGAAGCTGCCGAGCGAAGTTACCGGACAGCAATCAAACACAGGCGGAAATACCCAGATTGTTATTATAACCTTGGGCGTTTGGTAAGTGTAAGATGGCCTGTGGCCTGTGTCTTCTACGGAAAAAAAGCTTGGGTGTTTTCTTTATTTATAATAAAATCAGGGTAGTAACACTGTTACTAGTATTTTCCATCTTATAGAGTTCTTTCACTTAGGTTTATCTCATTTGAAGGTAGCTACTTGGTTTCCTTATACTTAACTTTTTAAGCTCTTATTAGAGAGTAATCTAACATGAATTAACGAAGCTTTAGAGAGCACAAAGGCAGTAGGTCAAACCAAGGAATAAATTAGAATTTTTAAAGCCCCTTGTGCCCTAAAAACAGTACACCAAGAGGTAACTTCCTGGTAAACATTGGTTTCTCTGTTTTTAAAACACAAATAAATACTGAGAATATATATATTTTTTAATCCATTATGTGATTTTTTTTAACTTTTATTGAATTTATTAGGGTGACATTGGTTAATAAAATTATATAGGTTTCAGGTATACAATTCTATAATACATCATCTGTATATTGTACTGTGTGTTCACTACTCCAAATCAAGTCCTCCCCCCACCCCCTTTCCCTCTGATAATCACCATACTGTTGTCTGTGTCTGTGAAGTTTTTCTTTCCACCCATCCCCCTAACCCCCTCTCCCCTCTGAGGGCTGTCACTCTGTTCTCTGTATCTATGAATCTGTTTCTATCTTGTTAGTTTCTTTTGTTCATTAGCTTCTACACATAAGTGACATAATGTGGTATTGGTCTTTCTCTGACTGCCTTATTTCACTTAGCGTAATGCTCTCTCCAGGTCCACCCATCCTGCCACAAAAGGTAAGATTTCCTTCTTTTTTCATGGCCAAATGGCATTCCATTGTGTAAGTGTGCCACAGCTTTTATATCCACTGACCCACTGATGGCACTGGGGCTGCTTCTAAATCTTGGCTATTGTAAATAATGCTGCAATGAACATAGGGGTGCACGTATTCTTTTGAGTTAGTGTTTTGGGTTTCTTAGGATATATTCCCAGAAGTGGAATCACTGGGTCATAAAGCAGTTCCATTTTTAATATTTTGAGATAACTCCATATTGCTTCCCACAGTGGCTGCGCCAGTCTGCATTCCCACCAACAGCGCACTGGGGATCCCTTCTCTCCACATTCACCAACACTTGTTTGTTGATTTATTGATGGTAGCCATTCTGACCCATGTGAGGTGGTATCTTATTGTGGCTTTAATTGTATTTCTGATAATTAGTGATGTTGAACATCTGTTGGTCATCTGTACTTTCTCTTTGGAAAAGTGTCTTTTGAGGTCCTTGGCCAATTTTTCAATTGGATTTTTTTGGGGGGGGTATTGAGTTTTATAAATTCTTTATAAATTTTGGGTATTGTTATCAGATGTATCATTGGCAACTATATTCTCCCATTCGGTGAGTTGTCTTTTTATTTTATTGATAGTTTTCTTTGCTGTGCAAAAACTTTTTAGTTTGATGTACTCTTACTTATTTTTTTCTTCTGTTTCCTTTGCCTGAGGCAATAGATCAGAAAAAAATATTGCTATGTGAAGTGGCTGAGATTTTACTGCCTACATTTTCTTCTAGGATTTTTATGGTTTCTAGTCTAACATTTAAGTCTTTAATCCATTTCGAGTTTATTCTTATCTATGGTGTTAGAAGGTCCTCTAGTTTCATTTTTTTGCACATACCTGTACAATTTCCCCAACACTATTGAACAGACTATCTTTACCCCTTTGTATGTTTTTGCCTGCCTCCTTCATCAAATATTAATTGATCATGAATAAGTGGGTTTATTTCTGAGCTCTCTATTCTGTTTAATTTTTCTGTATGACTGTTTTCCTGCTAGTTCCATGCTGTTTTGATTATTATGGCCTTGTATATTTTGATATCAGGTAGCATGATTCCTCCAACTTTGTTCTTCTTTCTCAAGATCATTGTGGCTATTCAGGGTCTTTTGTGGTTCCATATAAATTTGGAGGATATTTGTTCTAGTTCTGTGAAATACACCATTGGTATCTTGATGGGAATTTCATTGAATCTATAAATTACTTTGGGTAGTGTGGACATTTGAATGATGTTCATTCTTCCTATGCATGAACATAGTATGTGTTTTCACTTATTGGTTATCTTCTTCAATTTCTTTCTTAGTGTCTTAATAATTATTTGAGTATAGGTCTTGTACATCCCTGGTTAAATCTATTCGTAGGTGTTTTCATTACTATTTTTCGATGCAATTGTAAATGGATTGTTTGCCTTTCCGCTAATTCATCATTGTCGTGTAAAAAGTGCCACATATTTCTGGATGTTTAGTTTGTATCCTGCTACTTTACTGAATTCATTTTTCAGTTCTAGCACTTTTTTGATGGAACCTTTAGGGCTTTCTATATACAGTATCATATCACTCCTGATAATGACAGTTTTACTTCCTCCTTTCCAATTTGGATGGCTTTTTATTTCTTCTTATCAGATTATTATGGCTAGGACTTTCAGTACTATGTTGAATTAGAGATGTGAAAGTGGACATCCTGTCTTCTCCCCAATCTTAAGGGAAACACTTGTAGTTTTTGCCCATGTAGTAAGATGTTGGCTGTGGTTTGTCATATATGGCCTCTATTCCCACCTTGCTGAGAGTTTTATCATAAATGAGTGCTGGAATTTATCAAATGCTTGTTCTGCATCTATCGATATGATCTCGTGGTTTTAATCCTTCATTTTTGTTTATGTGGTAAATCACATATATTGATTTGTGGATGTTATACCGACCTTGCATCCTTGGAATAAATCCCACTTGATCATGGCGTGTCATCTTTTTAAAGTATAGCCTGATCCGGTTTGCTAATATTTTCTTGAGGGTTTTAGCATCTGTGTTCATCAAGGATATTGGCCTATAATATTCTTTGTTGTCGTTTGTAGTGTATTTATGTGGTTTTAGAATGACATGCTGGCCTTGTAAAATGAGCTTGGGAGTGTTATCTCCGCTTGAGTTTTTTGAAATAGCAGGTAAAGGATAGCAGTTAGTTCTTTGAATGTTTGGTAAAATTTTCCTGTGAAACCATCCTGTCCAGAACTTTTGTTTGTTGGGAGTTTTTTGGTTATTGCCTCAATTTCATTACTTGTAACCTATCTATTCAGATTTTCTGAATCTTCCTGTTTCAGTTTTGGAAGATTGCATGTTTCTAGGAATTTATCCATTTTGTCCAGACTGTCCAATTTGTTGTCATATAGTTGTTCATAATATTTTCTTGCAGTCGTTCTTTTTTTGTTGTTGTCAGTTGTGAAATCTCCTGTTTAATTTCTGATTTTATTTATTTGCTTCCTCTCTTTTTTTCTTCATGAGTCTCATTAAAGCTTTGTCAATCTTGTTTATTGTTTCTAAGAACTAGCTCTTGGTTTCATTGCTCTCTTGTATTGTTGTTTTAGACTCTATTTTGTTTATTTCTGCTCTGATCTTTATTATCTCATTTATTCTACTTACTTGGGGTTTTGTTTATCCTTCTTCTAGTTACCTTAAGAATAAACTTAGATTGATTATTTGAGATTTTTCTTGTTTCTTGCTATGAATTTCCCCCCTAACACTGTTTTCCCTGTGCCCCACAGACTTTGGCTTTTCGTATTCTCATTTTCATTTGTTTCAAGGTATCTTTTGATTTTTTCCTTGATCTCATTGTTAACCCACTCATTGTTTAGTAACATGTTATCTATTCCCCATAACTTTTTGTGTTTCTCAGTTTTTTTTTCTTATGATTAATTTCTAGTTTCATAGCATTGTAGTCAGAGAAGATGCTTGGTATGTTTTCAGTCTTCTTAAATTTACTGAGACTTGCTTTGTGACCTAACATGTGGTTTATTCTAGGAAAAGTTCCATATGCACTTGAGAAGAATGTGTATTCTGGTATTCTGCTGCTTTGGGGTGAAATGCAGTGAAGATATCACTTAAATCCATCTAATCTAGTTTTCTTGTGGATTTTCTGTCTGGAAGATCTATGCCTTGATGTCAATGGGGTGTGAAAAACCCCTACTGTGACTCTTTACTGTCAGCATCTCCCTTTATGTTCAATAGGATTTGCTTTCCATATTTAGGTGCTCCTGTGTTGGGTGCATAAGTGTTTACAAGGCTTATATCTTCTAGTAGGATTGCTCCCTTTTTCATTATGTAATGTCCTTCTTTGTCTCTTACTGTAGCCTTTGTTTTAAAGTCTGTTTTGTCAGATGTAAATATTGCTACCCCAGCATTTTTTTGTATTTCCATTCACATGAAATCTTTTTCAGTTCCTTTACTTTTAGCTTGAGTGTATCTTTCATTCTGAGGTGGATATTTTATAGACAGCATATGTATAGCTCTTGTTTTCTTATGCATTCAGGTACTCTATGTCTTTTGATTGGAGCTTATAATGTATTTACATTTAAAGTGATTCTTGAGTCCTGGCTGCTGTGGCTCAGTGGATTGAGCATTGGCCTGCAGACTGAAAGAGCGCCAGTTCAATTCCCAGTTAGGGTACATACCTGGGTTGCAGGCAAGGTCCCCAGTTGGGGATGTGTAAGAGGCAACCATTCGATGTTTCTCTCGTTCATTGGTTTTCTCTCCCTTTCCTTCTCCCTCCCTTCCTTTCTCTCAGAAAGTAAAGTGATTATTGACAGGTATGTATTTATTGACATTTTATTCTTTTAATTATGCTCCTCTGTATTTTTTCTTCTTTTTTTGTTAAAGATTTTATTTATTTATTTTTAGAGAGGGGGAAAGGAGAGAGAAAGAGAGGGAGAGAAACATCAGTGCGTGACTGCCTCTCATGCACCCCCAACTGGGGACCTGGCCCGCAACCCAGGCATGTGCCCTGACTGGGGAATCAAACTGGTGACCCTTTGATTCGCAGGCCGATGCTCAGTCCACTGATCCACATCAGCCAGGGCTCTTCTTTTTTTTAAATAAGACCGTTTAACATTCCTGTAATACTGGTTCGGTAGTAAGGAACTTTTTTAGTTTTCTCTTGTCTGAGAAGCTCCATATTTGTCCTTTAATTTTGAATGATAACCTTGCTGGGTAAAGTAGTCTTAGCTGTAGGTCCTTGCTTTTCATCATTTTGAATATTTCTTGCCAGTAGCTTCTGTCCTGAAATGTTTCTGTTGAGAAATTTGACAGTCTTACGGGAACTCCCTTGTAGGTAATTAACTGTCTTTCTGTTGCTACATATAAGATTCTCTCTGTCTTTAAACTTTTTCATTTTAATTATGATGTGTCTTGGTTTGGGCCTCTTTTGGTTCATCTTTTTGGGACTCTGCTTCCTGGACTTGTGGGTCTTTTTCCTTCATTGGGTTAGGACCGTTTTCATCCATTATTTCTTCAAATAGGTCCTTGATCCCTTGCTCTCTTCTTTTTCTGGGACCCCTGTGATGCAGATGTTGTGATGCTTCATGTTGTCCCAAAGGTCCCTTAAACTATCCTCATTTTTCTTTAACTCTTTTTTTTCTTTTTGCTGCTCTGATTGGGTGTTTTCTGCTACCTTGTTTTCCAAATCATTGCTTTGTCCAACCTGTCTTTTATCCCTTCTAGTGTATTCTTTATTTCAGATGTTGTATTCTTTATTTTTGAGTGGTTCTTTTTACAGTTTCTATGTTCATTTATGGTTGTTATTTCTTTGTTGAAGTCCTAAGTTCCTTGAGCATTCTTACAACCTTTTTAAAAAAAAATTCTCTATCTGGTAAGTCGCTTGCCTCTATTTCATTTAGTTCTTTTTCTAGAGATTTCTCCTTTTCTTTCATTTGGGACATATTTCTTTGTCTCCCCACTTTGGCTGCCTCTTTGTGTTTCTATGTATTGGGTAGGTGTGCTGTGATTGCCAGTCTTGGTTGGGCAGCCTTATGTTGTAGGTGTCCTTTGGGACCCAGTGGTGCAGTCTCCTTGATCACCTGAGTGGAGTGCTCTTGTGTGGGCTATGTGGGTTATGTGGGCCCTCACATTATAATTGAGTCCTCACTTCTGTTGACCTGTTTGTGCATGGGATTGACCCTCCGGCTGGCTTACTGTGAGGACTGACCCGCACCTTGGTGTGCAAGCTACTATGTAGATGCTGACCATATGAAGTGGAATTCATCTCGACAGGGTCTGGTATCTGCCCAGATCTCCCTTGGGATATGCCCCCTGTGAAGCTAATTGGATCCTGGTCTGATGTGGTCTGAAGCTGGCCACTGTGTTGGTTTTAGGGCTTCTCGGGTGGGACTCTGATGCAGTCCAGTATCAGATACTGCCTATGACTGGCCCTGGGCAACCTGTTTGGAGCTGCAAAGGGATCCACAGTTCGTGGCTCTCTCTGCTGGGCCTGGCTAGCTTTTCCTAGTACTGGGCTCAGTGGCAGGTCAGCAAAAGTCCCAAGGCACCCCGAGATCCACTACCTCCTGCCTGTCAGCTGCCTGTTAATCTAAGTCACTGAAGGAGCCTCTGGTGGTACCCAAATTGCAATAGGTACGTTCTCAGTGAGTCACTAGGTAGGGGCGATTAGTGTTCACCAGATTGGTACAGGTTCAAAGTCAGTGCCAATGCAGTGTCTTAGACCATTCAGGAAATGTCTCAAGGTATACCAAGTCTAGCTGCCACCTGCTGGGTGTCTGCACACCTTTGTAGTGGGGTGGGATCTCAGGGAGTCATCAGGATTGAGGCCAGTAGAGTTTATCAGGCCCAAACAGACCAAGATTTATCCAGGTGAAAGGAGGGCTCTGCACTGCCCCGGCATACAGGTGAAAATAGTCCCGTCCGAGAGCCATACAACTCAGTCTGTCCCAGATTTTGCCCAGACCTTGGCAGGGTGGAACCACAAGGAGTCAGGAGAGTAGGGCCAGTGGAGCTTGGAGAGTTGGGCTAACAGATATCCCATGAGGGGAAGGCACCAGTCAGGTTCATGAGTAAGTGAGGGGAATGACCCCCACCCCAAAGCCACACAACTCAGTTACTGACACTCCCTAAGTATTCCCAGACCTCTACACCCCAACCCAGGCAGCTGACTCCTCAGCAGAGCACAGTCTCTGCCGTGTGGGGCTACAAGGAGTCCATATGGTGGGGCTGTTGCTTACCCCCTGGCCGATGCCATATGGAAGGGAGTGCTTGACCCAAGAATGGTGGTGTCTGCAGTTTGGGAGAGTGACTTAGCACAGGGATCCTGGTGGCTGCCCCTTCAGCTCTCTCCCCAGAGTCACAAAGGCCAGTCTCTCCTCACGTAACTCTAGCCTGCTTTACCTTTCCTCCACCAGAGCCCAGGGTAGGTGGCCAAGAATGAGATTTTATGCATTGGCCCTTTGAGAAGTTACTTGTGTCTCCAGCAAACTTCCATCTCTCCCTGACAGACAGAATCCCTTCTGATTTTCAAGCCAGATGTTATCTGGGCAGATGTCCTCTAGTGCTCTGAGCTGGGGATACTGGATTGGATTTGAGACCCCGTGCTTCTCAGAGGAAACCCTCACATCTGAGATATCCCTCCAGAATCTCAGCCACCACCTATGGGAGTAGAGCCAACCCTTTTCTCATCTCTGCCCTCCCTACCAGTCTCAATGTGGCTTCTTTTGTAAATCTTATAAGACTTCTCTTCGACTAGTCTTCAGTTGATTATTTGGGCTAATTACTCGGTATTTTAGGTCCAGTTCCAGTTTGGTCCTGGGAGGAGGGAGTGTAGCCTCCACCTACTCTGCTTCCCTCTTGGATCTCCATAATGTGGTTTCTGAGCCCCTGTCTTCTTCTTCCAGGGACAGCTCTGTGCACCCCAAGATATTCCTGCGGATAACTGTTCTCCCCATAAAAGAAAGCTCAGGAGGGCATGGGTTTTATCTGAAAGGGTTTTGAGATTGATTATTTGATGGAAGTAGAAAATAATTTCGTAGTAACTTTTTTTATTATTAAATAATAATATAAAGAATAATATAAGAATATAAAGATTTGATTGCTCTGACTTTCTTTTTTTAATGAGTTTATTTCTGTATTCAGTAGTTCTGAAATAAGTTCAATAACCTTAAAATCTGAAAACATATATTGATAAATGATGGTAAAATAGATTCTGTCATTGTTTCTGAAAAGCATCTATGAGGATGCACAGCTTAATCATTATAGCTCTTGATTTTCTTAATAAAGAAAATAACCACACACCAGAAAATGTGAGATGAGAGGTGGTAACCACCCTTATTGTGGTATTTTGCAATATACGAGGTTTGTCCAGAAGGTATCCAGCCATGTAATATGAAAAATAGAGACATTTATTAAAGAACATACAGGATATAAAAAACATTGTACATAGGACAGTGACACCTCAGTCCCCTTCAAAGTAGTCACCTTGGCACCTCACACAGTTCTCCCAGTTGCCGTCAGCTGCCCCATCATATTTTTCTGAATCTCATCGACAGTCTGAAACCTCTTCCCTTTCAAAGGTGATTTTCGTTTTGGGAAAAGCCAGAAGTCACAGGGTGCCAAATCTGCGCTGTAGGGGTACTGAGTCACCTGGATGATTTGATGTTTTGCCAGAAAACTCTGCATGAGATGTGATGCATGAATGGGCACAGTTTCATGATGAAGCTTCCAATCACCAGTTGCCCATAGCTGCAGCCTTCGGAATCATCCAAGTAGTTTCCGCAGAGGAATGTTAAAGCTTAATGCAAAATCTGATTCAGATTCGTTGCTCAACTCGCTCATTTTGAATGCAGTGGCCACACAGTACACATGCTCACTCAATGGCGTCTACCACCCCCATTGACTAGTACAATGAAGTCGTCCTTGTTCACACATGTGCAGTCTAGTCCACTCTCCTTGGTTGTGAGATTACATTGATGTCACACAAACCATTCTCATTATATAACAATGCATGGACTTTTTCTGGACAGACCTCGTATATGTGTATCAAATCATTGCATTATATACCTTAAACTTATATTGGCTAGATGCCAGTTATATCTCAATAAAGCTGGGGAAAAAAGACAACCCACAAATAGCAAAATTCTTTAAATAAAATGGTTATATTCTCCCTTCAATCAACCCTTTAATTTTAAGAAACCAAATATATATGTTCCTAATTTATTTAGTTTTTATATTCAATAAAATTGTTAAGAGAAGAACTTTTTGCTCATTTTAAATCAAACCAGAAAAATGTGATGTGATTTTTAAAGGAAGTTTACATATAATTTTCTAGATTTTATCCAACCTAACCTCAAAGGTATGATTGTATTGACATTGTTTTAAAGAGATGCCTATTTATCCTCATTTTAAAGGCCTGGAGTCTCGCTCATGGTCTTATAGAATCCCTGTGCTATCAAAACCACTGGTTTTCAAAACCAGTTGTACATCCAAGTTATCCGACTCTTTCTCAGATTTAGGGAATCAACAGCTCCATAAGGGATTCGTATTTACAGACAAACCAACAAAATTTCTGAGTGATTGTAATACCCATTTGTTGGTCCTGTACTGGGGAAGCAGATCTGTCCAAACTTTGAGCAGACAGACTGACCAGGTGAGAGCAGAAGAGACTGTTTGCGGGAGAGTAACCCAGAAAACATTCACTGCTTTAAATGTATAGAAAAACCAGACTTCTGTTTTTACCTTGATGGCAATGTTTGGTCCTCACCATTTCGTTTCTGGACTGAGAAGCCATGATTTTGTGAGTTGGAGAGGTAGGATTTTATGACTGGGGGATACCAGGTGGCCTCTCCCACTCTGTACTTTTAATGGGCACACGCTGCTTCTGTTACAAACTTTAAAGTGAAGTCACTTCTGTGTTATTATTATTTTAAAAAATAGAAAACATGTTTTGGTTATGATGTATCATAGGAAGATACCATCTCTACATACTTAGTCAACTAAGTTGTGGAAAACAGGAATTATTTCTCCCTGGAAATGGGAGGAAGATGGCAGCAGTGTGAGTGAATCTATGGAACAGCAAGATGTTTGAACAGGGAGACTGATATCAAAATATTCTTGTTGTCCCGTGTAACTTTTTCCAGAGCCATTTGACCTTGTATGCATTTCTATTACATTTTATGTTTTAAAATTCTGTGCTTTGAAACAACTTTCTCTATGAAATCTGAAGACTTGAGGAGAACTAAAACTGTTCTGTTGGTAAACTGATGTAGGACAAGAAAGGAAACTCTTGTCCTCCACTGTCCCAGGCTCCCTGACTGCAACCCTGAAAATTAAACTGACCACAGATCGATTAACAACACAAAACCAGAATATTCACACATGCAGCTTGCCTACGTGTGGGAGAAACTTGGTGATGAAAAACTCAAAGGGATGGTTTGAACTTGGGCTTTGGGTTAAGAACAATAAATTCATAGAGTAGTGACAAAAACAAAGAGGCTTTATGCTTCCAAGGGCGGCATAAATAAATACATGGGGGAAACTAATAAAGCGGTTTGTTTGTGCTGGTCTGTGTTCTTCATGGCCGTAAATCTTCATCCGGGGAGGAAATTTGTGGCAGTTTTTATTTCTCAGTTTCCACCCTTAGTTAGATCAGGAAACTCTACTTTCTGCATTAGTTGAGTCTCAGATGCTTTCAGTGCAGTAATCCTTATGCCAAAATAATATATTTGAGGTGGCATATTTTGATATCCTACATTGTTCTCTCCAGGAGAGGGGCTGGAAAGACAGCAAAGCTTCACCATAATGGTGTAAGTGGAGACCAAAAAATGCAGTCACATACAAAACAGGGTGGACCCTGGCATAGTTGATAAAGTGACAGTAGGAGCTAGCTGGGGGACTAGAGCAGAGCAAATTGGGTGTTACCTGAATCCTTGTATTGGTTACTGCAGGGGTCATTGTCTCTATTTACTGTGTCTTTTAAACTAGTATTTGCATATTATACCATGCTTGATATCCATGTAAATTCTTGTTTCTTTTTTTTTTTTTGAAGTATCTTCTTTTAAAGATTTATTTTATTTTAGAGAGAGGGGAAGGGAGGTCAGAAAGAGAGGGAGAGAAACGTCGATGTGAGAGAGAAACATTGATCAACTGTCTTTCAAATGTACCCTGATGGGGGATCAAACCGGCAAACTTTCGCTTTGCAGAACGGCGGCCAACCAATTGAGCCACAGCAGCCAGGGCATAGCTTTTCTTTTAGATCATTGCCTGCAAATTTAATGTCTGCCTACAGCCTTCCAGGTTATGCTTTAAAGCTCTAATATTTAACAGTCCTGTTCCCTCCTCCTAGTAGCTGCCTGTCACTGCAGTTCCCTGGGATTTGGAAAATAGAGAATTTATACTAAATATGCCTTCTGTAAGAGTTACATCCCAAGAAAGGAAGATGGAATATAAAATACAGGGTTTCATCATGTGCTCCAGTGCTTGGAATTTATTTCGACTTTCATGTAGAAGGTCATGAGTACCGTTAAACAGGCTGTGACCTTGCCCAGCTCTCCGCGCGTGTTGTTTGCTGGTCCTGCTGCTGCTGTGAGATGATCTTCCCATGTTCCCTTTTGCAACTGTTCTTGCTTATTTAAAGATTTTTCCCTCCATTGTTGTTTAATTATCCAGCTTTTTCCTTCTTGACAGCTTAAAAGCATTAAGAACTTAATCTTTAACAGCTCAACCAACACATTTATATATTGGCAAATAAAAGAAACTTAATAACTTGAAAGCTTCTTTTTTAAAAATCCTCCTTAGTCACTGTTTAGTGATAGGGGACAGAAATGTATTTTGATTTCTTGAACCAGATAGTAAAAGAATATAATGCCATTCTCTTGTGAAGTAGGAATTGGCAAGAGCTGGATTATTTGGGACATATTACTGATGTTAGAGAACTGTAATAATAGTGACTGGAAATAATGCATTATGCAGGGACTAACTGTATCAGTCAGGATTCATTCAGGAAAACAGAAACCATATTAAGTATTTAAATAGAGAAGATTAATGTGGGGAATTGGTAGGACAGTTGTTGGAAGGCCAGAATACCCTCTGATATTAACTCAGAGGGTAAAAAAAATCCTAGGGTTTGGGAAACAAACGGAAGGCAGTGGTGCCACCAGAAGGAAAGAGCTCAGAAGGGACCACCATCTCAGGAGCTACCACACCTCAAGAGCGGAGCTCATGAAAGAGGAACCACTGCTTCCTGGCTTGGGACTGTGAAGGAAGGGACACGGCCACTTCAAAGACACTACCGAAAAATAGAAAGGAGAGAGTGAAAATAGTGGGGAAGAGCTACACCCCTCTTCCCACCACCTGATTGGCAGAACTTAACAAGGAGCCAAGGGGCAAAGGACCCTGGGAATATAGTTTGCAGAGTACAGAAGGACAGGCATAGAAGTAATAGGTTATTAACATGCGCTGTATCTGTCCACATTCTGGATGGGTAGTTCTTGCTAAATTACCTTTTTTCTCTGCTTTCCTTAAAGTACTTGTTCACTTCGTAGAGAAGCTGTAAGAAGGGTGAAGGTCAACACAAAATAAAAATAAATTTCAATCTATTGTTATTTTTCAATAAATAATAATGATAATAGTAATATATAGCAAAATATGTGAAGAATTTTATTGTTTCATAAATGAAGTTTGAGGTTAGTTTTCCTGGGTTGTTAGAAAGAACATCACCACAGATTTTGTCTACCAAATGCATGTTACTTGCTGGAGAGAATTGACTGAGAAGTCAATAGGAACATCAAATATAGAGAGATAATTAAACGTGGGTATAATTAGCAGCCTAAATTATTTTAAGGTTTTGAACTTCTCATATTTCCTCATTTAAGGGGTAAGATACAGAAACTTGAGTTTCCAAGTCTCTTGGGAAATTCTGACATCTCTAGCAAATGGATATTTGTAAATGTTTCTGTAATTTATTAAATCTTTTTTGCGTAATATGCCACCTATGTGCTGTGTGGGTCATAGGGTGTCATACTCTTCCCATTGTCTGAGGAAAAGACAGACTTGACAGTGAGTGAGGAAATAGCCTTTAACACTGATAAATTGTTATCATTTGTACTTTTTGCAGAGTTAAAGGAACCAAGTTTATTTAGATGAGATACGCATTTGAACTGAGTTAAACAGGGCAAGAGGGTCCCCCTGCTAAAAGATCCATCACTTTCTCCCTTGGCATACTTTTGTTAACTATACAAATTGAGAGCCAGCTCTTTTGTATTCTGTTTCCAATGTTAGACAACCGTTGCCTGTCAAAAGAAAGCAACAGACAATTCTCTCCTTTCTAAAGGAGGCTAACAAGCTCCAAATGTCCAGGGGTTTTACAATGTGTTTTTTGTGAAGCTTAGATGTAGGCAGGAAGAGACACAAGATGAATTTGACACATTTAGCTTCCTTAAATAACAACTTAACCAAAGATGGACTATGTGAAGTCTTTCTAGAAAAAGACTTATGATTAGGTTTTTAGCTTCTCTCTTCAGTAGTCTAATATATTATTTGACACCTGGAATCACTGAATTATGGGTTATAGGTAAGAAATGTTGTAGGCTTGGGAGCTAGATCACCTGGTTCTAATCCCTGCTATGCTATTTCTAGATATATCACTTTGGACAAGTTACCTAATTTCTCTGTGACTCAGTTGCTTCATCTGTAAAATGGAGATAGTTATCTATTTCATTGAGATTATTTTGAGTATTAAATAAATTAATATAAATAATTAGACACTCAATAAATGCATGTTAGGTTTTATTTGATTTTGGGTTTGGTTTTAGTTATGTCTTAGATGAAAAAAATTGGAAAATTAATTCTTTGGGTCCATGGTTTACTTTCAGTATGCAGATCTAAATCGCCATGTAGATGCGTTGAATGCCTGGAGAAATGCTACTATGCTGAAACCAGAGCACAGTTTGGCTTGGAACAACATGATCATACTCCTCGATAACACAGGTACAGGAGGGAGAATTACGTAAATCAGAGGAAATTGTTTCATGGTACAGTACCATTGAATAATTAGGAAATTTAGATTATTATGGATTTTTCCCCTAGTGTGTATTAGTTTTCTTTTTTTAATTACTATGGGATTTAATATTTTGCATTACAAAATATCCTTCTAGAAAATGGAGATTCCTTTGACATATTAGAATATACATGTTTGGGAAAATGACACTTTGCTTAAAATTGGTTTGGAGTAATGAAGGGAACTGTGTGCTGATATCTCACTTCTCTGAAGCCAGTTATCTAGCAGTGCCCATCATGTGGGATGCTGGAAGTAACAGAAGGAAGTGAGTGAGAGTGACTAATGGGTTTATGAAATGGAAGATGTAAGGTACATGCTCTGAAATTCATAGACTGTATTCAAAGGAGATGCCCTCAAACCTACACCCAGCGATTCTTATTTTAGATAAAATGCTAATAATAAACTTGATGATCTGGTTTCTTAGCCCTTGGCAGACTTGATCAATTAGGAGTTACTCTGCTCCTCTAAGTTTTAAAAATCCGAGCATCTCAAAAGAAATGAAGTTTTAATTTGGCAACATGTAAAGCTAGTAAACCATCTAACCAGTGTGGACAGAGATACTCACTTGTTTCTAATGAAAATACAGAACATGTACTTCAATATGATAAATATTCAGTTATTTATGTGTTACTGTGATATTCTTATTTTGCAGACTTGTTTCCTCTGATTTGGGTGTAATTGGTATCTGAGGGAAAATTAAAATTAGGTTTCATACAAAATTTGATCAAAAGCTGTTTATATATCATGCCAGAATTGCACTAGGTTGCCGTGGTATTGCAGCTGATAGGATCGTGTGTGTGTGGTGTGTGTGTATCACACATTTTACATTGATTTTCTCAAGTAGTTTTATAAATAACCATTTTGTATAATGCACTGAAACCCTATTAGTGAGAAAGACCAAAATACATGTTTTTCATTTTTTAATGTTTTACTCACAGGTAATTTAGCCCAAGCTGAAGCAGTTGGAAGAGAGGCACTGGAATTAATACCTAATGATCACTCTCTGATGTTCTCATTGGCAAATGTGCTGGGAAAGTCCCAGAAATACAAGGTATGTAAACTGGTGGCTGTGATTTCCTGCAATTAATGCCAGCATCTGACAGAAGCCATACATGTTACTTCTGCCCAGCTAAATTCAGAATTAGACCAAAACAGTGGTAGCAATACACCAGTGTGGCTTGGTCAATTTGCTTCCTGAAGTAGTTGCCCAAAAGATGGATTTGCAGGGTCAAACTCCATGTTCTTTCTCATTAGAATTCACTGCCCTTGCTCAAAACGTGGGAGGGAAGGAGATGGCCTAAGGAGGAGTGTATCCTAACAGATGCCTCGGCTCCCACCCTGGCACAAAGTCCTGTGTGACTCAGCCCTTTGTAGTTGGCCTGGAGCTCTGGGTTGGTTTGTGGGTGCCACCTTCCACACGAAGGGAATCATGGCTCATGTTGAATACAGGACGGATTCTTGCTGCTTCCAAGTTTTTCCTCATCTAGAGTTAAGTTACAGCTCATCTGAAAGGCCCTAGAAATTTCTGACCAGTGAAAAACATAAGATGTTTAATCCAAGCTCGATCTAACCGGGCCCTCAGGTTTGGCCAGCAACAGACTGAAAATCAAAAGATGGGTTGGAGAAGACTCTGTTCCTGATGCTGGTGATCTTAGGCTCTAATTTCGTATATCGGAGTCACCAGTGGAGTGGGTTCAAATGCAGATGCCCACTATGCTCTCCATGAGAGAGACTTAGTCAGTTGCCTAAAGTCAGGGGATGTGCATTTTTAACCAGCATCCTGACTGTCTAACACAGATGTTAAAAAACACTTTAGAAGTAGTGCCTTAGTCCCTTCATGAGAGAAATATTTTCTTTCAAAATTAGAGGCCATATCTGGTTTCGATCACACTAAGGCCTAAAGGTATGATTAATTTCTGTTTGTGTTATTTACGTCTCCTGTTCTGCTCATTACATATCATTTCCTATAACAATAGTAATATATTTCATGCATTTCTCTCATTTTCGAATGTCAGGTTGTTTAATAGCTTTGATACACATTTTGCATTTCTAGATTTTATTCCAGAGATGCCAAAAGGAAGGATGTGATATTATGCTATAAGCCATTGGCATCACCAAGCTTTCACTTAGTACATTTTTTAAATTCAAGATTTGGAATTTTAAACCACTGTTTAGTTTTTTCTCTCATAAAAAAATGATCCCTGTTGTTGTTGGTCAGCTACTTGCAGCCTGTTCTCACAGAGCCCTGGGTGGGAACGTGCTGGAGAGGCACGTGCGGTGGTGGCTTGTAGTGGGCTGTGAGCAGTCCCTGCACCTCAGCCATCATTTCCGTCAGGACAGATGTCTGCTGCTCGTTCAACTTTCTTTCTCCCTAAGCATTTGCTCGTTTAGATTCTCATTAACTTTTGATGAATCTCTTTAGTGAGCATGAAGACTTCTTGAGGTCAGAGTCTTAAGCCCTGGTTTTCCATCTCCATTGATGTACAGCTGGCCGATGGGCATTTATTAAAATGCCCCATTAGTAAATGGATAAATGCGTCTTGCATTTGGCTCTGAAACATTCAGGCTTCCAGACTCAGCATATTGAGACTTTGATGTGCAGAGGGAGTGTCCTCATTATACCCGTGTGATTATGAGGCACCTTTTGGCGCAAGCAGCCCTTTCACCCAACAGCAGCCACTTAACCGCCCTCAGGCCAGTCTGTACAGCAGGGATGGTGATAAGGGAAATGCACAAGACTGTACTTTATCACTATTAAATGGTAAATATATATACATAAAAATTGTAGTTCAGTGATTATTAAATGAAATTCTAAGGATAATTAAAACCTATTAGAATTTATATTACTTATGACCATTTAATTTCCAATTTATGGCTAATGTGGTAGAGCAAAACTACAAAAGTAAAGTTTTTAGTACTTAAAATATTGCCTCTCAGACTAATTCCTCTTTCTATTTTGCCTGTTCCACAGACCCTAGAGTTTTAAAGCAGGTTATATTGATAGCACTGTTTCCCCAACTTCAGATATTTATGCCACACCTTCACGAATTACTTTGGCTATCTCTACATACTACTTGTCTTATTTACTTAATTATCTTTCTTTAAGTTTTTAACAGATAAATATACCAAAGTGGAAACATTATTACTATAACTGTAAGGTAACTGAAAATAATTTTTCTAAATCTCAGGTAGATATGCTGACCAAGGCTCTGAACCTGAGGTTCACCTTCTGGCTTCAAAGGGGATTGGCAGACATTGAGGCTGGGACCCCCAAATCACCACCAGAGACTTTTGTGTGGAATGAACCAGAAGAAAGGAAGGCAAATTAAAAGGAAACTGCTCTCTTCCTATGTGATTTGTGGTTTCAGCTTAATGTTGGACTGCCTATATCACCTTCCCTGGTTGGAGCAGGCTCCAGGAGGTCCCTTGTGAAACTCTGTCCTTGGTTTATAGAGCTACCCTGCCAGCCAGTGTGCCTGAAATGACATCCAACTGCCTCATTCTCTCCATGTAGACATAAAGACCCTCACTTGTTCCTGTACAAGGCCTTTTTCCCTGTCTCACGTGTTGCCCTAAACCTTTGTCAAATACATTTTGTCTAATACACTTCAGAAAATAATATTATTTCCCTTTCTGTTGATGAAAAAATATTCCCAATTTAAAATGTGAGTTTATTTATTTTTCCCTTGGTATAAATCAGCATGTTACCTAGGCCTGTTTGCATCTGCACACCTCCACAGAAGATCAGTTTATAAACAGTTCATTGCTTTCTGGAACAGGGCCATTAAACGGCCTATTTAATAGATGAGCATTTCGTGGGCTTTGAATACCCACAGACATTTGTATTCTAAGGAGGCCTCCTGCCCTGCCTTGCCTTCCAGGGGCTGCTGAAGCATCCTTTTAAGGCTGTACCACTGCTACCTGAGAGGGAGCATGTCTCTAACCCACACTCCCCGTGCCTCCCAAACCTGCTCTTCCTCCCAACACTTCTATCGTCAACGTGCTATCATTTTTGTCTTCCAGGCTCAGAAACTGTAACTCACTGTTTCGTCCCCTACTACCTTGCTCATCCTGTAGCTCCCATTCCTTCCCACCTAGCCTTCTCCTCATCCCCAGGGTTCAGCCCCTGCCTGGCCAAGAGCAGCATCCTCCTAACAGGATCTAAGCCCTGAGCCCCTCCCTGTGTGCACCGCCCCAAATCCCACTGTATCCCCCAGACCTGACTGCAGCTTTGCGTCATCCTGAATGATGTCCACACTCATGGGCATTTGAGAAATTAGTTAACAGCACCAAGCAGTCCATCTAGCATCTCCCAGGAACTCCTAACTTGATTTTTATCTCTTGTCAGTTTTCTCTAGTTAGCACATTTGCGTGTAGAGGAGCATTTTAAAGTAGATGTAGATTCCCTTGCTTTTCTATTTCTCAGATTTTAGGTTTTAAATGGAAATATTTGGAAATCATCAGAAACAGCACTGCTACTTAGAAACCACTACAGTTCTATATAATCCATTTGATTTTTTTTTTTAAGGTAGCAGGAAAATCTTGAGCTTCCTTGAAGGAGTTTTACCTGGAATTTAGGTGCTGAGTCTGAGCTGAGTTCTGAGAGTGATGTTTGCCGACATCCTGTATGCTGTTATTTTGACATCTTTATTTGGTCCCTCCTGGACAACATTTATAAGATACACGTTTTCCTCTGCCAGTGCTGTTGAAAAGGGTGGTAGTTTCAGGGATGTTTGCCCAAATTCCCAGCCTGTTTCTCAGGAGTGCTGCAGGCCACCATGGGGCAAAGACACCATTGGTCTTCTTACCCTTCATAAAATACAGGATCCTGGAGTGCGAAGCCCACCTGGAAGAACACACGTAGGGCACAGGTAGAAGGAGCAAACCTCCCCCGCACCACCAGCTTTGGCTGCGTACACTCAGCGTGTGACACTGGTGGCAGCATCAAAGCACACTTGGCCCTTTACGAACAGGAGGTGGATGGTGCAAATAGCTGTCCCTGGCAGGGGTGGTTGAGAACCATCAGGCGTCTTTATTTCTTGGCATTTTGGTAGAAAGGGACCAGCCAGCCAGCCGTGGCCAGTAATGATCATGTAGCAAACACTTGGCTGTGCTTCTTAGTGATCCCACTGGAAATCATTACTGTGTGAAAGAAATGCAAGTCTGTAGAAGAATCAGTTCACACACATCATGGTCAGATATAACACTGCAATGGCCTGAGTGGCAGGGGGCTGTCTGTCCCTTCCTCATTCTCTCTGCTTATTTTTTCCAGCTGCTTCTGGGTTGCTGAGAGGGTTGTGAATTCTTGGGGAAGATTAAATAGGCCACTCCTACCTTGAGTATCCTGGGAATGAGTTCATTGATACTGACTGAAAATGACACTTTCATGGATGTCTTTTGACCCTCACTCGCCCTCCACTGCACCTGGAACCAAGCTATTTGCTTGAAGTCACAGAATTCCAGCCATTTCATTGAAGCAGGTGGCAGAGCTTATTAGCACATCCGTTTTCTCTCCTTAGATATGTTCACTTCCACTGCGTCCCGCCCACTAAATACTGCCCTGTCACCGTTGCCCTGTCACACACTTCCCTGATCACCCTTTCAAGCCTCTTCTAAACAGGGTGTGGCCCTGCTGGTCCTTCCAGGTGTTTCTGGAAGAAGGATGCAGTGGTACAAAAAAGGCACATTAAGAGTTTGAAAACCAGAGGCGATAAAACTGCATTGGTTGTGCTATCATGTGCATTACTTTTTATGTATTTCATTCTTTAGGAATCAGAAGCGTTATTCCTCAAGGCAATTAAAGCTCATCCAAATGCTGCGAGTTACCATGGCAATTTGGGTAAGGAAATTTTTCAATTTGAATCATGTTGAAATTCTGTAATTTTGATGAAATGGGTATATTTCTATAAAATCGATGTTGGAAGAGTAGTTTTTTCAAATCTAGCCTGTATCGTCCTCTATAATCTGGTTTCAGAAATGTGTGTTTTTAAAAGAAATTATTATACTAAAAAGGTAGCTAAATAACAGCCTTATTTACAAATCTTTTTTAAGTATATTTTATTGATTATGCTATTATAGTTGCCCCAGTTTTTCCTCCTTTGCCCCCCCTCTGCCTGGTAGCCCCCTTCCCTCCAGTGATCTCTCCCCTCAGTTCATGTCCATGGGTCATGCATGTGAGTTCTTTGGCGTCCGCATTGCCTATACCATTCTTAACGTCCTCCTGTCTGTTTTGTACCTGCCAATTTGTGCTTCTTAATCCCTGCAACTTTCCCCCTATTTTCCCCCTTCCCCCTCCCAACTGATAACCCTCCAACTGATCTCCATATCTATGATTCTGTTCCTGTTCTAGTTGTTTGCTTAGTTTGTTTTTGTTTTGTAGATTCATTTTTTGGTAGTTGTGAGTTTGATGCCATTTTAATGTTCATGGTTTTGATCTTCCTCTTTTTCTTAAATTAGACCCTTTAACATTTCATAAAATAAGAGCTTGGTGATGATGAGCCTCTTTAGCTTTACCTTGTCTGGGATGCACTTTATCTGCCCTTCCATCTAAATGACAGCTTTGCTGGACAGAGTAATCTAGGTTGTAGGTCCTTGCTTCTCATCACTTTGAATACCTCTTGCCAGTCCCTTTTTGCCTACAGTTTCTTTTGAGAAATCAGCTGTCAGTCTCATGGGAACTCTTTGTAGGTAACTCTCTGCTTTTCTCTTGTTGCTTTTAAGATTCTCTCTTTATTTGTAACCTTTGGCATTTTAATTATTATGTGTCTTGGTGGGGACCTCTTTGGGTCCAACTTATTTGGGACTCTCTGTGCTTCCTGGACTGTATGTCTATTTCCTTCTCCAAATTAGGGAGGTTCTCTTTCATTATTTTTTCAAATAAGTTTTCAATTTCTTGCTCTTCCTCTTCTTTAGACATCCCTGTGATTCAGAAGCTGGCCCTTTTGGATATGTCTCATAGTCTTCTTAAATTCTCCTTGTTGTTTTGAATTCTTGTTTATTCATTTTGTTCTGGTTGAATGTTTATTTCTTCCTTATGTTCCAAGTAATTGACTTGAATCCTGGCTTCCTTCTCTTCATCATTGGTTTCCTGTGGAATTTTCTTTACTTCCCTTAGTACAGCCTTCATTTCTTCCCTTATGCTTTTGCCATATTCAGTGAAATCTTTGAGTAACCTGACCACCAGTGTTTTGAACTCTGAGTATCATAGGTTGGCTGTCTCCTCATCACTTAATTCTTTTTCTGGGGTTCAGTTCTGTTCCTTCATTTGGACCATATTTCTTTGTCTCATCATTTGGCAGCCTCCCTGTGTCTGTGTACTAGGTAGAGCCACTTTGATTCCCTGTCTTAGCGCACCTGTTAAGTTGTTTGGGGCAGAGCCTTGGGTATTCACCGGGGCGGGGCAACCTGCTTCGCCGCTTTGTGGCTCCGTGTGCAGGGGAGAGGTCGAAGAGGGGACAGTGCCGCTGCTGGCTGACTTCTGGGGGCTTACCTGACACTCGCCACTTTTCCAGTCACTTCACCCACTTCCCGTATGTGACTAGTGCCCCTCCAGCTGCTGTCCTGGTTGTGGTTCCCAGAGAGGGTGGGTTTGCATTCATTCCAGGCTTTCCTGAGGAACCTGCAGTTTCTTCTGCCACCCAACCCTGACTGGGTTTACAGCCAGAAGTTATAAGCCAGAAGTTTATTCCTGGTGTCACAACCCTGGGCTGCGCGATCTGGCCTGGGGCTGGGATCCCTGGCTCACAAGGTATTCTCCTGATTTTTATCCACCACACATGAATGTGGGCCCACCTGTTCTGCTGGCTGCTGCCTCCTCGCTGCTTCACCACCCCTGGCTCGCCACCACCACATCCGACTGCCTGTCTCCGCCCCTCCTACGGGTCTGGATGAATATAGCTTCTTTAAATCCTTGGTTGTGGGACCTTTGTATAGTTCTGGGTGTTTTTCTGGGTATTTTTCTTTTTAAGTTAGCTGTGTTCCTTTTTATGGTTGTGCAGTGAGGTAAAGTGTATCTGTCTATGCCTCCATCTTGTCCAGAAGCCACAAATCTTAATTATATGTTCAGAACAACCCCCAAAATCACCCACTCTGATGATAAAACTCAGGTATTCTTTCTTTGTGTGAGGGATCCTAAGAATGTTAAACTGAGATGTACTTTGGGAGTTTGCTGCCTAGCTTACATACTTTTCCTATCTTCCATAGTGGACCTTCCATTCTAGGCTAGTCTCTGCCTTTTTGTGTTCTCCTATGCATTGGCTAAAAATGCATTTACAAAAATTTATTCCCTAGAATTCCCTTTTCTCATTATACATCTCAATAATTAAGATCTCTAGAGCATAGTATGTTGATGTTCACAATGCCTGGTCATGTGACTATTTTTTTTACCAAATCAGTTTCCTACAGACTGTAGCTTCTCATTGCAAAAGTCATGACACATAGATCATTGCTCTTTTGCCCATCTAGAAAATTAGTTTTACTTACAAAATCATTATAATCATCAGAGGCTTACCATTCCTATACTGAGATTTATTTTAACTATCATTTTATGGTCAGATTTTTATATGAGAGCCCTTATTTCCAGCTGTCAACAAGTAAGCCAATATTTTGCCAAAAGGCATAGGGGAATTTTTATTTAAAGTGAATAGCTGGATCTCTAAAGCCTCAGGACTCTAAGCAGTGTGGGAGCGCAGCTCTATTCAGTCTGGCTTCCTGGAAATAAAGTGGCAGAATCGAGAAGCTTACTGTACCCTTCCTTTTACTTTATGTAATGATGTTGCTATAGTGAGATAGGTCTTGCCCAGTCATACAAGGAACTACGGGACTGATGGGGGTAGTTACAGACAATCACAAGGGAGTGTGATTACAATAAATAAGGTTTGTGGCACAAACAATATTATTTTAAACAATGATTTTTTAAAAATGGTTTCAGAGGTTCTTTAATATTTCTTTGTACAAGTGGTTGGGAACAGTGCAAGTTATTCAGAAGCATGTCCAATAAAATTCATCTATTGCTATTTCAGCTGTGCTTTATCATCGCTGGGGACATCTAGACTTGGCCAAAAAACACTATGAAATCTCTCTGCAGCTTGACCCTACTGCATCGGGAACTAAGGAGAATTATGGTCTCCTAAGAAGAAAGCTGGAACAAACGCAAAAGAAAGACATCTGATCCTTTCTCCTCCATTTTTTGAGTATGTGTGTGTGTGTGTGCATGAGGCATATTACGAATATTAGGCAGTTACATTTAAACATTTAAAAGTCTTATGTGTTTATTTTATTCTGTTTCTCTTCTGTGAAAACAAAGACATGCAAAAAGATTACAGCACCAGCAATTTTCTCTTGAACATTTGTTCTGATTTTTGCATTGAAGTTGTATTTTTTCAGACCATTCAAATATAAATTCTAACATTCCCAGAATTAAGTCTTTTTTAATTAAAAAGAAAAAGAAAAAAACTGTCTTGAGCAGCTTACAGTAGAATTTACCCTGCATTTGGGATGTAAGCTCTGTTGTATAAACTGGTACTGTTAAACATCGACTTTGAACAAGAAATGACAAACTGACTCCTACAATTTATATAAATATTAAATGTGTCTGTATATTAGACTTTATTTAATGACAACAAAGGGTAAGTTAAGATTTTTGGTTTTTAAATCTTTTTTTAAACAATGTACTAGGAACTTCATTTGTAAGGAAATATCTATTGTAGTTTTGTGTTTTGAACAGGGCAAGTAATTGAATGAAAATGGATATGTTAACATCTAGTATATTTATATACTTTACCCCCCATAGGAAGAAGTTAATTCCTGTGATATTTTTTGGATTCTCCAACTTGTTTCTTAACATAGGAAATTATTAGTATTCTGTATGAATTGTTACTGTTAATAGAAAATTCAAGCTATGCTTTAGGCAAAAGCAGGCAGCCTGATGTCTTTATTTGTTATATCCAGTATTAAGAGGGCTACACATCTATGTATGTTGGCTTTTTTATGTTTTTAACTGTAAAGCAGTTTTCCATTTGGCTTAATGGAACCACAGTCATTACTATATCCAGGGAACAGAAAATGTAAATTTTTTCTGAAAAGGAGACACATTTGTGGTATTTTTAAGAATTGGATTATTTTTCTATTTTATTTGATCAGAATCATGTTTTGTTTCATTCTTCTATATATGTTGTTGACCTTATGATTTATGTGATCTCTGTGATTTTTTAATGCAGTAAAATTATTATACAAACTGGTAAAAATGTGATACTACCTTTTTAATAGATAGGTTCATGAACTTTAAAATTAAATTAAAATTAAAATTAAATTAAAATGACCAACTAATCCATTCTAGTACATGACTTCTGTTTAGCTTTAGGGACCATTTAATAAAACCTCACTCTAGTGTTAACCCAAGTTCAGAGAATGGGGGGTAAATAGGTCCCACAAATTCATCCCAAGAGATGAATTTGATTCTCTACACTCTTTTTTTGAGGGAGGTGCAGATCTGCATAAGATCAGTAAATCAGTAATTGTAACTCAAGATGGGTCAGTTATATCAGAAAAGAACATGCTAATGATTGATATCAGAAAAGAAAGTGCTGTGTTTCAAACATTTCTTAAATGGTCCCAAATAACAGTAACAAATACAGATCTCTTAGGAGTAGGAGCTGTCTTACTCTTATTTAGGTTCCTGTAATGCTTAGCTTGGCAGATAATAGATATACTGTATGCTTGTTGATTTTTTTAAGGGTAAAGAAAAAATATATTTTTTTTTAATATTTATTTTTAGAGAGGTGAAGAGAGGGAGAGAAACATCAGTGTGTGGTTACCTCTTGCACATCCCCCTACTGGGGACCTGGCCCACCACCCAGGTGTGTGCCCTGACTGGGAATCAAATCAGCAACACTTTGGTTCGCAGGCCGAGGCTCAATCCACTGAGCCACACCAGCCAGGACAGAAAAAATATTTCTTGTAAAAGCCCCTCTAGGATTTCTTTCTTTTTTTTTTTTTCATCTGATACTAAAACTTTAGTGTCAAATCAGGACATGCAAATCTGGGACCGTTTCCTACCGAATGAATCCCTTAGCTTTCACCACTCTGTTTCCCAGGATTTCCATTGCAGCTGTCTTCTTTCTAGAGAAACAGTCATTAGTTTGATTGATATTTCAGGAAGTCCTTTAGCTCTGCAGATTTTGGGTATACACCATGCTGGCTCTCTTTTTTCTTCCTTCTTTACCATCTTAAGGCAGCCACCCTCTTCATTCCTTGGTTTCCTTCCTAGGGAGACTCAAGTGGAAGGCTGTCTTCCAGTTCCCGTATTATTTGGCATCTTTTTTTTTTTCATTTTAATGTTTTTATTGCTGATCATTGTAGGGAGTTGGGTAGGGGGTGACAAAACAAACATGGGCGGAGTTGCCAGTGGGGAAATCTGAGATTCCTAGTCGTCACCCTTCATTTCTCTGATAGTGAAAACCAGAAGGCGCATGTGGTTGATTTTGGTTTGTTTAACATGCGTTGCTGCTACAATTCTTCCCCGTTTTAATGCAGTATTACATTTGTTTCTTAATGTATTTTGAATCTTGAGACCCATTATCATTTCCACTTTCTGACCAAGTAGACAGTATCGAACTGTAGCAATAATATCACAGCTCTCCATTTCTCTTTTTACCCTCCTTTACTGAGCTCCACCCCGAATTCCCACACAAGTATCTGTCTCTTTGATTAGTGTGGCTCCCTCTCATGGCCTCTCTTTTTTAAAGTTGTAGTCCATCTTGACCTCTGTCCTACTACATTTTAGATTATTGTCTTTGAGTCTGTTTCTCCTCTTATATTATTATCCTTTATTTAGAGATGATTGTAGATTCACATACAGTTGTACAAAATAAAGGGATCTCATATACCATACACCAAGTTTCCCCCAGTGGTAACATCTTGCGTAAACAGAGTATGTTATTACAGCCAGGATATTGACATGATGCATCCACCAACGTCACTCAGATGTCACCAGTCTTACATGTACTCATTTGCATGTTTTGTTCTGCGCAGTTTTTGCCACATTCATAGATTTGTGTGGTCACCACAGTCAAGACAGAGCAATTCATCACAAAGAGCCCTCATGCTACTCTTACTACTTTTTTCAAAATATTTTTTTTCAACACTGACTCTGTACTAGCAGTGTGCTAGCTGCTGTGGATACAACAAAAAATGAAAACAGGTGGGATTCCACCCCTTGGGGAGCTTGCAGTTTGGGTTACCTCAAGCCCCTTTCCAGGAGATTTCTCAAGGAGTCACTCATTTACATCTTTGACATTTGCAGCTGTCACAGGTTGTCAGGGTACTTCTTTACTTCTATGTCAAAAATTTTCCCTCAGTTGGCGAATCTCTTTTCCTGGAGGCAATGAAACAGAATCAAGTCAAATTTTTTTCTCCTTCATCAGAACAGATATTGGCTCGGCCGACTTTGCCTTCTTTGGACATCATATTGGTGGTAAAAACTTTACCAGGTGTCCAGGGGAAACGAAGAGCTCTGCTGAGACATGCACTTCATTGAAGGGCCAGCCATGCTATACATAGAGGGGGCTGGGAGGCACTTACCATATTGACCCAAATAGAAGAGTCTCAAGGGTTAAGTGACCCTGGTTTTCAGTACAGTAAGACATTTACTATTACTTGAAATATTCATTAATGAATACCAAATATGATTGTTGAATATTACAGCCTCATTTTAAAAATCCCACCAGTCTAATCTTAAATGGTCTCTCTCACCTCTAAATTCTACCGAGAATATATTAATTTTGGTGATGACCTCTTCTGGGATAACATTCCTCACAAAATCCTGATTGGAAACTAATCTCTAGTTCAAAGTAGAAGGAGCAAAGGGGGACAGTTTATTTGCAATGAAGAGGACAAGGAAAGAATGAGGAACCAAGAGAATACTATCGAATATTAAGGCTCTTCACATGTTCTTTCATATTCCAATGTTTTCTTTAAATTTATAGGAATTACACTTTATCTTAACATTGGGTTTTTATGAGTAACAGAAGTGGAGAGGAGAGAGACTTTGACCTACTTTGCAAATTTTTGCATTATTTGAAGGTTTTTCTTTCTAAATGAATACCTGTGACATCACAGAAAAATCTTTATTCAAGAGAGCCATGGATGTATTTGTAATAAAGCTGTGATAAGGGGCACTGGTGGGAAAGAGATACCATAAGGGAAATTCAGGGAACCAAAGATGTTTGCTAAATTGCTTTGCCCAACAGACTAGGGAGTGGGGGCCCCAGAGCAATGCTGAGTGAAAAGAAGTGGGAAGGCAGCATTTTTCAGATTGTTGGCTGAACTGCTGATGTGCAATGCAGACCCTCTTTCTGAAGCATGCCTTTAAGTCTTCAGTAAATTCTATGTGCTGTGTGGCTCTCTCTTGGAGGTTATCTGGAAACAGCTGGCATTTGGGTGCACAAAGTTTGAATGTACAAGAAAACCCTTACAACTGGCTTTGAATCCATTTGAATCTGTTGTTCCATTTACCAGTTGTATGACCTTAGGCAAGTGCAATGGGTTGAATACTGTCCACTGAAATTCATGTCTTCCTGGAACCTCAGAATGTGACTATATTTGGAAATAGGGTCTTCACAGGTACAATTAGTTAAAGATCTAGAGAGGAAATCATACTGGATTTAGGGTATGCCCTAAATCCAATGACTGGTGTCTCATAAAAAAGGAAAAGATACAGACACAGAGAAAAGAAGGCCATGGGCAGATGGACGCAAAGATTGAACTGATGCTGCCACAAGCCAAAGAAGACCTGGAGTCACCAAAAATTTGAAGGAAAGGAAGGATCCTCCCCAAGAGCCTTCAGAAGGAGGTGGTCCTGCCTTTATCTCGATTCCAGACTTCTGGCCTCCAGAACAACATTTATACATGACCCCACCCAGTTTGTGGTAATTTATGGCAGCACTAGGAAATGAATACAGCAAGTAACTCAGCTTCTTCATCTATAAAATGGGGGCAGAGGGTATAATATTACCTTTTTCACAGGATTATTAGGAAGTTTAAATGAAAAGTATATAAAGCCCTAGATCAATGCTTGGCACATAATATTATTCAATTAAAAAATGATAACCCTCACTTTTCTTGAAGTTTTTATCCTGTAATTAAATGACCAAGAAACAACCTCAGATTTAAATATTTATCATGTATGTTCTGAGTGTGATTAGTTCAGAAAGTACAACTGTTACACTGTTTACCAAAACTGGCTTGAGCATCCTACAATTCTAATCGTTTTATTTTGAAATATGTGGCATTTTTTTTAAAGACCAATAAAGATTTCTGCTTCCTGTTAGTGGTAAGTGTTTGAGAAAATGCTTTCCCTGTAGATTTTTTTTTTAAGGTTTATTTTTTTTTTTAGAGAGGGGGAAAGGGTGGGAGAAAGGAAGAGAAACATCAATGTGTGGTTGCCTCTTGAGCGCCCCCTACCGGGGACCTGGTCTGCAATGCTGGCATGTGCCCTAATTGGGAATTGGACCTGCAACCCTTTGGTTCACAGGCCAGGCCGGCACTCAATCCACTGAGCCACACCAGCCAGGGCTACCCCGTAGATTTAAACTGAACTTTTATTCGTTATTAAAAACAGTTTTGTCTCAGCAGTTACATTTTTATAGCATTAATTTTGATGAATAGACGAGATTTGTCTTGAAGAATATCAAAACTGTTCATTTCTAAAACTTTCTGATAAGGTATATGGATAATAACTTTCACAATACTGGTCTACAGAATCTGCAGACATCAGCAAACAAAGTGAAAAGGTGAAAACAACAGAGACCAGGAGTGTGAGATCTATCCTAGGGCCAGCTTCATGGGAATAAGTCTTTTTTTTTTTAAGCTTCACCAGTTCAATTAAATACAAACACTTCCAATCCTGCCTTTAGTTACTAGGAACCTGGGATGAGTCAATTACTATATCCTTTAGTTGCTTCTAATAAAAATGGTGATGGTGGTTGTCACTATTGTTTAATTTATTTCTCCTCTAAACTCAACCAGTGGTCTTTAAACATCTTTACCTGCCAAACCATTTTCTTTTTAAACTAAATCTTATACAGAAGTACACTGTAAAAAGTTACAAGGGTGAGCTGCTTTGGATGCTTATATAAATCCTCATTAAAAATCTGCTGTTGACCCTTCGCACACATCGCTCTTTTGCTTCAAGCCTTTAAAACACTATTTCCTTTAAATCCCACTTCACCTCCCCTCCTCCCCCAAATCTCCAAACTTCATCTTTCTTGTGTGAGTTATCTCAGGGTTCCTCTGATGTGCAGTCTCCCCCATTGCAAAAGCCAATAAACCTGACTTTGTCCAATGATGGCTTTGTGCTAGAGGTCTCTGGGCTAAGACAGACTATGTGCTTATCATATGGCCTTGGTCAACTCATCTGACCCCTTTACCTCAGCTGTAAAGTGGGGGAAATTCTCTACCTGGCCTTTACAATGCAGGAAGGAGTAAGAGTCATGTGATCATGTGTACAAAAGCTCTGTATGGATAGAACTACATGTATGAGGTCTGTCCAGGAAAAGTCCAGCCATTGTTAACAAGAATGGTTCATGTGACATCAGTGTAACCTGGCAGCAAGGAAGAGTGGACTGGACTGCTCATGAGTGAATGATGACTTCACTGTACTAGTCACTGGGGACAGTAGATGCCATTGAGTGCATTTGTGTACTGTGTGGCTGTCACATTCAAAATGACTAAGTATAACAATGAATCTGCACCAGATTTTGAGTTAAGCTTGAACATTCCTTTGTGGAAACTACTCAGATGATCCAGAATGCCATAGCCATGGGCAACTGGCAATTGACAGCTTCATCGCAACAATGTACCCGTTCATGCGTCATGTCTCGTGCAGAGTTTTTTGGTAAAACATCAAAACACAGAGGTGACTCAGACCCCCTAGAGTCCAGGTTTGGCGACTTGCGACTCCTGGCTTTTCCCAAAACTAAAATCACCTTTGAAAGGGAAGAGATTTCAGACCGTCAGTGACTTAGGAAAATATGACAAGCAGTTGATGGCTACCAGGAGAACTGTGTGAGGTCCCAAGTTGCCTAATTTGAAGGAGACTGAGGCATCATTGTTCCTATGTACAATGTTTCTTATATGTTGTATGTTCTTCAATAAGTGTCTCTATTTTTTATATTACATGGCTGGATACCTTCTGGACAGACCTCATATAGGGTTATTCATTCAAACTAGCACTTTCAATGAACAGATTCAAATGAAAAAGAAATTATTCACCCAGATGACATACACACTACCCAGCTTTCCTGTTTAACCCTCATGTTAAAAAAGCTCAGGTTTTAGGTTCAGCTGGATATGGGTTCAAGTTCTGGCACTCTGGGTTCACGGTAGTGTGCCTTTGAATGGGTTGTTGAGCCCCTTGGAGCCATTTTATATGTGAAGTGGGAGTGATAGTATCTACTTCATATTATTGTTCAAAGAATAGAATGAGGGCGCACTGTGCCTAGGCACCTAAGAGCTCTTCATGTGCACTCTTTCCTGTAGTGACCATTCACAGGAATCAAACTACATTTCATTTTGTAATGTCTACATTTTTAGGCACCCGGTAGGCATTATTTCCTTTTAAAAGTTACTGTTTAGAGAGTAACTTTTGTTTGAAGAATAACAGCAGCAGTGCTTTAGGGTTATAGTTTGGTTTTTTGGCCTCTGCAATGTAATTAGCTTTTTTCATGGTGGATGGAGTATTTGGCTGGTTAGGTTACTTTTTTCTGGGAGCTCTAAAAACTATGCTCTTATTCATGATTAAGAATTTATTCACCAAAACTAATAAAATAGTCTCATACAGCACTTCATTTGAGTCTTTGCTTGTTATTCCTAAATTTACAGAGGATGGACAAGAATAGAATGGATCATCTCAACTGCAATTGCTTGGAAAATTCCATAGACTTTTTAGAAGAGATAATGCATATCATTTGTGGAGGAAGGTCAATACCTTAATTTTAAATATCTGACAGCAGTGCACATCATCTTCAAAACATTAATTCCAGAAATACCAGACTGAATTTATTGTGAATGAACTTAGCTTCATGAGGTTGGTTTTATCTGCTCATTAATTTCTTTGTCAGGGAAATTGTTTGGCAATGAGACTTGTTGTATTAAGTAAAATAACTTGAGAGAATAAAAAGAAAAATAACCCTGCTGCTTTCGAATTGAACAACAATATTTTAGAGCCAGGTTTAGAAATGGAAGCAAGGAATCTGATTATTTGCAGAATACCTTTTTTCCTACTTTTTGCACACAAATTTTCTAAATTAGCCTAGTTCCTGTGTTTACCGTAAAACCTTTTTGTTAAGTTCATATTGATTTACATAGGGTAATTGATCAAAAAATAAACTTCAATTAGTATTATTGAATGCCTAGTCTGTGTACTGTGGTGAGAAGTGCTTGGAGCTCATAAAGAATATAGGTCTACCCTCTTGAAGTTCAGTTCAGTAAGTAGACAGTCCTATATATCAACTGTTACAGAATGGGGAGGTAGAGATTACAACAGAGGCTGGAGCAAAAGAGTATAGGGCAGGGTAGACAAACTTTTTATAGAAGGACAGATGGTAAATATTTTAGGCATTGCAGTCCTCGTGGTCTCAATGGACACCATAGACAATACATAAATAATGAACATGACTATGTTTTCAGTAAAACTTATTTATGGACACTGAAATTTGAATCTCGTAATTTGCATATATCATGAAGTATTATATTTTTATTCGGATTTTTTTCAAGCATTTAAAAATGTAAAGCTCATTTCAAGCTCGTGGGCCATACAAAAACAAATGGTAGGATGGGTTTACTAGAATAATTTGATAATATTTCAGTAGATTTTACAGTGTTATTTAGTTAGACCTCAAGCTCCTTATATAGTCTCCTTGTTTTGTGGTTTAATTAACATTATAATTATAGTTTCAAGAGATCCAGAATATATTTTCCCATCTTTTCTGTGTTACTTGTGATGCTGAAGTCATGGAGTAGGGATAACAAGGAGATGAGGCTGGCCTCTTACATAATACTAAGTAGCAGTGTATTTAGTCAAATATAAATTAGGCATCTGTCTTATGACATCAAAGTCTGGACTACAGAGCTTGGCAATTACCCACTTGGATTTAGATAACAAAAATGGCCAAACTGGATAATTCCAGTTAAAGACAATTTGCTAGCTTAAATTCTTTGAGTTGATAAAGGAAATGTTTGTTGAGCTTTGAACCTAGGCACAGCAATTAATTGGTTGCAGAATCCCGAGCCTGGAGGATGTGGGAGACAGTAGATGGCAGAGCAAGACATCAGAGTGAGGAGGAAGAGAGCTGCTGGTGGGTGCAACTCTTCTCAGTGTGTGATTCACCTATACCACTTACATGTAACCTGACAGCCTCAGTGAATCAACTCAGTTCCTACCCCTGCTAGAGCAGCTGGCTTTTGAGGGCTCCTGTATAACCCTCCAATCCTAAACTGACAAACCAAGGACTCTTCTAAACTGATTAGTTTTCTTTCTCCCTCCCTCCCTCCCTCCCTCCTTCCCTTCCTTCCTTTCAAGATTTTATTATTTATTTTTAGAGGGAGGAGAGGGAGGGAGAAAGAGGGAGAGAAACATCGATCAGTTGCCTCTCATACATACCCTGACTGGGGATGGAACCCACAACCCAGGCATGTGCCCTGACCAGGAATGGAATCGGTGACCTTTCGCTTTGCAGGCTGATGCCCAACCAACTGAGCCACATCGGTCAGAGCTCAGTCAGTTTTCTTGAGAGTCTCTTTGCCTTTTGCCTTTCTGAGGGCAGCCCCACCCTTGCCTTTGCTGAGCAGCCATATTTACAGTGACCATGCCCTTGTGTGTGCTTAGACACAAGTAAATCCTGTGGAATCTGGATCCTACTTCAAACTACCCAAACTAGAATCTGCATTTTTTTAATTTTATTTTTCAATTACAGTTTACATTCAAACTATTTTGCATTTATAATTGCATATTTAAACAAGATCTTCAACTGATTCAAATAGACAATACAATTTGAGAGTAACAGGAGCAAATCTTCAATGAACCATGGTTCTCAAACTTGAATGTACATCCGAAGCACTCATTAAAATGGGTTTCTCTGGGCCCTACCCCCAGAGTTACTGTTTCAGAAGGTTTAGGGGTGTAGCCTGAGATTCTGCATTTCTATGTTCAACTGGTCTGGGACCACATTTTGAAACCCACTAACTCAAACTATTCGTCTGTGAGTTATTTTTGACAGTTAAACTGAAGACTTCATTCCACAGTGGCTAGTCTGTGTTGAATCAGAATCTCTGTAGGGTAAACAGGCAATCTGGCTTCCTCACCCAGATGTTTGGGGAACTAAGATAAGTACTGTTTCATAGCCTTGAGACAGGGCCTGATAAGTGCTCCCATAGGCTTGAGTGGGCTCCCATGTACAGGATCTTGCTATGTTATATAACCGGTTTTGGCCCCGCCTGGCTTTGTCTGTTTCCAGTATATTAAGAGGTAGGGGCTTCCTGCTAGGGGCAACCCAAGGGCCATGCAGACACAGGAGAGAGAGGGGACAGGTGACTTGCAGTGTGACACGCAGGGACACGCAGCTTGCAGCGTGCGTGGATCACCCACCCTTGGATAAAGGCATGTCAGACATTCCAATGGCTCCGTGAATATTCTTCTGTCTGCCTGAATCTAGAGTGAACCTGTCGGGCCTACACAGGCTGCAACGCACTCCCAGTCTTGCCAGACAGTAAATGCAACTTAACAATCATCTTGTCACCATCTTTAATTTTCCTTTCCCAGAGAAATTATGTATATGATTCACTTCCCTATTGACATGATCTCCCTCATAAATAAGCAAATAAATAAATAAATAAATAAATAAAAACAAAATTGTTCTTCCCTTAGAAAAAAGTAAGGTTATTGCTACTCTTCAAAAATATATACTAGACAAGGTTTTCTGATATATTTCAGTTTAATGAACTTTCTAAGACAAGAAAGAACTCTATGGACATTGTGGCTTATGAATCTGATCTTTTATACACATTTTAAAAATTTTATATCTGTTCATAGCACAATCAAATCAACATTATTGGAAATGTTTGGATAAAAACCAAATGTTTGGATAAACCCATTGCCTAAACCCAGAATGAACAAAATCTCTAGATAAAAATTCTCCTTTAGCTTTTGGTCTTCATCCCTTTCCTTTTTAGGCTCAGTTTAAGTCCTGGGAGCAGGGGAGAGAGACGGAAAGCTATTTCTTCCATTGTCTTCTACAACCAAAGTTTTATTTAAAAAGGGAGAATTGGTAATATGTGGCAGTGTCAAGACTATATGATTATCTACGTACGTCCAGCATGGTATCAGGCTGAGTGAGTGTGGATGCTCCTGTGTGAGGCCTTACTGATACGTTCTTTGGGATGCATCCCCAGGTTGCATGCTGATTTCTCAGCATGTGTGTGCGCGTGCGCATGTGTGTGCGCAGGTGTAGCTACCTCAGTGTATGCCCACTTGTGTCTGGGTTCAATATGCAGTGAAGGCTGGCCATGAGCGCTCAAGTGGGACGTGACGTGTTAAAGCACACTTGTCTGAGGCTGGGAGCCTCAGGTGTGCACGCGGCCCCAGGGGCAGGGAAGACAAAGCGAAGCCAGAGCGGGCTGCTACCGCCTCCTGCCTCTAGGGGGCGCCGCCGGGGGCGGCCTCCCGGGGCTTCTGTGTCATCATCCTTGGCCAGTAATTTCCGCTCGGCTGCTCGGGCCCGCTCTCCCCAACAGTGCAGCGTCCTGCGGCAGGCGAGGCGTTGGGCTCGGGGCCGAGCTGAGGACCAGAAGCTGTCCGCGCCTTCTCCACGCGCTGCCCTGGGGACCCCAGAGACTCGGGCCGTCGGCCCTTCCGCGGCGCGTTGCTCGGGGCCTGAGACCGGGCCGCGGGGTCCAGCGAAGTAGGGAAGAGGGGGAGAGGGAGAGCGGCAGAGCCTGGGCCGGGAAAGGGACGCGGACGGCTTTCGGAACCAGCTGGAAGGGAGGGGACACCCAGAGACCAAGCGACCACGGATTGGCTTCACTCGGCGTGAAGCGGCCACTACTGCCAGAATGGGCGAGGGCAGAAACAGTTAGCGCTTGCCTTCAGGTTAGGTAGACTGCTTGTTCCTAATAAGGGAAAAAGTAAAAGACTTAAGAAAGTAGTTTTAAAAAAAGGATTTCTCAGTTGAATGAGGCTTAACACTTTTCGGAATTGTTCTTAATTTTAGAGATTCCTGTTTGTGAGGAGATCAAAAGCTGCAAAAGAAATCTAAAAACTTCTGGCACTTGCCAGCTTTTGAGCTTAGTTTTCTTTGAAGCTGTTGGGACACCTCTGAAGTTTTGGAGCAGTTTCTCTTACTGCCTTGATTATGCGAAATATGGTTGTCACTCTGGAACCCCTGAATAGGTGCACGGTTTTTTTAATACACCTTCTTGATGCTAAGCTTACTTTGTTAATATTGAACTGGTAAAAAAAAATTCATTGTAGCCATTTTTTAAAGAAGGTTATTAATTTTGTTAAACATCCTAGGGATAAATCATGTATTAAAAAAGAAGGGGGTATCACTAAATCAGTTGGATTGATCTGTGCAAAGTGTACGTCTTAACCACTCACGTACTTATGTAATTTTCCCTGTAATTGAAGGCTGTTCTCTCCAGTCTCACGCAATTTATTGAAATGCTAATATGAAGAGCTCCTGCGGTTTGCCCTTATTTTCCCCAAATACCTTGTTTTCTTGAACTGACTCCCAGGAGAAACTGGAAACTCCTTAGCAGCCTACCTGGTGGAGGGCATTGTATTTCAAAAGCAGAATTTGCAAAGTTAAGTTTTCTAATTGATGGATTTTTGTTCAGAAATACATTGCACCAGTCGACCATGCTAATGAGGGTCCTAACCATTAACACTGGCCCTAGACGGCGGTCATTCATGCTGGCCTTACATAATGGGCAGCAGGAAGTAGAAGAGAATACAGACAGAAACCGATACTGTTTAAGCTTTAAAATTATCTGCTCACTTTTCTCTTTTTAATCTAGTTTTATCTAGTAAGATCTCTTGAAAATTCCAACCTACGTCAGCTGTTCCTAATGAAGTTACCGAAAGGCTTTGTACCTACAGTTAGCCTGGCTAACTGGGTACTATGGGGCTAACTGAGGGTGGAGGGCACCCTGCAGGCTGGCATGGTGCAGGCAGCAGTGTTTGCAGAAGGATGGGTCTCAAGGAAAGGTGACAATAAGAGGACAAAAATCAAGTGATCTTAGCAGTCTTCTCTAGAGCATTCTTCAGCCAGAGGTAAACCTTGGTTACTAGACATTTTATTAAGAGAGCATTGGTTAGCCCTGGCCAGCGTGGCTCGGTTGGTTGGAGCATTGTCCCGCAAGCCAAAATGGTGCAGGTTCCATTCCCAGTCCAGGCACATCCCTAGGTTGCGGGTTCAGTCCCCTGCTGGGGCACATACAAGAGGTAACCCAGTCGATGTTTCTCTCACATGTCAGTGTTTTTCATCCCCTCTCTTTCCCTTTCCCTCTACAAGCATGTCCTCGGGTGAGGATTTACAAAGAGATCATTGGTTAAACATGACAGTCATCTTGCTTAACAGGAATTCATTCTTTAATTGAAATTCTCTCTTGTCAGTGAAATTGCTCAAGGCAAGAAAGCCTTGTTTAGGTTGGGCCTGATAGCTATATAAGCGGAGCTTACTCTGTAGAAGGTGTTATTATACTCCTTTAGTGGCTTTACAGAAAAGAGAACAAAGATAAATTCCCATTGAAGGACTTGAGGGAGGTCACATTTGCACTGAACCTTGAGCAGAGAGTAGAATTTTTATAGGCAGAGGAGTGTAATGGTGCATTCCTAGTGGTAAACACCATCAGCAAAGGTAAGAAGTTTAAAATGTAACTATGTTCATAGATATAAGAGCAAATGATGTGCTGAGGCTGGACTCTGTATAAAGAGGGATGTGGGGTGGGAGGCGTGCCTGGAGAGAAAGGCTCTGTGGCGATAAACTCTTTGGTCAAAGTTCTGATTTATTTTTCTTTTTTATTAAAGCAAACATATAATGAACTTTAATGAACTATAATGAACATCAAATAGATTTAATAGTTTGTTAAAACTATTTTGTCTTTTTTAACCAAAAACTATTGTCTTTTTTTAGCCAAATATGCATCATCTTTTTGTTTCGAGGCTTTTTGCTGTTGTTGCAGCAGTTTAAATTCCAGACAATATAATATTTCACCCCTAGATAGTGCACTAGGCACCTCCGCAAAGGGGGTCATTTTCTTGTTTACCATAATACCATTGTCACCTCCTAATCAAGCTGATGACAATTCCTTATTGTTTTCTAAAACCCAGTCCACAGTCAAATTTCAGGCTCAGAAATGCACTTATTCTTACTGTTGGCCTGTGTGAATCAGAATCTTGGGTATCTATTGTCTTTTTAAATCTAGAATAGTGTTTGACAAACTTTTTCTTAAAAGGGCCAGATGCTAACTCTGTTAGGTTTTGCAAGCCATGTGACCTCTGTTGCAACTACCCAACTGTCTTGTCCTGAAAAGTTAGCCTCAGATGATATGTAAGTGAATTATCATGGATGTGTTCCAATCAAATTTTGTGTTCATAGTTATTTGTTTAAAACTCCACTGGTAGTCTGGGCCATAGTTTGCTGACCATTTTCTAAAGCAGGAACCCCTGTGTTTCTTTAATGCCAGTGAGTTACCGGTGTCACTTGGTTGTGTATAGATGCCTCACATTCCGGATCCACCTTTTTGTATAGTGTGGTTTAGCTTGCACGTCTGTCCCCTATATTTTCTGTTATCTGAGAGATAGAGCTAAAGGCTTAAGTTCAGGTTTTTGTAATATAAATTTAAGGCCTTAAAAGACTAGGAAACCCTCACCCAAGAAGCTCATTTTTTCTCTAAAATAGCCTTTACCTGGTGACTGAGAATACGCTTTTTCCTTTCTCATCTTACTTTCTTACTTGAGGAGAGGCTGTAGCTGCTGTTTCTCAAGGAGGCTGAGAACTTGGAACCCCTTGCTAGGTCACTGGGAATTTTCCTTTCTTCAAGGCACCCGGCGGCCCCTCGGGCCAGTGGACCACATTTTCTCATTGAACAGAACTGCCTTCCTCAGGCCCGCGCCCAAGGCCTAAGATGTCTTCCACCGGGGACTGGGTGATTTGTTTTTGTTTTTAAGCCCCTTGTTACATAAACACTCAACTGTCTGTACTCACCCTTTTCTTAATCTTACCTCCAGCAGGACTGAGAACTGGATATCTGCCTGGTCCATAGGCTTCTGGGCATGCTATAAGGTGGCAGTACGTGTCCTGGTGTCCCGTTTGAAAGGATCCTGAAGTCGAAAGCTTTGCAGGCCCTCAGACTTGCTGTGGGACTGGATTCCAGAGCCACATGGTTTTCAAGAAACAAGCTTACAGGTGAGAATTGTTTTTTCCTCTGTTCTACAGTGTCTCTTGCTCCTAAATTCTACAGCTCCAGAGAAAGTATGTTGACAAACAAGGTCAAATGGGAGACCTTGTCTTTTTGTCACCTAAGAACAGCAGATGAAACTGTTCATCTTTGTACTTACTTTTCCAGAAAACATGCCATTGGATTGTGGTCCTTTTCTTACTGATTTGTAAGAATTCTTTATACACCGAGGGTGCTAATCTTTTGTCATATAGTATGTTACAACTATATCTTCCCTATTTTTTACTTTGTTTACAGTATTTATGCTCTGAAGAAAAATTTAATTTTACATAGGGGAAAAAATCAGTCTCCCATTTATAGTTTCCTTGCTTTGTGTTTTGCTTAGAAAGATAATAACCATTTCAAGGTTATTCTTTTAAAAATTTGTGTTAACATAGATAAATGAACATGTGATGAAAGCTAGAAGATGTGATTCTGAAAAGGAATAATAGTGAAGGGGGCTGTTTCTACCAGATAATATAAATTAAATTGATTAAATATTAGCATTAAGATAGGCCCTACTTTAATGTGTTGAACTTGGGGAATGGGTGTTTAGGGATCATTATCATTACTCTATTTTTGTCTGTATTTGACTTCTCATAATAGTTTTCTTTAAAAAAAAAGTAGGGAGGAATCTATCTTTGCCGTATTGGTTCATATTCAGCAGCTATTAATAGCATCTGTGCTAAACAGTGAGGGTATTGTGTTAATAGATGCATAAGATCTTGGAACTTACATTTCTCACTTAGGAGACAGATATTGTCATGGTTGAAGGGACCAGCCCCTTGGTCAGTCTGCCTAGCTTCAGTTCCTGGCTCTGCCATTTACTAGCAGGGCGATTTTGAACTTTCCGATTTAAAAAATGGGCATAACATGTCTACCTGATAGGGTTGTTGGGAGAATTGAATGAGAAAACTCATGAAAAATTCTTTACATGGTGCTTGGCATTTAATAAATAATAAGTATAAACTTTAAAGAAGAGAATAATTGCAAAAGCAAGGGCTGAGGTAGAGAGCTGTTGGGGCTAAGCAAATACATAGTGTAGGGCTCATGACCTCACGTGGGTCGGTTAAGTAGGGTCTGGAGATGTGAGGTTTGGAGGATCACATCTTTTAATTGAATGGATGTGGCCTTCATTGGGGGCGACAGGGAAGGGGCACAGGCGAAGGCCTAAAAACTGGGAGAAGCGCATCTAATTTTGTATCAGGTAGTGCTGCTGGGTCTTACCAGCTGAAATGAAGGCATCAGCGGGGCTGTGTCCCCACCTGGAGGCCCTAGAGGAGACCTTCTTTTCTCAGGTTTTCCACCCCATGTTCCTTGGCTCATTGGCTCCTTCCCTCTGCCTTGAAAGATAGCCACATTGCTTCCTTTTGTCCCCTCCAACATGGTCACAGCTCTCTCTCTGCCCTGAGCCAGGAAAGCGTCTTCACTCTAAAGGACTCATTGTAGTTAGATTGGGCCCATTTGAGTAATCCAGGTACATTTCTGCATCTCAAAGCCATTAATTTTAATCACATCTCAAAAGTCCCTTGTTCCATGCAAGGTAACGTGTTCACACGCTCTGGGGATTAGGACATAGGCGTCTTTGGGGAGGGAGAGGGCTGTATTCAGTCACCTTGCCTTGTAATACGATAGCTGCTACAGGATCAGGGCAGCTCTCCTGATATTTGGGGTGGTCAGATGTGTTATAGCCAGGTGCTAATAAAGCTCAGAGCCTGTTTCCACTGCTCTTCCACTCTTCAGGACCCTCCTTCCTCAATATTAATAGGAGAGACTTCTGAGCGACAGCAGTCTTTGGCTCCACATATGAAATACCACCAGTTCTTCAGAGCTCAACTGAGGGGCTGTCAAAAACCTTTGATTCATTCTTATGCCCCCATTCTCCCCACAGGTCACACCTGCTGCTGCCCCGTGATAGGGCTTTTGCTGCTGCAGCTAGTTTACCTTTCAGTTTTTTTCTGTTGTTTTTACCTGTGTTAGTTGTTTTTGCACTTCAACCTTCAACAGTATTGGACTATTTTAAACAAAAGTCATACTAAAATTTTTAGTATTTTCTCACCTATTAGTGCTAATTAGATAAGAGCCAGGAATTCCTTATTTGGATTCCACCGTAGTGCCTTCCACATAACCGGCAGCCAGTCAGAGCTCATTTCCAGTTAGTTGGGAGCGTTTTTGTAGAACTCTGACATTTTGAGTTATGCCAGAGTAAATTAGAGAGAGAGTTCTCGTATTATGCAGCATTCTTGTCCGTTTGTTCAGGTTACTACATCTACTTTTAGACTTTTTGACCATTTATCTCTTCCTGTTTTTGTCATCTGTACTTAAAGGAGTATGCAGCAGATAAGTTAATGAAAATTATTTATATTTCTACATCTCATGATGGTTTTACTAATTTATGAGCATTAAATGAGATTTGAAAAGCGCTCTTTAAGCCATTATTTTTGAGTAGACTCAGAACTGCTAGTTTTGAATTACTCTTCCTCCCTAGATTTGGTTTTCTGTAAAGTTGGATGCCAATTATAAAAACCTAATGAAAACCATGAGGCAGGATTAGTGTATCTTATAAATGAATAAAAAACATTTGGGGGCATTCTTGGCAGTATTTATGAAGACAAAGTCACTGTTTTTTTCCCTCTGTCAGCATTTTGTTATAACCCTTTGCAGCCATGCTTAAAAGCAGAGCACAGTGAACCCTCAGCCCCCCAGCACAGCCCCAGAAACCCGTGTGCCATTCTGGCTTTGCCATATTTCTTCTCTTGGCCTTTCTCCCACTCCCTCCCCCCATTTTTTTCTTTTTTGAATTTTTGTTTGCTTACTTCTGAAGAATTTTGAAGCAAATGCCAGAAATCATATCATTCTACCCCTAAATGTTTTTGTATGGATTTTGTTTAAAAGTTTAGTTTTTACATAGCTGCAATCCTACCTAACAAGGAACAAAATATCCTTAATATCATTTAGTACTGTTTTCAAATTTACCTAGTTGTCCGAAAAAGATGGTGTTCAAATCAGGATCGAAACAAAACCCATTCATTGTATTTGGTTTATACATTTCCTAAGTGTCTTTTAAATAATAATTGATACTTTTACCTTTTTTTAAAAAGATTTTATTTATTTATTTTTACAGAGAGGGCAAGGGAGGAAGAAAGAGAGGGAGAGAAACGTCACTGTGTAAGAGAAACATCAGTGTGTGAGAGAAACATTGATCAGTTGCCTCTTGTATACCCCCAGCCAGGGACCTGGTCCACAATCCAGGCATGTGCCCTGACCAGGAATCAAACTGGTGAACCACCCACTGAGCCATACCAGTCAGGGTCTACCTTTTATTTTTAACTCAGCATTTCAGAGTATTAGCATACTCTCATTCTTTCATTATTACTATTTGAATTTATATAAAGTAAAATTGACCTTCCTGTCATATAATTCTATGAATTTTAAAATTGATGGATTCATGTAACCCTTATCACATGTCCTGATACAAAGCAGTTCTATCACCAGAAGAAGCTCAGAAAACTAAACAGAACAGCTGTCCCTCATTTTGTCCCCTTACAGTCAAACCATTGCTCTACCCTATCTTGACTACCCTTGACCTGGTTTCCATCTTTATAAGTTTTGCTGTTTCCAGATATCACATAAATGAAATTACATAGTATGGAACCTTTGAGACTATTTTTTCACTCAGACATCTTTGAGATTCATCCATGTGTGTATCCTTTCTTATTCCCAAATGGTATTTCATCTTATGGGTATACTATAGTTTGTATATCCAGTTACTGTTGAAAGACATTTGGATTTTTTACAGTTTTTGGTGATTATGAACAGATCTGCTATAAACATTTGCATCCCCTCATTGGTATCCCCACTAGCAATATATGAGAGTTCCAGTTGCTCCATATCCTTGTCAGCACTTGATATTGTCAGTTTTTTTTATTTGAGTCATCCTAATAGGTATGTGTTTTTATTTTTAATTACCTGATTTCAGTTTTTGAGTATTAAAATTATTTGTAATAATTCTTGAATAAATTACTGCATTAAACTTATTTTACATACCTGTTATAAAAATAAATATTGCTTTTTTTGGTGATAATCCACATTTAATATAGTAAATATTCTATATTGAAAAAAATTAAAACCAGATATATAGAGAGGAGTCTTTCTTAAACCTCATCAATTGACACATCATATATGGCAAAGGATTACAGAATAGCATCTGAGTATATAATGCATTTTATAGTATTCACTCATTATTGCATCTTGTGCATGTCTCATTCCTATTTTACCATTAGTAACTAATAGTACCATAATTGCTTTTGCTATCAGTTTTATGCTAGATTAGATTAATTGGTGAGTCATTAGTTATGTGAGATTAAATGACTGTAAACCGAGAATATTTTAAAATGGACTGCTTCCATTTGTCTGAAACAGTAGTAAAAGCTTGCATTTGAATAATTTAGGGACCATGGTCACTAGTCACTGTTGCGTGAAAATGTGAAGTTGACTAGTGGGTTAATTATGAAATTGTCGCTGCTAATGTCGTCCCTCACATCTCGAATCACATGGTACTCTGAAAGTCTCAGGGTGCAGAAGGTCATTATTGAGGGAGGGTCTATCTTTAAATTCAGGTGTCACCCATTAACTGCCTCTGGTTGTCAGCTCAATTGGGAGAATGGTGTCCATATAGGTTTTACTTTGTGACTAGAATCTCTCTGTTTTTGCTTGTGAAAAGTTTCTGGAGGGATAGACCTCTTGATAGACCTTTCTTTGTAACATAGGGGCATTAGAAAGAAAAACCGAGCTTGACAAAGAAGGAAGATTGAGAACAGATTGCCAGATGGGCTTGAGGTGGTTGTGGTCTGAAGCCTCAGGGACCAAGTACTAGGAAAATCTGGTTCCAGATGTAAAGAAATGGAATGGATGTTCATGGTTATGCCATTTTTGGTTTAAAACTAACATGTTAATTTACCTGTATGTCAATTAGGATTGAAATAAATAAAAAATAGTAAAGGATTAGGAAGGATGTTACATCCACTGGACCCAAGTATTTGTTTTGTTAGAAAGTTATGGATGTCCTTTAAACTTTATGCTTGTTGATATTAACAAAGTCTTATAAATGTGCATATGTATTTTGGGGGGAGGGTTGGAGGAAGGGATAATAGAAATGTACTGGGGCCTTAAATCCAGAGTTTTAGGATACCAAACTAATACACCTGCTGCCCCCTGGTGGCAGCATATTAAACAGTGAAGTTCAGAAGTGAAGAATTCTAGAGAGCTAAATCCATTGTACAAGGGGATCAAGAGGGAGCCTGGAGATGGTTTCTCTTTCCAGTTCTTCTCATATTACAACTGTATGATTTTAAGCGAACAATTTCATTTGATTAAAGTCTATATTTCCCTTTCTTCAACTTTAAAGTGTAATTTGTAAAGTTTCTTTCAGCTTTAACATCTTATAACTCTCCAATGGTAATAGCAAATATTATACAGTGAAGGATGTCAGGTTTCACTTTTTCCTTTAGCATATGAGTCCTAAAAAGTCCCAGATTTTTATTCAAGAAAGCAGGCTCTAGAGTAACTTCTCGAAGCTTGATATGGATTTGGCTCTGGGCAGCAAACTGCATGGTTCTGTCTTTAACACAGTTCATAATTAATCAGCATAAGGACTGTGCATTATTGTGACAACTTACAAGTTATATCATTTAACAAATGGCTCTCTTATTTTTAATTGTGGTAAAGTCATAATATAAAATGTATTAAGAAGTCATTTTTAAGTGTACAGTTCAGTAGTGTTAAGTATATTTATGTCATTGTAAAACAGAGCTCCAAAACCATTTCATCTTGCAAAAACTCTTTACCCTATTACATAATAACTCCCCACTTTTCCTCCTATCGCCCCAGCAGCCACCATTCCACTTTCTGTCTCTATGAATGTGACTACTCTAGGAACCTCACAGAAGTAGAATCATGTAGTATTTGTCTTTTTATTATTGGCTTATTTCACTGAACATAATGTCGCCACAAGGCTCATCCATGTTGTAGCATGTGTCAGAATTTCTTTCCTTTTTAAGAGTGAATGTTGTACAGAGATACCATGTTTTGTTTACCCAGCACTTCGGTTGCTTCCACCTCTTTGTTACTGTGAATAATGCCACAGTGGACCATGGGGTATGCTACATCATCTTTAATATTCAGTGCTTACTAATGCAGAGAGAGTTATAATTTTTTCTGTGCACAAAAGGTTAAACTTCATTATAAACAACTATTTGACCATACTAGATACAATATGGCTTTTTATATGGGTAAGTTTAAAAAGGAACTAACGTTTATTGGACACAAGCTATATGACAGGCACTCATATATCTGTAATGCATTCTTTTGGTTTCTTTCCTTATAATCCTGTGACTCTCAGAAGGAGATTAATAATTATTAAAAGCACTGTGTGCCAGAATTTGAATATACATTGTCTCCTGTAATCTTGGTACAGCAGTTGTGGAAGTGGGCATTATTACCCCCAGGCTATATAAGTGAGGTTCAGAGAGATGAAATACCTCAAACAAGGTCACACAGCTAAAAGGCGGGAAGGTGTGACTGGTATGAACTATGTATCCAGTTCGAAAGTGCAGGCTCTTCATCTACACTGTGCTTCCTCTTGCTTCCAGGCATAACACTATACAGCTGTGATCGGAAGGATATTGAAACAATATCAAGAAATTACACTGCCATAATAATTTATATACAGAAAAACTTCTGAAATCTTTCTATTAAATAATAGCCCTTTGAGCTTTCCTTACAGAGAAACAGCGTCAATCAGAGGAATTCATCTGAAACATATCAAGGCTTGCCTACTGGGTGGTTTTGTAAAATAAGTCTCCCTAGGACTCCCAGAAGAGTGGTTCTCGTGTGCCAGTCACCCCGCCTGCCGGTTTCTGAGGTTATCTTTCACTTTGTTATTATTTTCCCTTTTCTCTTTTTCCTTTCCTTTGGCTTGGCAGAGAGCTGGGACTGTCTTCACTACTCTTTACTCCCGCCGCTCTTGAGTGGTGTGGTGTTTGGGGCTGGAGCTCTGATCTGCTCCCAGCAAGCTTTAGACAAGCCCATTGCAACATTTTCCCCCATATGGGGTTTTTAGATTAACAAAGAAGTCATGATATATCACCTGGGTAGCCATTTAAGCTTCTCTAAGTGAACTAAGGATGATTTACCTTGAAACTTTATAAACCAAGAGGTGGGTAAAAGTCAAGAATGCCTCCAGATTCATTCACAGTCCTCAGTAACACCCGAAAGCAGAATGTTGGCCAGCATGTATGAAAAGAGGGAGTGGCAGAAGTTGTAGTCTCCACCAAATATCCATTCTCTCCTCCATCCTCAGTTACTGATCCCAGGTTTTATTCAGAGTGACCATGTACCTCACGTTATGGAGAAGGAGAGGAAGCAGAAATGAGGGAGACTTCCAGGAAGTTTTGCAGAGGAGGGGACCTGATTCAGGTACAAGCATAGGGCCCTTGTGATTCTTCATCTGCCCTTCATCGGTCCTACTCCTTTGCATGGGAACATTATGGCCAGTGCTTTGCCAGCCATCTTCTCTAATGAGGGGACCTTGACAGTGGAAGCCACACGCCCATAATGACACCAAGGAGCCTGGTGTGCTGGATACACAAATGTACCCCATTCCCTTTTGCCTACACCTTCGCAGCTCCTCCATGAAGAGATGGAGTCACTGCCTCCAACCCTTGTACCTGGTGTGGGGAGTCCTAGCCTGAGTAGGGTAAGTAGGACGTCTTTTCAGAGGGTCTTCTTGATGTGGCGTGTCAGAGCCTGAGCAGGGGAAGAGGGCTTACAGGTAGGGGAAATGGTGGTGGCTGTGATTGGAAATTAAAGATACATAAGGAAGGATTGATCAGATAAATAACTATACTAAAGATAATGTGAGCCAGGTTTCCCACTGTTACAGACGGGAGTTAAAAAATAAAGAAACGCTGAAAACTAGATCAACCCTGTGGTGTGGACTGGTTTAGGTATATTGGTGTGAACTCATGGTTTTCAATAAACATAGATGTAAATGTGTGTGTGTGTTGTATGTATTTATGTATATACATGTAAAGTAAGTCCTCACTTAACATCGTTGATAGGTTCTGTGATTTTAAATGAAATGACATAACGAAACCAATTTTCTCATAAGTTGATTGATATAAACATGAGTTAAGTTCCTATGGAATCTTGCCATCATTATAATGAAACGGCATTGAACGAGATGCTGTACCGTGTCCTAATGGCATTATCTGAGGACCTGTGGTACGTATTTTGCTGAGGGGAACTGCGTGCTGGTAACGGCCCTGAGATGTGCTGCCAGGGTCAGTTCCGCCCACAAGACGATTACACTGGGGAGATGATGTTTGAAGTCACCTGGAAACCTTGAAGGATGAGGAGGATTTTGCCAGGTGTCATATTGAAGAATGTAAAGGATGGGCTTACGGGCATTGGTGACCTCCTCAGCAAATAAAGGGACAGAATACATGCCCATGGAGTAGTGTGAGGCATGGCCTGGAGGTGGTGGGAGAGGAGCAGATAGGGCCGGGTGGTGGTCAGCCTTTGTGAGCAGCGTGAAGAAACTTAGACATGACATTTTTAAATTTATCTACAGTTGCATAACAGATTACCGCAACACTCGTGGCTACAAACAATAATCACTGTCCCATAGTTTTGGTAGGCCAGTCTCTGAGAGCTGCCTGGCCGAGTGGCCCTGGCTCAGGGTCTTTAACAAGGCTGCAGTCAGAGTGTTGGCTGGGACTCTGGTCATCTCCAGGTTGACTTGGGGGGAATCTGAATTCACTCACAGGACAGCCACAAGCCTGGGTCCCCTCTGGCTGTCTGCCAAGGCCTTAATTCCTCTTTACGTGAATGGCTTCTTAAGAGACTCACAGCATGGCAGCTGGCTTCCCAGAGAGCAAGGGATCTGAGGGGAAGAGAGCACTGGAGAGCCCCCAGATGGAAGTCACAGACTTTTTATAACGTAACATGGGAAGTAATGTCCCATCACTTCCTCTGTATGCTGTTGGTTTGAAACAAGTCAGTAAGTGTAGCATTTGCCCAGGGGGCAGATTATCACACAAAGACACGGATGCCAGGGGCCAGGATTGTCAGACCACCTGAGAGGCTGCCCACCAGAGCCCCAGCAATGGGAAGGGGCACGGTCCTACACATATCTGCAGGCAGGGTGGGTGAGGGCAACCCCAGAAGCAGCAAGACCATTTGAGAGCTGGTCACCCAAGATGTAATTATGGTTGGAAGAAGGAAAAGGCCTCATCGCCAATGTAAAAACCGGACACAGTCAGAGAGGGAAGAGGGGAGATGAAGGGCACCGAGTGGCTTGATTGCCTCCTAGGTTACACATGAGCACCTAGCCCCTGCGGACTCCATCTTCATCTTTTTTTTTTTTCCAATTACAGTATACTTTCAGTATTTTGTATTGATTGCAGGTGCACAGTATAGTGGTTAGACAGTCATATAGTTTACGCAGTGTTCCCCCTGATATTTCCAGTCCCCGCGTGGCACCATACATAATATTGCAGTATTATTCACTGTATTCCCTATGCTGTAATTTGCATCCTCTACTGTTGAAAAGTCACTACTGCTTTCTTACTACTTATTGTTAAGCAAATCAGTTCATGGACTTCCATGGCTAGAAACCACCTTCTGCAGAGAGGGGTTTGCAGGATCCCTTTGCTACCTGAAAACAACTGAGCAGTAATTTTTAAAAGTTTTTCAAGTTGTGAAATACTGGGGCTACAATTTTTTTTTTCAGTTTTATCTTGTAAGTACTACCCTGGAGGTGAACAAACCATCATTTATGAAATAGTATATGTAAAGAAAAAGTATTTCAGATTTATTTCACTTCAGTCTTTTCCTAGCATCATTATGTTCAAACTTTAAAACCTCTGTAAAAACCATCTTTTAAACCTGTGTGAGTCCCGAGAGTATCAGCCAGCTGACGGTATAGTTGAGTTTTGCTTCTGGAAAGTGTGACCTGGGCCTCCAGGTGTGTCTCCATGTGAAGACCCAGCAACCACCACATTGGGGCACACCAGCTCAGAGCACCTGTAGCCCTGTGCCATGTTCTGCTGGTGACACCAGCTGTTGAAAGTAGAAAATGTAATTGATTTCATATTTTAAATGGTTATTCCTGTTGCTTAATATTTATACTTAGGCCGACCTTGAATCATAAGGGAGTAAAAATAAAATGCTCTTAGAAAATTTGTGTTCAGCGATACTGTTTAGGGAACAGTCTCATAGTTAAATAAAATAATGGGGAAATTTAATGGACTAATATGTACAGAATTCAGAAAGAACCAACTTTAGTTATCCTAAGATTTTATTTTTTGGTATTATCTTTGTTTTGAGGTATTTTGTTTTTATTTTTTGTATAACTCAGATACTTGAAGTATTTTTTTTAAATAAGATATAGGTCTGTACACATGTTAAATCTTTAATATTTGAAAATTTTACTTGTCTAATTAATTGAACTTTCCATATAGATGAAGATTAAGCAAAAATATTTTATAGAAAATCTTGTGAATATGAATTTGCATGCCTTCCCTGTTTTTATGTTATACAGAGCATAATGAATCTTAGGTATTATGCTTAATGAAGCCTAATTAAAGAAGTCTAATCCAAAAATTAGTAGGTCTTCAGTAGCATCAAAGTAGAACTGAGAGACCTTATTGATGACGGGCAAGACGTGGAAACAACTTAAGTGTCAGTCAACAGACGAATGGATAAAATGTATATGTGTATAAAATATTCCATTTTTATGTGTATATTTATATATTTATACTTAATACTTTTTCTCCATATATAATATTTCACAGGTGATGATGACTATATGTTATATAGAAAACATAATGGACACAGATAAAATAATGGGAATATGTATAAATATTTTTCAGCCATAAAAAGAAAATCCTGCCCTGGTCGCATGGCTCAGTTGGTTGGAGCGTTGCCCCATAAGGGCACAACCTCGGTTGCGGGTTTGATCCCCAGCCAGGGTGTGTATGGGAGGCGACTAATCGATGTTTCTCTCTCCCTCTTTCTCTCCCCCTTCCCCTTCTTCTCTCTCTAAAATCAATAAACATATCCTCAAGTTAGGATTTTTTTTTAAAGGAATCTGTTTGCAACAACATGAATGAGCCTGGAGGATATTATGCTAAATGAAATAAGCAAGACGCAGAAAGACAAATAGATCAGGACCTCAGATAATGTCAGTTAATTATAATGATGATGAGGGGAAAATAATTGATTCCCAACCAGGACCACTGTCTGTGTGGAGTTTCCTGTTTCTCCAAGTCTGTCTTTGCCATGTATTTTTTCCAGGTACTCTGGTTCCCTCCCACATCCCAAAGATGAGCATATGAGGTGAACTAACCTGTCTGCATTGTCCCAGCATGAGAGAGTGTGTGTGTGTGTGAATGTGTCTTGCAATGGGAAGGGAGTCCTGTCCAGGGTGGGGGTGCCAGCCTTGTGCCCTGAGCTACGGGGATAGGCTCTACCTACCTGTGATCCTGAATAAGTGGGTTGGAAAAGAATTCTCGTACTTGTTTGTTTGTTTTTCCCCATCTTTCTTAAATGATGAATAGCTCACACTTATTTCAGTGCTTTTAATATTAGAAGTGTTCTGGGTCTTTATTTAGAAGTTTGGTGATGTTTTTGTGACCATTAATGTGTCGTAGGAACTTAATTCTTGTTTATATCAATTAGCCTACAGTAAAATTGGTTTTATGACATGTCATTTTGCTTAAAATCACAGTTTTCAAGAACTTGTCGATGATGTTAAGTGAGTACTTACTGTACTGTATAATATCACTTATGTGTGTAATCTAAAAACGTCAAAGTCATAGAAGCAAAGGAAGAATAGTGTGGCCAGGGGGTGGGGGAAATGGGGAATGTTGGTCACAGGGTACAAAACTTCAGTCCTAAGACAAGTAAGTTCTGGGGATCTAATGTACAGATGGTGATTACAATCAATAATACTGTATTCTTAAAATTTGCTGAGAGTACATCTTAAGCATTCTCACCACACACATTCACACAAAAGGGAGCTGGGTGAGGTGATGGATGTGTTTATTTGATCATGGTAATTATTTCACAATGTATCATATCAGATATCAGACCACCACATTGTGCACCTTAAATAGATGCAATTTTTGTCAGTTATACCTCAGTTAAGCTGGGAAAGAAAAACTGAAAGACTCTTCACTAAATGGGAAGCACTCACTGGGAAATCAATGGCTGCCTAAAACGTTAATCGCCGGTATCACCTAGAGAGCTTTTTAAATGTTGTATTTTTTTTTAAGTCCAGGTTTCTGTCCCCTAACTTTAGACTTACTAAATTAATCTCCCTAGGGAACAGGAGGCTCAGGAATAAAAATGTTCAAATTTCTCCTGCATTTCAGGAGCCCAGCTGGGTTTGGGAAGCCCCAGCTGCCTGATCCAGTCCACTCCATGGCGTGAGCAGATGGTAGCGCTCTACCCTGCTGGTCCCAGTTTCCCAACTATCCATCCTCGCCCCTGTAGGCCATGTTCTGGGCTCCCAGCGGCTCCCCTGTCCACTCCAGTTCCAGGCACCCTGCCACCTGTGCGCCCCAGCCTTCTTCCAGTTCCTGCCTAGAATGGGTGGAAATCCCTCCCGCTCTGTCACCTCTTCTCTCCAGAATGACCTTTATTCTATTCCCCCTTCCCTTAAGGGTCAGTTCACACTCCAAATCACACGCAAGGAGAACTCATCTCTGCCTCTTCTGCTCTTCATGACACTGCAACTACCTCCTCTTGGTTACTCAACACAGCATAGTCTAATAGTTTATTTTACCTGTATCTTTTTAAAGACTTTTTTTAACTTAGAGATTTTTATTGAGGTGAAATTTGCATAACATAAAATTAACCATTTTTAAAGCGAGGACTTAAGTAACATTTAGCGCTGTCATAATGTTGTGCAATTACCACTTCCATCTAGTCCCAGAGCATGTCATCATCCCAAAAGGAAACCCCGGATACGTTAAGCAGTCACCCCCCCAGTCCTTACTTCCCTCAGTACCTGGCAACCACCAGTCTGCTTTCCATTTCCGTGGATGTACCTGTTCTGTGTATTTCACATCAGTGGAATCAAATGTGACCTTTTGTGTCTGGCTTCTTTCATTGGGATGCTTCCCAGGTTCATCATGTTTACCATAAATCAAATTACCATATTAGTTGTATCACATTAGTTTTCTAGGGCTACCATAACAAGGTAGCACAGACTATGGGTCTCAAACAACAGCAGTTTATTTTCTCAGTTCTGGAGGCTGTAAGTCCTCACCAAGGTGTCGGTAGGTTTGGTTTCTCCCGAGGTGCCTCTGCTTGGCTTGCAGATGGGCCACCTTCTCTGAGTCTTCATACGCCCTCTCTTCTGTGTCTGTGTCCAAATTTCCTCTGACGCTGGTCTAACTGGATTAAGGCTCACCCTAAAGCCCTCATTTTAACTTAATGACCTTTCTGAAGACCCTCTCCCCAAATATAGTCACATTAGGGCTTTAACATATGAATTTCTGAGGAGTCACAGTTCAGCCCCTAATGATCAGGATATCTTGTATACAGCTCCATTTTTACACCGTTTTCCACAGCAGAGTTCTCTGAGCAGACGCCCCAGCTTCCTTCTGGACATTTCAGCTTGATGAACCATTAATATTTCTTCTAGTCATAGAAGACTATGGCAGGTCTAGTGATAATGAAGTCAATCAGCTTTTGTTTAGGAGTCTGTATTTTTCCTTCTTTCCTGAAGGATAACTCTTCTGGATAAAGTATTCTTTATTGGCAGGTTTTTGGGGGGGTTTTTTTCCTTTTAGCACTTTGACTATTATCCCACTCTATCCTCACCTATAAGGTTCCTGCTGAGAAATCCATGGGTAGCCTACCGGGCATTTCATTACAGATTACAAACTTCTTTTCTCTTGCTGCTTTTAGGATTCCCTGTTTGTCTTTGATTTTTTGACCGTTGTATTCTAATGTGTCTTGGGAAATATCTTGGGGATTAAAGTAATAGGGTGATCTATTAGCTTCATGAACTTGGATGTTCAGATTTCTTCCCAGGGAGTCACTCAGCCATTATTTCTTTAAATTTTCTGCCTGCTTCATATACTGGTTCTTTTGATGGTGTCTCATAATTCATACAGTCTTTCTTCACTCTTTTCCATTCTTTTTCTTCTTTTCTGACTGGGTTATTTTAAAGTTCCAATCTTCCAGCTCATCAGTTCTTTCTTCTGTGTTGATTTATTCTGCTATTGCTGCTCTCTGTTGCATTTTTCCCCCCTCCATTTTATTCATTGAATTCTTCAGCTCCAGATTTTGGTTCTTTTTTATGATTTCTGTCACTTAGTTAAATTTCACAATTTTTGTGATTGTTTCCTGATTCCAAAGAATTGCCTTTGTTTTCTTATAATTCATTGTTTCCTCAAAACACTATTTTTAATTCTTTACTGGGTGAATCTTAGATCTCTGTATGTTTGTGTTTGATTACTGGGAGATTATCATAATCCTTCAATTGTCATATTTCCTTGATTTTTCATGATTCTTGATTTCATTGCTTTTTTCACATTTGAAGTAGCAGTCGCTTTCTTCAAACTTTGACAATTGCCTTCAGGAGAGAAATACCTTGCATCAGTCCTGCTAGACTCTGAAACTTTCTCACTCTTGTGTGAATATACCTGCTCCATGCTTCACTTCCTTTTGTGACAGAATTCTTAAGCTCATTATGTTTTCTCTCAATCTTACAGTGCACCAGGCAGGCCGTTGATAGCCTCTCTCTTGTTTTTAAGAAGGTGGTGTTATAGCTCAAGTTTGTGGTTCCTCCCTTGCCTGCAGACACTGGCCTGCCTCCTGTAGGCACTCCCTAGCCTTCTATCAAATCTTGCTCTCAGGGGCACACATAGGGGCAAGCTGCAGAGTTGGGGGTTGTGTGGGTGAGGCACATGGGGTGCTGGGGGTACTTGCAGACCATTTGAGGGATCCTGTGGTGAGGCTTCCCCAGTGACTTTTGGCCTGACTTCCTGATGGAGCCCACAGCGCAGTCAGCAGGAACTGTACCCCTTTAATGTTCTCCATGGATCAAATCTTCTGCTCTCTCAATCTGCTCCCCACCGCCATCGTGGAGCCCCCAATTTAATTCTCTGGATGCTGTAAGAGAGAAATGAGTGTTAAAAATGGGCACTGTCTTGCACAGCTGGGGAAGCCAGCTGCTCTCTCTCCCTCTCTCCCTTTCTCCTGCCACCTTGGAGAAGGTGATGTTGGCAAAGTCAAGCTGTTCCTCTTATGTGATCCAGTGTGTCCTAATTCTGGAACTTTTCCTCTGGAAACCTGGATTTCACAGAGGCTCTCTTGTTCGTGAGTGACTACTCTAGTCAGAGTTCTCCAGGTGCTCCTTGATCGCTGCCAAGAGGGACTGTAGCCAGTTCATGGGGTCCTGCTGGTTCCATAGGACCTACCGAGATCAGAGGTCTGCCTGCCAGTTAACCTGATGCACAGGTGAGTGTGTTCCCTGTACCCATGGGGCCCTTGGCATATGGTATTGGATTCCACAACTCCCACAGAGGCATTTTGTGAATGGATGCCAAATTTTTTGTTGTTGGGGTAGGGTAACACAATTGAGGGATATTCTATATCATACTGCTGGCATCATTCAGTATTTCATTGATCTTGATGTTTATCATTTCTCTAATTTCACAGTCTTTATTACAGATCTGTAGTAAGTGTTAAAATATAAGCTTTATGCAGCTTTTCAGTATTGTTTTGGCTATTCTGGGTTTTTTAAACTTTTATATAAATTGTAGAATCAGCTCATGAGTTTCAAAAAAAGAATCTGCTGTGATTTTCGTTAAGATGATGTTGAATCTATAGTTCAATTTGGAGATAATTGTCATTTCTACAATATTTAGTTTTGGTTCATGAAAACATGCCATATCTCTCCATTTATTACATATTTATCTTCTCTCAACAGTGTTTTGAATTTTCAGTGTGCAGATTTTTTTACATATTTTGTTAAATTTGTCCATATTAGATTTGGTGCTTATGTAAATACTTTTTTTTTATTTCAAGATCCAGTTTTTCTCTGTTAGTATATAAAAATATAATTGATTTTTAAATATGAGGGGGTACCACAAAAAAACGAATTTATATTAAAAAGTTGTGCATATATTCTTTTAAATATATTTTATTATTATACTATTACAGTTGTCCCATTTTTCCTCCCCTTTATTCCCCTCCACCCTGCACCCCCCTGCCAGCATCCCCCCCCACCCTTAGTTCATGTCCATGGGTCATACATATAAGTTCTTTGGCTTCTCCCTTTCCTATACTATTCTTAACCTCCCCCTGTCTATTTTGTACCTACCAGTTATGCTTCTTATTCCCTGTATCTTTTCCCCCATTCTCCACCCTCCCCCTCCCCACTGATAACCCTCCATGTGACCTCCATTTCTGTAATTCAGCTCCTGTTCTAGCAGTTTGCTTAGTTTTTGTTTTTGTTTTTTTAGGTTCAGTTGTTGATAGTTATAAGTTTGTTGTCATTTTACTGTTCGTATTTTTGATCTTCTTCTTTTTCTTAGATAAGTCCCTTTAACATTTCATTTAATAAGGGCTTGGTGATGATGAACTCCTTTCACTTTACCTTATCTGGGAAGCACTTTATCTGCCCTTCCATTCTAAACGACAGCTTTGCTGGGTAGCATCTTCTTGGATGTAGGTCCTTGTCTTTCATGACTTTGAGTACTTGTTTCCAGCCCCTTCTTGTCTGTAACAGTTCTTTTGAGAAATCAGCTGAGAATCTTATGGGAACTCCTTTGTAGGTAACTATCTCCTTTTCTCTTGTTGCTTTTAAGATTCCCTCCTTATCTTTAATCATGGGTAATGTAATTATGATGTACTTTGGTGTGTGCTTCCTTGGGTCTAACTTCTTTGGGACTCTCTGAGCTTGCCGGACTTCCGGGAAGCCTATTTCCTTTTCCAGATTGGGGAAGTTCTCCTTCATTATTTTTTCAAATAAGCTTTCAATGTCTTGCTCTTCCTCTTCTCCTTCTGGCACCCCTATGATTCAGATGGAGCATTTAAAGCTGTCCCAGAGGTTCCTCAGCCTCTCCTCATTTTTTTTTTTTTTTTTGAATTCTTGTTTCTTCATTCTGTTCTGGTTGAATGTTTATTTCTACTTTCTGCTCCAAATGGTTGATTTGAGTCCTGGTTTCCTTTCCTTCACTGTTGGCTCCCTGTGTATTTTTCTTTATTTCACTTTGCATAGCCTTCACTTTTTCCTCCATTTTGCGATCCTACTCAACCATTTCTGTGAGCATCCTGATTACCAATGCTTTGAAGTCTATCCGTTAGGTTGGCTGTCTCTTCATTGTTTCATTCTGTTTTTGGCGCTTTGATCTGTTTTCTCATTTGGGCTTTTTTTTTTTTTTTTTGTCTTGGCGCACCTATTATGTTGTAAGGGGCAGAGCCTTAGGTATTTGTCAGGGCAGGGCAATCATGTCACGCTTTGTAGGGGAGAGGTCTGAGAGGGAACAATGCCGCTTACTTGGCTCTTTACCGGTTCTCAGTCACTTCCCCTGCTACCCACAAGCAAATTGGGCCCTTCTGGTGCTGATTTCTGGGTGGATGGGTTTGTGTACATTCTAGGACCCTGTGGGTCTCTCAAATGAACTCTCCTGTGAGACTGGCAGTTTCTCCCGCTTCCACAGCCCCATAGGTTTTTACTGGTAGAGGTTTCGAAGCTTTCTTTTCCCACGCCAGAACCCTGGGCTGTGTGGCCTCTCTCGCTTCCCAGTTGTTCCTCCTGATTTATCTGCACCAAATGTGGGGCCACCCTGTCCACCCATCTCTGCCTTGCCCACCCTGGTCTGCCAGCCGCTGCCTTGCCTTGCGTCCTCTCTGACCTGGCTGCCCATCTCCACTCCTCCCACCAGTCTGGATGACTGTTTCTTCTTTAACTCCTTGGTTGTCAGACTTCCATACAGTTCAATTTTCTGGCAGTTCTGGTTGTTTTTTTGTTTTTAAATTTGTTGTCCTTCTTCTGGTTGTCCGAGGAGACAAAGTGTATCTACCTACACCTCCATCTTGGCCGGAAGTTCTAGACTACAGCTTCTTAAGAACAAGGACTGCTGTCTTGTTTATTTTCATGTCCTTGCCAATTAGCATGATGCCTGGCCCATCACAGATGCTCAAAAAATACCAAATGGATGAATGAATGAATGAATGAATGACCTTTCAACTAGCCTGGGGATACTGAACACTCAGCAGATAAGAGTAACAGAATATTGGTGGCTGGTGGATCACTCCTTGCTTTACAAAAACTTTAAATCTGGCTTTGGTCTTTAAAGTTGTAAAGACAAGGGCTTAAAGCACAGCCCCTCCCATAGGTGTGCCAGGTGGGAACAGCAGCAGTGCTTTCACACTGTGCCATGGTTATCTGCTCTGAAAACCAGGGAGAGCTTCAGGGTTTTCTACACACAAAATCCTGTGTTTCTGTTCTAGTTGACCACAGTGTATGTTGGGGGAAGGTATGTAAATTTTGAATTGAGCCATTCCATTTAATAGCTGTGCTGTTTTAGTTAAATAACTCCTCTGAGCCTTGGTTTCCCATGTGTGAAATGAGACAATAACACTTGCCTTGCAGGACTGCTGAAGGATTGGAGAGAATATATCAACCCCCATACAATGAATTTTCTTCCTTTCTTGGGGAAATAGGTGGAATTAATAAACTGGGCTCAAGCCAGTTTCCACATGGCTCACTCTCTGTCTTCCCAAGAGATCTGGGTAGGGCTGGGTTGCATTTGCAGGCATTCCTGCCCTGGAGGACAGAAGGGGCGGGCCCTGCAAGCCTGGCTGGAGAACAGGCCAGAGGACCAGGGACATGCAGGGTGGCTTCAATGCTTGCTGTCTCACACACTGGTAGACACAGATCCTGGAAGGCCCCTCCTTTCCTTCTTCGGAGGAGATGTAGCCCACCTGGGCTGTGCTGGTCTTTCCTCCTTGTGAGACAGAAACTGGCTACCTGGAGAACTGTCTCTGTTCCAAGATGATGGCAGAGATAAATTCCTTAACTCAAAAATAATTAAAATCATTGTTACATTATAAGTGCCGAGAATCTGCATGAATTTTGAAGGATCAGCTGCTTTGGTCACTGGTAGGGTCCACTCCTCCCCTCTAGAAAGGCTCTGGGAGTGGAGAGGACCTGGTTTATTTATTTTTATTTTTTTTTAAGATTTTATTTATTTATTTTTAGCAAGAGAGGAAGGGAGGGAAGGAAGGAAGAAAACATCAATGTGCCAGAGAAACATCGATCAGTTGCCTCTTGCACACCCGCAGCTGGGGACCTGGCAGCAACCCAGGCATGTGCCCTGACGAATTGAACCTGCAGCTGTTTACAATACAACACCCAACCCACTGAGCCATAGCAGGCAGAGCAGGACCTGGTTTATCGAACCTGCCTTCCTCCTCCTCCCCTGCAGCCTCTACGCCCAGTTCACACTGGACGGCAGATCCCAGGGTCCTGGTTCGTGGTGGGGGCATTCAAAGTACCAGTAAAGAGTTGCAGTTGTAAGGGGCTTCAAGTAGGACTTCGGTTAACCCTTAAATATTGGGTGGTTTGCAAAGCATGGCCCTCTGGGATTGGGGGAGAATCGCTCTTTTCCTCTTTTGGGGGGAATTCTTGAGATATTAACAAATTGTTAATACCAGCTTTTTATCATGAAAGAACACAGTATAAGTTCCATAATGGAAAACAAAGGTAGTGTTCTGTCTTTTTTGAAGTAAAATTTAAAAAGGGTTTAAACTGAATGTAGCATCTATTCTCTGATAATTACAAAACAGTAACAAGGGATTTTTATATTTTAACAGGGATTTTGCTTTCCCAGGAGTGGAGTGTGTGTTGCCTCTTAAGTGCTTTTTAAGAGCCAAGTATAAACCACTCCGTGCTTTTTAGTAATAGTTAGGGTCCTGGGATCCTGCCCCAAACACTAGAGAAAACCCTGAAGAAGACTGGTGTGCTTGGTCTCCAAGCCCCCGGCTTCTGTCAGCTGCCCCCAGCCGTAATATTGAAGTGGGATTTGAGGGGATGGGGGGGGCGGAGTATAGTGTGTAAAAGGGTTGGATTTAATTGAGTCAGTGTATCCATTAGTTCCCTTGAATCCCGTCACTCGACACAACATATTTTTCTAGAAGTTTTGGACTCAAAGGCTTCTGACTACTGTCAGTAAAGTGACCAGCTGTGTTTAGTACTCAGAGGAATGTGAGTAAATGGATTCATTGACTTTCAAGTAGTATTTTAAAGCATGTTCAGTGACATGCCCTTAATTTCCTCTCTTCCTCCCCCTCTTACTTGTAATTCAGTTTTTACTTACCTCTCAACTATTCTTTTTTTTTTAACTCTTCGTTGTTGGTTTTTTTTTTTTTGGTATATTTTATTGATCATGCCATTACAGCTGTCCCATTTTTCCCCTCTTTATCCCCTCCACCCTGCAACCTGTGCCATCATCCCCGCACCTCTTAGTCCATGTCCATGGGCTGCACACACCAGTTCTTTGGCTTCTTAATTTCCCACACTACTCCCAGCCTCCCTCTGTCCACTCTGCTTTTTTGGTTGCTTTTGTCAACATTTTCCCAACACCACTTTCCCCAGCCCCACCCACCCTCACCGACCACCCTCAATCCTTCCCCAATTTGGTTTTGTCCATGTGTCCTTTATAAATGTTCCTTGATGACCCTTCTCCTTCTTTTCCCCCATTATCCCCCTCCGCCCTCCCCTCTGGCTACTGTCAGTTTTCTATTTCAATGTTGCTGGTTATATTTTGCTTGCTTGTCAGTTTTGTTGATTAGGTTCCACTTATACATGAGCTCATATGGTATCTGTCTTTCACCGCCTGGCTTATTTCACTTAGCATAATGCTCTCCAGTTCCATCCATGTTGTTGTGAAGGGCGGTAGCTCTTTCTTTCTGCTGCATACTATTCCATTGTGTAAATGTACCACATTTTTTTGTTCCACTCATTTACTGATAGGCACTTAGGTTGCTTCCAATTCTTGGCTATTGTAAGTGGTGCTGCTTTGAACACTGGGGTGCACAGGATCTTTTGAATTGGTGTTTCAGGATTCTTATCTCTCAGCTATTCTTACTGAGTTTTATTTGGGGATGATTAGAAAAGCACTGAAAGGATTAGGATGCTTTGGCGACAGGTAATTAATAAACAAAAACCCCATCAGGCTCAATTTTGAGTTCTGTTTTTCTTTTTAAAAAGTTGGTTTTTAAAAATGTTTTAGAATGGGTGTGTGAATGTGTAGATGTGTGTGTGTGTGTCAGGGTGGTTCCCTTTTTGCATTAATGGAGACAATTAACTTTTCTAGGTGTGCGTTCTTCCTGCCTACCTCACTATCTCCAGGTAGCCGACATCTTTTTTGAAAATTTTAAACTGGTTTTTAATAATATTCCTGGCAAAGGAAATTCTGAAAGTATGTTATTGCTACCAAAAGAATTGAGTCCTGAGTTCAAGAGCCCACTGGAAATGGAGTTTGGATTATTTCATGTTACTGGGCTGTTGGCAGCAGGAGAGCTGAGTTAGGGGCCACCTGTACTGCTGATTTTGGGGTAGTGCTCAGGGTGCCTTTTGTAGTGTAGGTGGTGTTCTGGGACATCTAGCAGTTGTATTTAGCAGTTACTTTTCAGTCTTCTCGCTGACTAACGCATTCGTTCCCATGTCACTGGGGGACGCCCCTGGCTGGCTCTCCTGTGGATCCTGAGCCCCAAGGGAGTGAGCCCAGCACACCTTCACTTCCTGCCACCTGTTGTGCCCTTGCCCCACTTGGCCTGGGCAAGGCAGCCCAAGGTAAACAGTGGCTTGGCTTTGGCATCTGAGCCCTGGACTCTCTGTCCAGTGCTCCTTCTGGGAACCTTGTTCCTCCAGAGCTATGAAAAACTGTATTAGATAGGGGGCCTTGGCCCAGGTCTAGCTGGGGGCTTCACCTGCATTTGTAACAGTTTTATTTATCACTTTTGGGTAGGCCTAACTTCTAAAATGGTTATGTAAGAGTTGTTTAAACAGGTATATGTTCTCTTCTTTCTAGAGTATTTTGTTAGCAAACCACCCAGAAGGGAATGCCTTTGTGTGATATTTTGTAATTATTCTTCTGTGTTGCTTCCAACTTAAATTTTTAAGTTGTGTTTATTCCCAAACTCCCCGTGTCTCACCTAAGTAAGCAAAACACTCAAATAAAAACCATTTTAAGTTAGTGTAGCCTTAAAATGTTTCTGAAAAACAAAACCTTTTGAATAATATACTGATCAATAGTCATTTCCTTTCCCTCCATTGTTTCCTGCCTGAGTTGTCACCAAGAGAAAAAAAAATTACCTTTTGGGGGCATACAGGGTAAATTGGGAGTTACCTGCCTTCAACTAGACCTAATGGCCCTTTCCATGCCCATCAGCATGAACTGTGGGTTCCAACAAGACACAGATTCTTGGCTCTTCCTCTTTTGACTGGGGGCTTGATCCAGGCAGAAAAAACATATTTTGGGCAGCTCCTAGCAAGCAAGTTAAAAGCTGTGCTCTCCCCTAGCGGGCTTGCAAAAATATTCTAAGAGGCAAATCATTTGCTGCATTTCTTAGTTAGCCAACTGTGGATATCTCTGCTTAGTCAGCAGCCCGTGCAGACAGGCCCTGGGTGGGCAATGACGGCTGGTGAGGCCTGACTCTTCATGCCAGTCCCCGTTCACCTCAAGGTGAGCACCGTCACACCATCACACAGGGACTGCTCTACCTTTCTGCTGCTTCCCTTCCAGGACCCCAGGTGGCTGTTACAGACAGGTCTGTCTTGTCTTGCATGTTGGGGTCCAGAAAGTGATTGAGTTTAAGGAAAGCTACCACAAATCTGCTTCAGAAATACTTTGGAAATACTTGAATGCTTGTGAAAATCCTCAATAAAAGATACAGGGGCTTTTTTTTCTGTTGATTAGGGACTGTGAAGTATGTTGAACTCAGATAAGAATATAAACTGGCAAGAATAATTACAGACCTAATGGCTTGCAAATTGCCTTCCTCCCATGATCTTATTTAATCTTTTTTTTAGATTAATTTTCTCTGAGGTATAATTTACATGCAAAAAAATTGACACATTAAGTGCACAGGTTGGTGATTTTGACAAAAGACGAGAATATTGCCATCTTCCTAGAATGTGCCCCCCAACTCCTGCCCCCACTGATCTGACTGCTGTCCTCAGAGATTAGCTCTGCAGGTTACAGATGGCCTTTTATCTCCGTAGGGCCATAGGGATGCTACCATTGTCCCTGCTCAGGGAGGCGGGGGGCAGGGCAGGGAGTAACTGCCCAGGTCAGACTCTCAGGGTCAGGAGCGCTGTGCTCTCCCTGGACCTCGCCTCTGTGGCTGGGCTTCTGAAGGAAATGGGGGCAGAACCACAGGACTGAGCTCAGTTCCTGTAGATTTACACGTGGAGCAGCATTTGAACTTGTGGTTTTTTTGTGACAAGGAGAAATTGAGAAATTGCAAACAGACTGAAGGCCTACCGGGTCTCTTTGGGAATTTGGACTGAGAGGGAATACCACTTGCTTCACTGCAGCAGGTATTGATTAAGTGCCTACTGCATGCACTCAGCTGTGCTGCCTGATACGGAAGGTGTGAAATGAAGAGAAGGCTTGACCCCTGCCTTTGAGTTCTTGGTTTGAAAACAGTTTAGAGAGAAACGCAGGGCCCCTTGTTCAGAAAGCAGAAAGAGCGTGGTTATAAGGCACTCAAATGCGAAGTTGCTTTCCTTTCTTCTGTGGTCTTTCTCTCTTGATTTGTCAGGGTGTTTAGTTGTTACTTCATTATTATTTTATTTATAAGTTATTTTACTATTATTTGTTACAGTAAATTCTTAGTACTGAGTTTATCATTCATCTTTATTGTACAATGTCCATTTTAATTTAAATACAAATACAGGAGTATTAAACTCATGTGGAATCACAGAAATGATCATATTTCACAACCTGTGCATGCATATGTATTTTATTCTTACCAGAACTGGAAACTCTGCTCAAAACTATCTCAGCTGTGTTTATTTCAGTTCCTAACATATGTACACTCTACGAACACTGCCTACCCCCTGCCCCTAACGATGGCGCAGAGACAGGGCAGAGAAACTCTGGGGTCCTGAGTCGCCCTTGCCCTCTGTGTCACCATCTTCATTGTGTGTGGTTGTCTGGTACAGGGAAGTACCTCAAATGAGGAAGATTAGGATAGAGCTTCTTGGTTCTTAGTATTTCTTAGAATTCTGTTGCCTTCTCCAGTGTTCAAAGCAAGTGCTTGGAATGGAAAGCGTGGCCTCTCCCACTGACCCAGTCATAGTTGTAACACATCACCTTGTGCTCACTTCTCTTCTCACTGACTCCCACCCATCACGGGTCCACCAGGATTCCATGCTTCTAGGGCACTGAGAACAGGTGTCTGCCTGTGGACACACGGACCTCCCCTGCGCACTGGAATATGCTCTAGTGTCCCGTCAAACTTCGCTTACACAGGTTGAGATAAAATTACTAAGAATTCCAGGATCATGGCTGCTTTGGAGTGCAGATTCCCCAGGCTGACTGCCTTGGCGTTTTTTTGGTGCTCAGTAAAGTGGCTGTGGACACCTTCTAGGTGAGGATGTAAGTGGAACCTGGTGTGGGGCAGCGGCCCAAACCACCAACTGCCAGGGGCCCTCTGGTGGCCGGAAGCTGTACCTGTTCTGCAGTTTCGGGTGGGAGGGAATGAGAGGAGCACCCTCTTCCTAGAGCTGAGGGAGAGCCTTTGTAGGGCAGGAAGAAGGTGTGAAGGCAGTCAGATCTGCTCTGCTGCCTTTAACTGGGGCACCTGTGGAAGTCACTTCATCTTTCATTTTCCCCATCTGTAAAATGGGGAGAAGCTAGAGAGGGAGATTTCTGAGTTATGGTACCTTGAAAATATAAGTGAAGCATTTAGCATGGGTCAGGCACACAGTACGTACCTTCAGTCCTGGAGGCCAGCATTATTTGTATTTTCCCCGCTGAGCCACAGGGGGGCCCGACGATGAAGCCCTTGTTCCTGAAGCCACGCCCACAAGGCAGGTAGACACTTTGAGATGGTAACTCTTGACACCTTCTTTCTGGGTGTCAGACCTGTCAGACTCCAGCTGTCTCCACTGCGGTCTCCTTTGGCTGGAGGTCCCAGGCCTTTCCTGAGCTTTCCGCACCTCCTGCTGGGAACTGTGGGGGCTGGCAGCACCTCTACTCCCAGCTGTGCCTGGTATTTAGGGCAGTGGCCCTGGCAGTCCTGGCCAATTCACCATCCTCTGTTTCTGTAACACCCTTTCCCTGACTTGGTGTTTGGGGATTTTCCTGCTGTTCCTTTCCGGACTTTTAGAGTTGGCCTGGGGGATGGTCATCTCGCTTGTCCATCACTGTATGTTTTTAAAATGGTTGGCAACACGATAGTCATTAAAGTGGTATGGCATTAAAATTTTTTCTTTTTAAAAGTTTTTGTCATAGCTAAAGAGTAAAAACCCACAGAACGGATGCTGAGGGGTCATTCAGAGGACCTAATGTGCATCAGAGGCACCTAAAGTGCCGGTTTGTTTGTGGGGTCCCATGAAGGTCCAGAATTTGAGGGAGTGACTGGGAGTGGGGACCCTAACTTCTTGATTTCAAAGATGCCACCATTTCACCCAAGCTGCTTGGTTAATGTAAGAAAGGTGTTTTGCCATAAACTTTCCAGAGTATTCAGTGGGGTTGGCTGGGCAGGAAGCCCTTGTCATTGCTATAAAGAAACTAGCAAGCAAGAGAACTGAAAGCATCAAAGCTCCCACAGGATGCGGCGAGCCCTCTCTGGCCCATCGCCCTCCAGCCGCTCCGAGGGGAGCATGACACGACCTTAAAGCGCTTCAGGCTCGCAAGCTGAGCTCCAGTTTAAAGTTCAAGGCATTTTGTTTTTTCACCTGTTTCCTACAGTTCTAAGAAACTTCTGAAGAATTAATGTGTAACTATATCGGCCATGCAGGCATTTTCTCAAGGGAAAATAATGTTACAGTAGGAAGGGAGAGAAGTGGCTAGTTAACTGAGATGTGAGAAGGTTTCCATAAAATAAGAAAAATCCTCTTTAGAGCAGCCATGGACAACATCCTATATGCTTTTTTCTAAGACTTAACCACACTTTAGTAACATCTGCATCTGCTAAAGGCCATGTGAGGACTAGGGCAGCAGTTGTGAAACTGCTCATTTGTGACAGAGCGCCCTTCACAAATTCGCCGGGGTCATGATTCTGCTGGAGCTGACTTTGACGTAGGATGTTGAATGATGAGAGCTTATCTATACAGCAAATGGAAAGACAGGTAGGAGGGAGCTTCCCCGGCTATTCTTCAGGACAAGCGTTTCTGGTTCTGAAACAGTTCACCCTCCAGCCAGTGATGAGTGGCGGAGCCGGCTCCTCACCGGCCTTCATTTTGTGTGTCTCAAACCCAGCCGTTATACCTGTCTTTCCTAGCACAGCCTTGACTTGGCAACAGGCAGTAGGCATTATTAGTAGCTGGATGTTTTATCACTTGGGGAAAACAGTTTGAAGTTACAACACACAGCTTTCACTAACATTTCCTCATATCATTAAACTTTCATACATACAGGATGAATATTTTATGGAGACACCTTTTTTAAGGGGTGTTTTTATGGTAAAAGCTGGTGTCCATTTAAATCCTTTTGCAGATGAATTTAAGAAGAGTTAAATACTAGAGCTTTTCTTGTTTTGTTCACCTGGTGGTGTGTTTCTAAATGTGGTCTAGGCATATGCATATTTCTAATTTGTAAACTAGCATAATAAACTCTTAAATTAAATCCTGCCTTTTACACTCTTACCACCAGGTGGCTAAGAAAAAATATCGAGCAGGAAAAATCTAACAACTCTGCAAAGGACTTGTAATCATTTTCAATTTCTGCTTAAGTGGTGAAATATGAAACTATAGATGGACTGTGTTTCAAGAAAGAAAACTGCTGAATAAGTGACAGAGGCATTTCAAGCAGTGCCAGGCCAGATGGACATTTTCATGAGTGTTTTTGTTTTCTTAAATATTGACAATGTTAAACTAGCCAAATTTTGCTGAAGTGAAACTTTATTTTAGACTCTGAGCCTGTTCCACCTCTGTGCTGACCCCTGGATGTCCACATTATTCTGGACCAGGCGGGTGTGAGAAAGGGTTTGGCTTTGGGGCCTTCTGATTCCCAAGTCCTGACCGCAGCAGTGGCTTCCCACTCGATACCTGATAGGTTGGTAAAGTTGAGTACAGAGATGCTGCTCAAATTCATTTAGAATCAATTCTAAAGCCCAAAAACAAAAATATGCTAAGTTGAATGTTAATATCTCACATGTCTTAATGATAAGGTACTATAGGGAAATCATGCATAGAGAAGGTGACATAACAGGGTGGAAAATGCTTTCAGGCTTCTTCTCGTGGACTACATCTTTTAGAGTGAGGACAGTACATGTGGGAGCTCTTATCCCATGAATTCAGAATCCTACCAGTTTTCTTGCTAGTGCTTCATGTAGCTGCCCAGCTTCCGTGCATTCCAGTTTGCCTTCTATTCTCTAGTTTATTAACTTTGACAAGTAACCTCTTGGTTGTACATGATTTTATTCACAGTTCGTTTTTCTGACTCAAAGCGAACTTGAGTGCCGTAATCCTCTAATGGGAATTAATTACTCGTTTCAGTGCTTAGCACTTATCCTTTCTCAGTCTCCACAGGGATAAGTTTCTTCCTGAAGGATGTGTGTGTGTTGTTCAAAAGACAATCAGAAAGGTAATGGTGTTTTTCTTGTGAAAGGAGCCAGAAATGCAGAATATTAATTTTCTTTTTATTATATAAGTATTTGAAAACTAATATAAAGGATACAATTTAACAGATAAAATGTAGAAAGTTATGTTTTGGTCATTATTATTTCCTAAAAAAGAAGTTTAATTTTTATTGCCAGGTTTTCTTTTATGGAAGTAAGCTGTCATCTTCTGCAAAAAGAAAGTTACTGATTTTCTGTAGTCATAATCAACATCCTATGGCCTAACCATGATCAATTTCTATGTAATATCATCTTCCCAGGTACTCTTGGCTCTGAAAAATCATTAAGACTACAACCAATACTTGATATGGCTTGATTCCATCTCCCATTTATTATGCAAAATATTCCTTTTGGTTTTATTTTTAAGGGGCTTCATAAGAAAAATATAATCTAGCACATATTTTTATATGGTCTTGCTAAAGGAAGTATTTGGCGTAAAGAACTTAGGAGGGAACAGAGTCAAGGGGAAGAGGGAGTAAGTATTCATTGGGTGCTGAGGCCAGGCCCACAATAAGGGTCAATAGGGATTAGCATTTAGGAGACAGGAGGAACCCAGTTTTAAACAGCAGGAAGAGAAGCTCACAGAGTTTAACTAACTTTCCCAAAGACTCACAGTTGCTAAGTAAGTGCCGGAGATGAAAATTTGACTTAGGCCTGTCATTGTGCCACAGTACATTTTACACTTGTAAATGTGTAAATCAAAATGTGTAAATGTCCATCTATAAAATACTGAGGCTGTCCTGCCTGACCATCAGTGTCCTGTAACAGGCCTACCTGGGAGCATCTACTTTACATTAAAGCACAGATGAAACCACTATTGAAGGGCATTCTTCAGTTTTCTCTAGAAAAACCCAAATGACTCACCTATGGTTATTTCTATCCATTATTTATTAAACCAAATTCTTGAATTTTATCTAAGTCTCTGACCATAATCCAGTGCCATAGAAGGAATGAAAGCAGAAGAGGACAGGGTGGAAGACACAGTAATACATGAGCCTCAGAAGTTAGCATCCCCTTCTGTAGTGGCAGTGCCACCCCTTATAGCCTGGCCTAGGGACATGACGCATCAGGAGGTCTTAATGTGCTCCCGGTCTGAATGAACCACAGGCATATCTAGAGTTAGCCTGGCTTTAGTTCTGAGAGGATCTGACCAATATAATAGACTTTCCACATGTTCTATTGGTTGTGACACTCATAGTGACCCTTGAAAATCTGGTTGAACATGACAGACAAGGAACAGGACTATAGGGAGATACGGAACTCTAAAAAGGAAGAAGAAAAAAAAAAAAGACGAAACCCAAAGTTAGCAGGGGAAGGAAATAATAAATGTTAGAGCAGCGATGAACAATAGAGAAAATCAACAAAACCAAGATTTGATTCTTTGAAAATATCAACAAAATTAGCAAAATTTTAACTAGGTTAGCCTAGATAAAAACAGAGAGGATACAAATAACTAAAATCAGAAATGAAAGTGGGGAATCACAGTCCATTTTACAGAAATAAAAAAGATTGTAACAGAGTACAATGAACAACTGAATGCCAACAAATTGGATAACCTAGACGAAAGGGATAAATTTCTAGAAACACAAACTATCAAGACTGAATTGATTTGAAATGGAAAATCTAAACAGACCTATACCTAGTAAGGTGATTGACTCAGTATTCAAAAACCTCCCAAGGCAGAAAACCCTGGAATCAAATGGCTTCACTGGTGAATTTTACCAAACATGTAAAGAGAACACCAACCCTCTTCAAATTCTTCCCAAAAATTGAAGAGGAGGGAGCACTTCCAGATTCATTCAATGAGGTTAGCATTACCCTGGTACCAAAACCAGACAAAGACACTATAAGAAAACTGTGGACTCATATCCCTGAAGAAGACTGATGCAAAGATTCTAAACAAAATACGAATAAACAGAAATTAACAACACATTAAAAGGATTTATGTACCATGACCAGTGGGATTGATTCCTGGAATGCAAGGTTGGTTCAGAATAGGGAAATCGATGTAACACACTGCATTCACAGAACGAGGTTGAAAAAAACCACACAGGCACACAATACAGAAAAAATATGACAAGATTCAACATCATTTCATGCTAAAAACACTTAAACTAAGCCATATAGAAAAAGCCTACAGCTAACAACATACTCAATGGTGAGAGAAATTTTTTCCATATTATAAGATCGAGAATAAGACAATGGAACTCTAAAGTGGTAAAAAGCAAAAAAGGTCTGTTTAGATTTTCTATTTCAAAACGATTCAGTCTTGATAGTTTGTGTGTTTCTAGAAATTTATCCCTTTCATCTAGGTTATCCAATTTGTTGGCATTCAGTTGTTCATTGTACTCTGTTACAATCCTTTCTGTTTCTGTAAAATGGGCTGTGATTCCCCACTTTCATTTCTGATTTTAGTTATTTGTATCTTCTCTGTTTTTATCTAGGCTACTCTAGTTTAAAAAAGCCTTTACCACTTTATTCAACATAGTACTTAGAAGTCATACCTGGAAAATCAGGCGAGAAAAGTAATAAAAGACACCCAAATTGGAAAGGAAGAAGTGAAATTATCTCTGTTCACGTAATCTCGTGTTTACATACCCTAACATTTCCACACACAAAAAAAAACTATTAGAACTAATAAATTAATTCCGCAAAGTTGCAGGATACAAATTCAGTTGCATTTCTATATATTAACAATGAACAATCTGAAAAGAATAAAATACTTAAGAATAAACTTAACCAAGGAGGTAAAAGACTTTAAAGACTATAAAATATTGCTGGAAAAAAACAGTGGAATGGCATCTCTCACTTATAGATTGGAAGACTTATATCAAGTCTTACCAAAATCCTCAATTGCATTTTTTTGTCCAGAAATAGAAAAATCCATAGGAACTTCAGAGGACCCCAAATAAAGAAAGCAATCTTGAAAATGGATAGCAAAGTTGGAGTTCTCATACTTCCAACTTACAAAACATCATAAAACTACAGTAACTGAAACAATGACGTACTGACATAAAGACATACATAAATCAAAAGAAGACAACTCAGAAATAAACCCTTGGAAAATTGTCAAATGATTTTTTACTGAAGTGCCAAGACCAATGGGGAAAAGACAGCCTTTTCAACAATTGAGAAACTGGATATCCACAATGCAAAAGAATGAAGTTGGACCCTTACATTATATCATATACAAAAATTAACTCAAAATGGATCAAAGACCTAAATCTAAAAGCTAAAACTATAAATCTTAGGGGAAAACTTAGGGCAAAAGCTTCATGACATTGGGTTTGGCAATGATTTTTTAGATATGATTCCAAAACCATAGGCAACAAAGATAAAAATAAATCAGATGACAGAAAAATTAAAAACTTCCGTGCATGAAATGATATAAATCAACAGAGTAAAATAGCAACCTATAGAATGGAAGAAAATATTTGCAAATCATATCTGATAAGAGTGTAATATACAAAAGACACAGAAAACACCTCAAACTCAACACTGAAAAATAATCTAATTAAAAATGGGCAAAGGATTTGAATAGACATTTCTCCAAGGTAGATATGTAAATAGCTGATAAGCACATGAAAAGATACTGAACATCACTAATCATTATGGAAATGCAAAGTGGAGCCACAATGAGATGCTACCACCCCACACCAGTTAGGTTGGCCATTATCCTCTCAAAAAAGCAAAAGAAAAAACAGAAAATAAGTGCTGGCAAGGATGTGGGTAATTGGGACCCTTGTGCACTTTAGATGGGACTATGAAATGGTGCTGCCAGTATGGGAAACAGTATATAGGTTTCTCAAAAACTTAAACATAAAACTACCATATGATCTAGCAATGCCTAAGGGAACTGAAAGCAGGGGATTAAAGATGTGTTTGTACACTCAGGTTCATAGCAGCACTACTTGTACTAGGTGAAAACAATCAAATGCCCATCGATGGATGGGTGAACAAAACGCAATATATAGAAAGAATGGAATATTATGCAGCCTTAAATAACTTAGGACAGAAATTCTGTCACATGCTACAACATGGATGACCCTTGAAAACATTATGCTAAGTGAAATAAGCCAGTCACAAAAAAGACAAATACTCTGTGATTTTACTTTTACGCGGTACCAAAGTAGTCAAACTCATAGAAACAGAAAGCAGCATGGGTGGGCTTGGGGAGGGGAATTGGGGAGTTACTATTTAATGGGTACAGAGTTTCTGTGTTAAAGTGAAAAGTGTTCTGGAGATGGATGGTGGTCACGGTTGTATAACAATGTGAATGTACTTTAATGAAGTGTACACTTAAAAAGGTTAAAATGGGTACTTCTGGTCAGTACCCAAGACGGTGAAGCAGGAAAATGCTGTGCTCGCCTTCTCCCATGACCACATCAAAATTACAACTACATTATAGAGCATCATTGTTGAGAACCACCTGAAGACTGGCTGAACAGAAATTCAATAACTAAGGATATAAAAAAGAAGCATTGATGAGACTTGTAGGAGGCTTGGAGAAAAGGAACAGGCAGGTCCCAGACCCACATGTGGCAGTTGGGAATTAGCAGGAATAGCTCAGTTGTGAAAGTACCCCCGGGGAGCGAGGGGTCTCAGCCCCAAACCCAGCTCCCCAGTCTGGGACACCAGTGCCAGGAAGAGGAGTCCCCATTATGTCTGCTTGTGAAAACCAGCTGAGGGCTGCTAGAGTCTCAGGTGTTTCTCTTGAGGGGCCTGCACAGGGGATCACTTCTCACAAACAACCAGCACGGAGGCCACTGCCCAAAAAGCACCAGGGACATACAGAGGGGAACTAAATCAACTAGCTTGAGAGTGAGAGCTAGAGGGGCAGGAGCACTGGCAGGCACCACTGCTCCCCTGTCGAGCCCTTTCCCCACGCAGTCTCCCAGGTGCAGGTGGGCACCAAATCTGAGCTTTACCATGAACCTGGCTAACACCGTTCTCCCTACCTTGCTGATTCCCTCAGACACAGCCCCCACATCTCACGTGCCTGGGCTGTGCCACTTCCAGAGACTTTTCCACACAAGGGACCTGCCTTGGCACGGACTTCCCTAAACTCTTTCAAAGGGCCTTAAGCCCTCACAAGTGGTGATTGGACTCAGCTTTCATCGTAACTCCTGTCAGGTGGCCCCAAGCCTGTGATAAACTGCAGCCAGTGTTGGCTTGGAACGTAGAGTCAACTAAGTAGCCACAAATCCAGCACAAGCTGTGGCTGGTCTTGACTCACATCATCCTGGTGACCACCAAAAGGCTCCAAGCCTGGCACTAGTAGCAGCTGGTTTGGGTTGGCAGTATACTGTCTACCAAGGGCCTCTAAGTCCAACACAAGTGGCAGCCAACTGCAGATCATTTTTAGCTCCTACCAGGCAGCCCCAAACAGGGCATAAATGGAGGCTAACCTTAGCTTGCAACAGATCCCCTCCCAAGAGTATCCGAGATCAACACACCTGGGGGCAAGTTCCAGACCACACCAGAGCACCACCCAACCAGCTCCACAAATGACACACCCAAAGGGCAGGCAATTTGAAATACACTGCTATAAACATACCTTGGTATATGTGAAGCACATGGTAACAACAAACCAAAAATCTACAACAGATATACAGGAAATAAATAGAAAGGAATCCAAACATGACACTATAGAAAGTCATCAACATACAAAAGAAGGGAAAAAGTAAATATGAAAGAAACAGAACTACAAAAACAATCAGAAAACAATAAAACAGCAATAACTATATACCAATCAGTAATTGCTTTAAATGCAGATGGACTAAATGTTCCAATCAAAAGACAGACTGTGGCTAAATGGATAAAAAAACAAGACTGGTACATATACTGCCTATTATAGACCACTGCAGATTGAAAAACACACAAAGTGAAGGGATGGAAAATGATGTTTCATGCAAATGGAATGACAAAAAAGCTGGTATAGCAGATGACATGATACTATATATAGAGAACCCTAAAGAATCCACCAAAAAAGCCATTAAAACTAATAAATGAATTCAGTAGTAGCAGTATACAAAATTAAAATTCAGAAACCAATTATATTTTTATACACCAGTAATGAACTATCAGAAAGAGAAATCAAGAAAGCAATCCCATTTACAATCTTAACAAAACATTAAGAAAAAACAAAACAGGAAGAAAATTTAACCAAGGAAGTAAAAGACTCAGAAAAATGTAAGACACTGAAGAAAGAAATTGAAGAAGATACAAATAAATGGAATCATAAATTGTGCTCATGGTGGGTAGAAAGCATTAACATTGTTACAGTGTCCAGACTAGCCAAAGCAATTCAGTGCAATTTCTATGAAAATACCAATGGCATTTTTCACAGAATTAGAATAAATAATCCTAAATTAATTTGAAACCACAAAAGACCATGAATAGTCAAAGCAACCTTGAAAATGAAGAACAAAGTTGGAGGTATCACACTACTTGATATCAAACTACTATACTACAAGGCTATAGTAATCAAAACAGCATGGTATTGGCATAAAAACAGACACATGGGTCAATGGAACAAATATAGAGACCAGAAATAAACCGATGCCTATATGATAAATTAATCTGTGACAGAGGAGGCAAGAACATAACAATGTGGTAAAGACAGTCTATTTAATAAATGGTGTTGCAAAAACTTGGGCAGATGCATGCAAAAAAATAAAAATCTAGACCATCACCTTATACCACATCCAAGAATAATTTCAAAATGGATGAAGACTTAAATATAACACTTAAAACCACAAAACTCCTCAAAACATGGGCAGTAAAATCTCTGACATTTCTCTTAGTAATGTTTTTTTTTACCTCTCCTCATGCAGGGGAAGCAAAAGAAAAAATAAACAAATGGGACTACATGAAACTAAAAAGTTTTTGCACAGCAAAGGAAACCATCAATAAGTTGAAATGGAAGAAGGTAGTCACCAATCATACATTCAGTAAGGCATTAGTATCCAAAATATGTAAGGAACTCACAACTTAACACACACGTGCACACAAAAGTCCAGTTTAAAAAATGGGCAGAGGACCTGAACAGACACTTCTCCAAAGAGGACATACAGATGGTCAACAGGCATATGAAAAGATGCTCAACATCATTAATCATCAGGGACATGCAAATTAAAACCACAATAAGACATCACCCTCAAGCCTGTCCGAATGGCTGTCATCGATAAATCAACGAACAACATGTTGGCAAGAATACGGAGGAAAGGGAGCTCTCATGCACCATTGGCAGGATTGTAAATTAGTGTAACCACTGTGGAAAACGATATGCACTTCCCTTAAAAAAATCAGAAATAGAACTACCATATTACCCAACAATTCCACTTCTGGATATTTAGCCAAAGAAATCCAAAACACTAATACAAAGAGAGATATGTACCCCATGTTCATTGCAGCATTACTTACAATAGCTAAGATATGGATGCAACCTAAGGGCCCATTGATAAAAATGTGCATATATACAATGGAATATTACCCAGCCATTGAAAGAACAAAATCTTGCCATTTGCGACAACGTAGATGGACCTAAAGGATATTAGGGTAAGTGAAATGTCAGAATAAGATAAATATCATCCGATTTCACTCATATGTGGAATATAGAGAACAAAAATAAACAGAAACACATAGAAACAGAGACAAATTTATGGTTACCAGATCGGAGGAGGGCTGGAGAGAGTGGGTGAAAAAGATTAAGGAATTAAAATGTACAACTTGCCAGTTATAAAAACAGAAAACAGTCACAGGGATGTAAAGTATGGCATGAGGAATACAGTTAATAATCTTGTAATAGCCATGTGTGGTGTCAGATGAATAGCAGACTTATTGGGGTGATCACTTTGTAAAGTATATAAATGTCTAAACCCTATGTTATACTCCTGAAACTAATATTGTATGTCAACTGTAATTTTTTAAAAAATTAAATGCTTAAGATGGTAAATTTCATGTTTTGTCTATTTTACCATGTTTTAATATCCAAAAATTTAAAAAAGAGAGAAGGAACTGGTTTATCAAATACAACGCATTCAAAACAAGTGGTGGAAAGAAAAAGAGTATAGGGAGGTAGTGTCTTTTACACACTGTTGCTGCCCCTGCAGAACCGGAGTCCTAGGCTGTACTGCGCAGTCACCTCCCTTGGCCTTGGGGTCAATCTGAAAGGCAGAGCCAGGCTGGAGGCTTTTGGAGTCCAGTATACTTGGGTCCAGTTCCTGGTGCTCTCCCACCCAAGCCCTGTGCCTGGAGCCGTCATCTGAGCTACCTTATTTAGTTTCCTCAATAGTTAACTGGGGATAACACCACCTATCTCACACAGTGAGTGTTGAGGATTTGGTTAGCTCATCCCCAACACGAGGCAACACGTAACATTTAGCATGGCCCGTGGCACTGCTAAATGGCACTCAGGTAAAGCCCAGCAGAGCTGTGCAAGGGTCCCCAGAGGACTTGCTGCTCAGCACCACTGCCCTTGAACCTGGTCATAAGCCCCTCAGAAATGCCTCCTTCCACAAGTCTCTCTGATCTCTGCTTGTTGTCCTACCTGAGCTTTCCCTAAGCCTGCTATCACTCTTGGATGAAAAATTTTTCTTGCTTTGTAGTTGAATCCCTTAATAATGAAAACAAGCATCCTTTGCTGAGAACCTGCCCTGTACTGGCACTCTTATGCCAAAGCCCAGGCTTTTTCCCATAGGATGGTTCTAAACCTCTTTCCATTTGCACGTCCTCCCCCTGGTGACACCCCTCCCCATCGTATTATCCCCTATTTTAGGGAAAGGTCAGACAACCCAGCATGAACGTCCCTTCTGTGGCAGGTCCCCTGCATTATGTTCTCAGCAAACTCACCCACTCTGTCCTTGCTCCATGTTTGCTTGGAGCCACCTGTTGATGTGTCAGTCTGTCTCCCTTTGACCTTCACAGAGGGCAGGGGGATGTCTCATTCCTTGGGTACCCTGTGCTCACCGCCGAGCTTTCCTTCTCCTGGAATTGCTGCCTGTTTTTCCCCCTCTACTCATGCCTGGCAGAAGTGAGTCCCCCTCTGCAAGCATACTCCTCCTGTTCCCCACCCTCTCTCTGTCCCCCACCCTCTGCATGGCCCTTCAGACATCTCCAGCCCTCTCTGATGCCCACAAGTACTACCTTACCAGCCTTCTCTTGGTGCCCTCTTAAAAGACACTCGAGTCAACTGTTCCCTCATAAACTCTTATCATCATCCCTCTAAGCAGGCAGCTCCCGAACCACCGCTCCCTCCATTTCACGTCAAGCCTCTAGAATGACAAAGGGGACAAGGGCCCTATGGAAGGGCTGGGTATTATAGTGGAGGGCTCCCCAGAGAGTAGACTCAGGAAGAACAAGCTCCTTTATCCCTGCTAATGCCCTAAATGCCACTCCAATGACCCAGAAAGACAAAAAGATAGAAGAGGACAACAAACCTCTAGAACATAGAAAACAAATGAGAGTTTACTGACTTAGCAGCCTGAACGAACCAAAAATCTGCATCCCTAAATGGTCAGAAGTCAGGGAGAACCTCAACGGCTAGTGCCCAGAATGCCAGAGAAGCTCTGGGCCTGTGAGCCATAGGCGTGTAAGGACAGTAGGGGCAGGTGAGGAAGAGGCTGACAGTATACAGGGCGTAGAGACCCATCCCCTGCTGCCCAGAGAGGCTGAGCATGAAGCTCAGTATTGGGAACTCCAGGCCCAGCTGAGAGTGGGAGCGAGGGGGCACCCGGAAAATAGAGACCAAGGGCGAGTGTACATATCTACAGGTTCTGTCATCTGGGAACCCCTCTAACCCTGTCCCCAGAGCCCCGACACAAGGCCTACCAACTGTAAAGCTCCTTTCCCTCACACAGAGCTTCAGTTTCCTATATGGTGTCTCCCTTTCCAATACGAAAGGCCAGGCAAAGGTTACTCAGACCTTTTAGAAATCCTTTTAAAGAAACACATACCAGAACAAAGAGGAACTGAGGAGAAACAGAGGCACTGCAGGGAAAGATGAAAACTTAAAGGACAACCAAACTCATGATGACGTCTTCCCAAAGATGATGAGAGATGGTACCATGCTGTGAACAAACAAAATGCTAACAAAATGAGAGAGTAAGAAGAAGATCTCGGAAATAAATATGACAAAAATATTTAAAAACTGAGAAGAATTGTAAGATAAAATAGGATATAAAGAGCACACTGGAAGATTAATCCAGATATGCAACATCTGAGTACTAGAGACCCAGAAAAAGAACAAGAAGGAAAGCTAGGGAAGAAAATTCCCCACCATCCAAGATAAAGAGTTTTCAGGTAGAAATTTCCGGCACAAGGAAGGGGAAAAAAAATAAACAAACATAGGAAGGCACACCATTTTAGAATCTCAGAATCCAAGGGAGAAAGGAAGACCTTAAGAGTCTCCAGAGAAAAAGCTCGAGCTCTGTGCAAAGGACTGGATCCCAGTATCACTGGACTTCTCAGCAAGAACTTAAAAGAATTAGAAGGCAAAGAAGGAACACCTTTAAAGTTCTGAAGTTAATTATTTCTAGAATTCTCTACCCACTGACACTATTAATCAAGGATGTGAAAGAATGAGCCTCAGTGAAATGAGAGAGTCAACCAAGAAGAGGCCATGGGACCCGGAGACAGGGCTCAGGGAAGCCCAGGTTGACCAGGGACATCCCCGATGGTAGCAGTATCCAGGCTGAAACAGGACAGCTTCCCGGAGCCACGACTCTGGGGGAAAATGGAACCAATGGGTAGTCAAGGCTGGAAGGATTCTTACAGTGCTTTCAGAAAATGTGAGGCCCAATTATTGTCAGAGAAACTTGAGCGAAGAGCAAGGGGGAAAAAAGCTGAAGCTGTTTTTCCAAGAAAAACAAAAAGTTGTCCAAGAAAGGAAATAAATCATAGTACACTGTGTGCCTTATCTGAGAACAGTGTTTACATAGCTCTAATGCTGAATATGGATTTGACCCAAATCGTGATGTGAGTCTGCTGGAGGAATATGGGGCAGAGACTGCGTGTGTGTTTGGGGCGCTGACCGCTTCTATAGCAATGGTAACCCACAGACATGGAACATGGCTTACCGCACGTGCAGGACTGTCCGCACATCAACACACGCAGCCATCACAACAGTCTTCCAAAGCAGGTTGATATTAGTCCTTTTACAGTTGAGGAAGCCAGGCACAGGAAAGTAAAGCGGTTTGCCTACAGTCACAGTTAAAAGCCGGGAGAGCCAGGATTTCAGCCCAGGCAAGTTGCTTCTAAAGCCTCTGCTCTAAATTGCTATGTTCACCTGCTTTGGGGGTACAAAGGCAAGACATGATCTAAAACATCAAGAAATAGCAGTATAAATTACCTACAAGAAACAGCAGTATAAATTACCTACAATATGGAGATAAGTACCAAATGCAACAGTTAAAAAGCTCAGAAGCGTTTCCTCAAGGGAGTAGAAAAAGGCAGGGAATTTCTTTTTTTTTTTTTTTAAGCTTTTGACCTTTAGAGTATGGACATGTTACTTGTAGAAACTTAACAAAAGAGGGGAGAAAGCTAGGGCACCAGAGACGAGGAGGGCGGGTCTCCAGTTGTGACTGGTTCTGCCCCAGTGCGCCTCCCTAGTCACCCTCACCAACCTGAGACTCCACTATGTAGGGCTAGACGGTTTCCAAGCTCTTCCAGCTCTTCATGTTCTGGCGGTGATCAAAATAAGCAGTGATTTGGAAAACACATATCATAAAGAGACCCAAATCAGGGGGACATGATAGGACTGAAGGAATAGGTAGGTGCTGCTTCAGGCCAGCCGTTCAGGGAGGTGTCTGAAGGCAGAGGGGAACTGAGTGGGCGAGGGTGTAGTGACTGTGAAGGCCCCAGGCTGGGCAGGTGTCATTTCACCAGTGACTGGAGGGAAATGAGGTGCAACAAGCCAGCTGGCAGCAACAGGGAAAGTCATGGAGTTTGCAGCCAAGACGGACCGGGCCCACAGAGGGAATAGGCTGGAGGGAACGGAGAAGCAGGCCTTCTGCGGAGCTGGAGTCCAGTCCTTGGGTGAGCGTGGCAGTGGTGAAGAGGGTAAGAGACTACAGATCCTGGGTGCATCCTGAAGAAGTCGACAGATCGAGCTGTAAGGGTGTAAGCGTGGGGGACAGAGGTCAGGTGTAGCTCCTTCCAAACATCTGGTCTGCAGGGCTGCCGCATACTCCCATCCACCCTTGGCAGAGTAACTGGGGCCAGAGCTCCCATCTCGGTCTTATCCTGTTCAAGGTGTCCCAGTGCTGTCACATGCTGGAGTGCCTGTGCCTGCCAGCCTTGTGTTTTCCCCAGGGCCAAGTCTTTCCAAGTACAGTTTGCCTGAAACCCATGGAACTCTTGACATTCCACAGGCTGGTGACTGAGACCAAGGCAGTGGGAGAGTCCTGTTGGGGCCGCCCATCCTCCTCAAGTGCCTTGAAGAGGTGAGGCAAGGCTGGGATGAGATCCCCAGACCAGCCTTTGTTGGCTGAGAAGAAAGAAGACCTGTGAATTAAGCCTGACTTCTCCAGGGGCCACTTGATCATGTCATTAAGGTCCAGGAGGTGTCACCCTCAGGGGGTTACTGGCTGGTCATAGACGGTTGCTGGCAGATGGACACGTCTTTTGTTTTGCTGCACAGGGCGCCCCATTTCCAAAGCCTGCTGCATTGCGCAGGGCTGGGCAAGCAGGGCTGCGAAATGCCAGGCTTTGAAGAGGGGCCCACTCCTGTTCAACTTGGAGTTCCACTGCTGTCTGAGCCGCTCTGACACAAATCGCTTTTGTCAATTACATAACAGTCTGTGGCCCAGACCCTGGCAAGCAGTAAATATTTACCTTCACATTGGAGCCAAGGTCGCTGTGGTAAACCACAGTGAGTCACAGGAAAGCATCATTACCCTCTAGGACCTTGAAAGAGGAACACTGAAAAGTGCTGTTATTAAAGGTTTGCTGGGTCACTCTGTCAGGACTAGAATGTAAATTTAGTACTGAAACCTGAATTATCTCTTGTAGCCCATTACAGGTGACTTTTATATATGCACACATTTATATTTGCTTATCATTACTACTATTTTTGTTTAATATTTATTATATAACTTTTAAAGTCCTTTTAAAAAAACTGAAAACTGCTTTGAAAAACAGCAGTTCTGTCTCCATCTGGCAAGTACGTTCTCAGTTGAGTGCCTTTTCTCAGAAAATGATTATAAAGGGCAGGTGGTGTTTCCTGGAACGTCAGAACCCGCCACTGATGGTGATGAGCAGTGGGCCTCCGGGCTGTGCTGGGGGCTGGGAGCCGCTGCTAGAGCACGAACCTGAAATACTTACTCTCTGGCCCTTCCCAGACAAGGTTCCCGCTCCAACTGGGACCAAAGCTCTTGCCCGTTTCTGTGGCACGTAGATCTACCAGTCCACTTCCTTTCTCCTCTGCAGTGTCTCTGGCCCACATGGCCAACGTGTTCGTGTACGGGACCCTGAAGCGAGGCCAGCCCAACCATAATGTCCTGCTGGATGGCACTAATGGCTGCGCGACCTTCCAGGGCCGGGGCCACACGGTGGAGCCTTACCCCTTAGTGATCGCTGGAGAACATAACATTCCCCATCTGCTGAACCTTCCAGGACACGGCCATTGCGTGGTCGGCGAGATCTATACTGTGGATGAGCAGATGCTGCGATTTCTCGATGAGTTCGAAGGCTGCCCAGACATGTACCAGCGCACCCAGGTGAGGGTCGCCGTCCTTGAGTGGGAAGGCACGCGCAGCACCCCTGAGGAGTCTCCAGCTGCTGAAAGGACCCTGCGGTGCTTTGTGTACAGCACAGCCATGTACCCACCGGAGTGGGTCCACCTCCCATACCACGACAATTATGACTCTCAGGGGACACATGGGCTTCGCTATAATCCAAGGGAAAACAGATAAAAATGCGAGGAATGCTCAGCAGCCGAAGAAAAGACAGAGCCCTGATGATTATGAGATTACCTCAGCTTGGTCTGCACTCACTTGAGTGCAAAAGCATTATAATGCCCTTTGAAACAAATATTTGTAAAACTGTATCTGTGAAAAAGAAATAATCTCTTTTTTTAGTGGCAGCCAATTTCCCAGATAATTTTGACATACTGATAACAACACTGTGCCCTGAAATCTCTCTGTCCGATACAGCTTTATTGCTTTCTGCCTAAAGAGCATCATGGACATGAATGTATTGGATAAGAAAAATTTAGGATTTTAATTCCCCTAAATGACATTTCAAGAAGTCATGCGTTATCCTAGCTTTCTTTCTCCTTTTTTTGCTTTGCTAAAGTCTGAAGAAGACATTTAAAATGAATATAAAGACTGTGTTGCACCTAGATTTTAGCAGCCCTACTCTATTGAATCTGACCTATATGTAGCACCAAGAAAAAAAATTTTTTAATCTGCTCTTTGATGTCTCAATGTAATAAAAGAAACTCAAGAAAAATGTGCAGTATTTTAGAGTAGTTTTAAAGTAGATTTAACAATTGTTCTTCACAGCTTTCAGATCAAGTTTATCAAAGATGACATTATTACAGATAGTCATTTAAAATTAAACTAGATGTTTTAGTTAAGTCAAATAAAGTGTTGGTGCTATTTCTGGCCCTTTTCTTGGGCCTATTTACTTGGTAGAATGTTGTTTTTTGTGGGTCTTTTTTTTTTTTTCATTCTAATTTAGCAAAATAATGAGCACCTACTTGCTGGCAGACACAATTGATTTTAGATGGAAGCTCACCCAAGCCCAGAGCCCCGCAGCAAGGCACCGTCCCTGCTTCCCAAAGGGAGCGGCATCTGGGGTGGCCCTTTTGGAGAACCAACACATTAGTAATTTGTTCTTCAGGCCTGACAGAAAGCTTAGCTTCCGTATACAAACAGCACTTAAAATAATTTGAGCAAGGCACGAAGCACCAACCACTACCCACCTCCGTCTGATTACCTGTCAGTATAGACTCAAATCAGCGCGTGACTGCGTCGCTTATTTACTAGCGAGGTATGAAATGTGTTCCAGGGATTTCAGTACCAAATGAAAATGCAGCTGCTGATCCTCAGTAACCTCATTCTCTGTTGGGAGAGCTCACTTACTCTTCAGCTTAATGGTAGACTGTGATCACTAACTGTGTCTGGCGCAAAAAAACATGATCATCATTTCAGCCCGTTTTTCTTAATTGGAAACTTGCTCCACAAGGACACAAGGCAAGGATGGGTATCAGCTGATGAGCTTGTAGCAGCCGCACCCACTATGATTGTGGTGAGGGAGTCCTGTTGGATGGGGAAGAGGAGGGGATCCTGTGCATCATCTCCCTCTAAGGTGACACCCCCAGGGATCCAGCAGACCCATCCTGACCCACTAGAGCCATGGAGGAGGGATTTCCAAAATCATCATCTGTGCTGAATGGACTTAAGAAGTTAGTAATAACCACAAACAGGAGTTAGGTCCTCACCCAGGATGAAGTGGGTAATCAGATTATAAGGTAGCAAATGCTAATTTAATAAAACCAAAGGCAAAGAGCTGGGATTTATATAAAATTTTTAAAGAATCACAATGAAATGCTATTATTTAAAGTTTACCAGCAAAGCCCATAGCCTCTGAGGTCCATTGTCTTCATTCAAAAAAAAAGGCGGGGGGGAGACTAATATTTACACAAATGCTCAGTTTTATTGATTTAACTTTGACACTAGGAAATCTCACAGCAGAAGTACAAATCATATACAAGTATTTATATCAATAAAAATTTCCATTAGTGATTTTTTGGCAGAATGTTGGTTTTGACTATACGTGGAATAAATATGACCATGTAAAATCTGCTGCACAGGGGTGTTCCTGCAAAATGCTTGAATAAATTGAGTGTGAAAGAATAATAATACAAATGGCTAATTAAACTGGGAGATGACTGAAAGGCTATAAATACTTCATTGCAGTTCCATGAGCAGATCTCCTTCTCCAACTGTGTCCCCAGCTTTACAGTGCACCGATTTCACCTTGAATTAAAAAAAAAAAAAAAAAAGGAGGGGAGTAAGAATTATTAACTAGACCAGGAGGGAGCAACCTCGTCATCCATTTCTGGAAGTGAAGAGAGCCTGGCAGGCTTCGGGGCACAGGCAGAGCGCTTGGCTTGTGCAGAGGGGACCTCATGCACGGGGACGTCCTCGTGCAGGGCCGTGACTCATCGCCATCCCCTTTCCCGTCCTTGTCCTAAAAGTCACTGGTGCAAGGCAGTGTCTGCTGGCCGGCCCTGGCACTGGGCGCACACCGGGGGTCTAGGCAGCACCCTAAGAGCCAGAAGTGTCGATCCTGGATAAGTTCGCAATACCCAGCCCTCCCTCTGTGGTTTCAGGTTGCAGAAATGTTCTCTGATGGTTAATGGGATACTTAGTGTAAAAAAAAACCCCAAAACAAAACATAATTTTACAAGAGTCAAAACAGGTACTAATTAATAGGTGAAACTCCCTAGCCTGATCGTAAACTTCCTTCTGAAGGGAAATTAAATACCCAGATATGTGGCTGCACAGACGGTATCTGTGGCGTGATGTGGAACAAGCACTAAGCTCCCACGATGTTGCTACTATCCCCTTTCATTCTACTCATCTCTCCCAATTTTAATCAGGTTTGTTTTCCCAAATCGTGTTCAAATTTAAAATGAGTGGGTAGGCGGTTAGAATGGGGAAGAGATAGTCATTTGACTTCTTGGAGTTTCTTGCTTGGGTGAGAAAATGAACAATGGGTTAGAACTAGTAAGTGGCAAACAGGAACGATGCCAGCGACAGCAGGTTCGGAGCTCTGGCCTGTGTCCCTGCAGCTCCACTATGAGCCAGAGGCCTGGAAGGGCCTTCCCCTTGAATTCCGGCCCAGGCTCTTCCAGGTCGATGTGAACCTGTGCAGTGACTACTTCAAAGGCCTTGTTCGGCAGGTGCTATTTGCACTGAAGTGGCTGCTTTTTATGATCTGAAGCCTCCGATGTGTGTATAGGATGTATTTTTCATGATGCTGTGATTACATTGTGAACTTTCTCCCGTAGGAAAAATGGCCCTCCCAGATTAAGAATGACCAGCCTCTCAGTTCCCCAGAATCTGGTCCTCTGGGCTGGGGCTCTGGCCATTCCTGGTGCACCCTGGCAGCCGGTAGGAGGAAATGGGATGAGCAGGAAGGACTCCAGCTAATAGGAGTAAAGCTATAGTACAAATTCGCTCAGAGCACATCAACACCCGAAGGCAGCTCTGGGCTGCTGATGACCAGGGAGCAGCCAAGCCTTCACTGTGAAACCCAGGCCATGAGGACATAAAAACACTGACAGACAGGGGCCCCCTTCTCCTTAAGGGAGCTATGACCAAGTTCACTTTTCTGTTAAGTACCTCAGTCTAGCAACACAGGCCTCTGACATGCATCTAACATATATTCTGCATCCCCCAAAATGAAGCCAAATTCTCATCATGGATGAAAAGCTCATGATGCTAATGCAGTGTCAGTATTAAAAATCTCAAGGAACAAATGTAACAATTTTACAAGAGCAGAAACCAACATTTTCTTGTTCACCTTTATGAAAAATAGAAAGCAGGATTCCTAAAAATACCCACAGATCAAGCCCTTCTCCTCTTCCAAACCCATGGAGACTGAATACAGCTGCCTGCAGCCCCTCTCCAGCTTGACCTCCGTCCTCCCAGCTGGGACATCCCAGTTTCATTTCTTTTTGGGGTGACAGATGGAAGCTGTGTCTCTCTGATGCAGATTTCACTGCGAACTGACAGCACCTCTCTGCCAGGGTGCCCATTGTTTCCAAGGTACAATCTCACTTTCGCAGTGTGGCCGCAGTGCAGGGCGCGGCCAGCCAGTGCCGCTTTCCTTGCTCCGCACTGCCCCTCGTCGCTCGAGACCTCTGAACCAGCTGTTCCTTCAGAAAAGGGTCATTCTGCTATGAATGGGTTCTTCTTAGTTGCAGAAAGGATAATGAAGTTATTGCTTTAAAGGACTTCTCTATTTTCTTCAAGGAGAAAATACATTTAAGAAGTTTTACTCTTAATAAATTTCAGCACTAATACATCATCTCTTTTTTTTCTCCCTAAATCTCTAAGTCCCACATATGTATGTGGGGCTTTCAGCTCCTCTTGATCTAAAATTGAACTGTTCTCTTTGTGGAGGAATTATCTCGAAGAGTTACATTAATTTTTGCAATCTCTAAAACCATTTCCTGCAGTGTCACCTAAGTCTCAGATAACTAACTGCCTCGAAGGCAGATGTAAACATTAAAAATTAAAGACCTCTTAATTTGAAAGACATTAAGGTGAAGAACAATTGTTCTTTGACTACCTGACTATAGAGACTCTTTTGGAAAGCCTGCTCTCCATGAGGCAGGGGCACACCGATGCAGGGTGAAAAGAGCTCCCAATCTTACTGTCGTCATCTGCAGGAGGGAGAGGTGGGAAGAGATCATGTCTATGATCCCTTTCAGGTCTAACCATCCAAGATCCAAAGGTAGAAGTTTTGCCACTGAGCTGGCCTGGGCTGGCGGGAACCTGGGGACTTACCTTGCCAGTTTTCCCAGCTGTCATACTGTTCTGCATTTTCATGGCTTCAATCACACAAATTTCCTGACCTTCTGCTACCTGGAAAATGAATTAAAATGGACAGAAGTTCTACCAGCATTCTAATTTTACAACAGTGTTCAAGAGTGAAGCCATTAAGAGACTCTTTGTCAAACATGCTGAAGTCTGATCCAAACAGTAGCAACAACTTTGAATCCCAAGGTCATATTTGGGAGACAGCAGATAAAGACCATTACCTGGGAATCCGAATCTGCCTTTTGCCACAGAGATGTGGCAGAAAGGTATGCTTCCCACTTTCATGCAATGAATTGGTAAATCTCTACAGACAGAAAGACTGGTTGCTGATGGGTACCCAGTTTCCTTTGAGTGATTAAAATGTTCTTTGACTGCCCTGGCTGGTGTGGCTCAGTGGACTGAATGCCAGCCTGCAAAGCGAAAGGTCACTGGTTCAATTCCCGGTCAGGGTACATGCCTGGGTTGCAGGCTAGGCCCCCAGTTGGGGGCGTGCGAGAAGCAACCGATTGATGTTTGTCTCACACATTGATGTTTTTCTCCCTTTCTTTCTCCCTCTCTTCCCCTCTCTCTAAAAATAAATTTTAAAATCTTTAAAAACATTAAAATGTTCTAAGATTGACTGGTGATGGCTTCACAACTCTGTGAATAGACTAAAACCACTGGTGTGCACACTTTAAAGGAATGACTTGTATGTGAATTTTATCTCAGTATAGCTATTACCAAAAAATGGAGTTTCTATCTACAGCCCTGGGGAACTGGGAACAACAGCCAAACATCTGGGCCATGAAGACCACTGTCCCAAACCTCTAATGCAGGCAATGATTTCTAGAGCTGTGCCCATTCCTTGCAAGGACACTGGGAGCATGGGCTCAAGCATGGTGTTCCAATGTTTGCCTGTTGTTATGAGTAAAGTCCAGGTGGAGCAGGGTCTAAACCCCCTGGGGTTAAACCTGAGCCTTCCACCCAGGATTCAGCTGTGACTAAGAGCCATTCTATTTATTCTTTTCTCTGCCCTTGATGAGGAAGTGTGAGTGAGCTGGGCTGGATTTTTCTCCTGTCTTTGTGAAAAAGGGCCTCCCAGTCTCTGAAGTGGGAGAGCTGAATTACCTACAGCCACTAGCTATCCGGGGTGCTGGTGGGCATCTGGTGTGGGGCTCCTGGACACTCACACCACTGCGGCTCTGCCTGCCCAGTGTCGCAGAGTGCCTGGGGAATGTTCTTTCCTGAAATCCCCAAATGATCTCCAAGTCCCCCTTCCGGCCCCCCATGGGGCACAAGCTGTCTTGCTGGCAGTCGGGACTGCCTGAGCCTTGTGCATTCCTTTCCTCTGCTGATCAGGTGGTGGGCTGCTTATTCCTGGCACAGAAACATAGGAAGAGAGGGGATGCCAACGCTTCAGTGCTGGCACGGAGGAGAGACTGTGCTGCAGAGCTGGGCTTGAAGCACTTGTGCTCACTGCCCTTTTTGGTTCATTTTCACCTGGCATCTGCATTCCATGGACAGTGAACAATCAACTCACAAAGGCTCTTCTTCCAAACTTGTTCTTCAAAACACAGAGGGAGAGAAGCGAGGGCAACTCAAAGACAATGAAGATGCCCCAGTCAGGATGTCAACAGCTACTCCCTCAAGTCCTCATTTCAGAGCCTTTCTTTCTCTCTACGAAGGCTGGCAGGGACCAGGCAGGAGAGGGGAAGGGTGAGTTCCCCCAGAGCAGCACCTGCCATTTAGCTCCACATGCAAAACCCTGGTGGACCCAGAACAAGGCTTCTGAGATGCAGGTTCTGGGTCAGAGCTGACCTCAGGAAACAGCATCCCAGCCCAAGGACTGGGCATTCCAGTATCGAAGCTGGGGCTTTCTGGGAAATGGATCTGAAATTCAACATTGGGAATTCAATCCAAAAATTAGTAGTCAGCTCTCCACCTCAGGGCTCTGGTAGCTCTTTCCTTCGCAGATGGGCAAGTGCCCACTCACCATGGGGCTTGTGAGTACCTCCTGTCTTTCAGCCTCCACCCAGTCCGGCCTCCTCAGCTGGCATCTGAGAGCCTGGGCTTGCTCGGACCCCTAGTCTCCCCATCCCCAGCTCCGTAGGCTCCTCTTAGGTGGCCATACCCTTGCCCTTCTGCAGCGGCTCGGCCCACTGCCCGACATCTGCTGGCCAGAGAGCCTCTCGCTGCTTCTTTATAGGAACTTCAAGTAAGTGAATTCACAATGAACACAAATACGAAAAAGAAAACGAACCAGGAGATTTCCAGTGGTCACTCTAAGGGGGCCTGGGCCAACCTGACAACAATGGCCTTAGGAAACTAGTGGAGGACAGCTGGGCCTGGGCCACGGCCCCAGTCCGGGGTTGAGCTGGCCTCCTCGAGCGTGAGGGTAGTAGAGAAAGACAAATTCCTGGGGCCCGCTGTCACTGCCCACGGACGAGCCTTCCGAGCCGGCTTGCGGTGCTTGCGGCGCAGGTGATTTGTAAAAGAGGTGACACACATACAGGTCACTTCAAGTGGTAGATCCCCAATCATTAATGAGCAAAACAAAGCCTCTGATTTAGCCAGAGATGATCAGGAGAGGTAGGAAAGTCCCAAATTTGCAAAGCTCCCTTCTCTTTATTGTATGACTCTGGCAATGTGATAAGAAGGACTTCATCGAAAGTGCTCTGGATCTGACCCACAGTTCTGCACTGAATCCCTGAGCTCCATCCTGCAGCTTCCTTTTCATTCCTGTTTTCTCTCACGTGCCTGCTGGTCTCTACTTGTATTACTTAGCTGTGGATGAAAATTTAAGTAATTCATATCTCTGTTCACCTACAGCCATTTGTTTTGTAGTCTGTTTTCACTTATATGTCCCTAAAAGGGAAAAAATCCTGGAAGTTGTTTACTCCACAAAATAGTGAGATATATTTCAGTTAGGAGAACTTGATCTAAATTCAAGTTATTTCATTCCTCAAAAATCCAAGTCAGGGAAGCAAACGTGGTACAAACCATATAGTGAAGAAAGTAGGTGGGGCTGTAACTAGGGGGCGCCCTCCCCACCAGGTGGGCCCTACACGGGCTCCAGCTCCAACGATGCCAAGATGGCATGACAGAGGCCCCTCAGCTCAACACTTGGGAGCCTCCCTGTCCAGAGGTGCTCATTCGCCTCCCCTCCCCAAGTTCGGGAAGGCAGTGGCAGCACCTTCTGGGTTTCCTCGTCTGCTCGGAGAGCCCAGGCATTAACTGAGTGAGCAGAAAGGGTGCTTAAACATTCCGTTTCTAGCAGACTGCTTACATGTGAAGGCACTGCTCCTGAAGGATTTGTGCGCGCGCACTTCTCTAACACTTTTGTGAATCATCTGATAAAGACTTAATGATTGTGACAGGACGTCTCCAATGCTGGGCTTACAAAATGGTCACAAGCCTCGCAAGTCTTTTTGATAAACCTAGTCAGCCTGATATACCTCTCCACTCCCTGTCTAATTGGTGTAAAGTTTGGAGGCCTGAATCCTATATCTTTCATCCAGCTTATTGCGTCCTCTCCTTTGACACGGGGTCAAGGTTCACATTCACATCCGATTATCTGAGTGCACTCATTAAGCAGGAGCCTGCCTCGCCCCAAAATGAGTAAAGTGGAGAGAAAACTCGGCCAATTTATTCAGCAGATTTCAGCATGTTTGGGAGGCCTGAATGTTGCCCGGCACTGCTCTGTGCTGAAAGAGGTTCAGACATCTCCAGCTGATGATTAATTGTGAGTGATGGGAAATAAAATCCAGTAAAGCCAGCTGCTTGCCATGGTCGGCAAAATGACTCTAATGGATATAGGCTGCCAATTTTCCAGTTTTACTGGCAAGTCTTCCAAGTGTAATTAAGGGAAGTTATAAATGATATGGAAATCTATCAAGTTCCATTTATTTTCAGAGGACTCTTTCCCCAGAGACTTTTATCTTCAAGCTTATAGTATGCTTTGTTGTGCTAATGATTTAAATCATTTCTTATTTCTGATTAAAGCCCCCAGTAGCCTTCTACCAAGTTCCCTTCACTTCTTCCCCAAAGATTAAAAGACACAGAACCTTCTTGGGCACATCTTGCTCTTGGAAAACATGCTAAGACTGGGACATATTCAGCAACTTGTATCATTCAGACTGCAAATGCAGGAAGAAAGCTCAAAGGAAGTGCAGGAAGAGAAAAAGAAAGGGAGAAAAAAAAGACTTCCATCAAACATAAAAGGAAGCCCCCCAAAGTACTGACTTGAAAGCTTGTGTTCAATACCAGATATTCATCAGAAGGTAGTGTAGCTCACTAATGTTATTTGATTTGGAATAAAAGCATGAAAATGATGGCAAAGGCCTAAAATTGGAGATGTAAAGGATGACTGCACAGTATTCCATTTCTCAATTTCATCCTTCAGAGCCACAAAATGGGGGTGATACAGTGACGGGATGAGATTTACAGTAACAGCTGTGGTCTTCCCACACAAGGGAGGCCCTTTTAATGGGCTAAGGTCTGTTTTGAACAGACGGGGAGTAACAAAACAAGGTTCCCTATTAAGAGTGTGCAGTCATATTTCTGTTAAAGAAAATGATTTTGGGAGTCGGATTTCCTTTAAGACGGCCCCTCCCCTCTTTTGTTGTCCAAAACTTGGGCCTTTTTAAAAGATGTTACCTTTTAAATATAGGCAAGAGGACAGAAATGGCATAGAGGGGTTTTTCCCCCTGTAAGCCCACTCTCTAGCAACTGTAAAGAATGCATAGGAAACTGTGCCAGTGGCATATGGCTTTCTACTGTGCTAAACATTCATACAAAAGACAGGTTCATCAGTCATTGGAGTATCTGGATAAAAAATTAGCTCCTGATGGATGGTATTTTGAGCTTACCTGCTGCTAGTACATTACCAGAGAAACACAGGTTTTGAAACCCACATGACATTAGAAACTGCAGACCATGAAATACAACACATGCAGGAGCACATAATGTACGCCAGATTATACAAAATAATAAATAAGCTATTTAAACCCTCTGCCTAAAATTGGGCCCGCTGCAAGGAACCCTGGGTCATTTCTACGCAGGCCAATTAATGCACAGCATCTGCTGTATAGAAGCAGGGCATGAAGCACTTCCGAATGATTTCAGCAATTAAAAGAAAACTGTTTCCTGCCTGTTCAGACAGCAACTGTTTCAATGCAAGAGTGAGCACCAAATCACTGCGTGCAGCTGAAAAATTAAGTCCGCTTTTTGGGGGAGAGGGGTGGGTGGGAGGAAGAATTTTTATGGAAAAATGAGCCTTCTTTTGTTGTCCTACATTCTGTGTTTTTCTGCCAAATTAGACAGAAGGCTCGGAGGGCTTACCGGCCCTCTGCAGTCTCCCCTTCTGCTGCACTGGGCCCCCCGAAAGCACGGATCAATATCAACCCTGCTGACGACTCCACAAAAGTGAAAATCCTTCAATTACATTTTTAAAGGCAGTTCTACTTAGAACACAGGTGCCTGAATGCACTGCATTTTAAAGCCCTTAGATCTGAAGAAAGACGCAGTTAACAGCCACAGGAAAAAAGCATCTCAGATTTGGTTAAAAGGCACTGCTAGAATCTGATTATAATAACTTCCTCTTTCTGAGCTGGTAAGATAGGCTGGTAAATATCCCCTGATATTTCTTGAAAAAGAAATGTGCATTCACATCCCAACATCTTCATGTAAAGAGGGAGGGAGACGACACCCCGGGAGACTGTACAGTATTTAAGCAATAACTGAGCGAACTATCATCAAATTACAAAGAAGGAGAAGGCAGGTGACAGAAATGCGGTCAAACCCCTTATCTCTCGTCTAAGGCCTCCTTTAATGGGTTTGCACACTGGCCGTCTCACTAGGAGGGCATGAGCAAGGAGAAGTGACATGCTCAACCAGGGCAGATGGCTCTGAGGGACCGCAGGCCCACGCCTCTGCCCGCGCTCCCCCGTGCTCCCTCCTGTCGTTGCCCCCCTGGAACTGCGCAGTGGGTCTCAAAGCATGGAACTGAAAGCCTTGGGGTAAGAATACAGACTTGTGGCCAATATTAAACAAGTTCAGTTTTTCTTAAAATTCCTTAAAATGAAGAAAAATATTACACCCTACTGCCCTCTAAGTTAGCTCAGAACTGGAGCCAAAGCCTCTAGGTACAAAGAGAACTAGTTAAAATTGGTGTCATTTACAGTATCTGTAAGAAATTAGTCTGGATCCACTACCTCTGTGAAGTATACTGTTTTAAAGAATCCAGAGAAATGATTTCATTGTATTTTTTTGCAAAAGGGTGAGAAGGAATATTTTGAATTTTGGTAAGGTTGAGAACTGTCATCTTCGAAAATGTTTAAAACAAAGATACCATCCCCTATAATCTCCAGTGGATCATTCCTTAAAAAATTAAATCAAATGCCAAATTTTCAGAAGATTCATCTATAATATTTAATTTATTGATTAATCTATAAAAATATTTTCTTTTATTGATAATTATTATTAAGTTGCAAACACTCCCAAATTGTTACCTCCAACAAAAATCAGCCCTAAAGTTTCAAGGAAAACGCTACCTGGAAGAGAGTAAAAGGCCCGCCTCCGGAGCGCTGCTGCCCCTGAAGGAGGCAGGGCCAGGGTCCCACTGGAGGGAAGGCAAGTCCATTGTATAAGCAGTGTTTTCGTGTTAAATAAAATGGGAAGCAAATATGGTAAATAAGGTGAGCAGAAAGCACAGGAATACTCATCCTATTCTTTATAACTTTATGTTTGTAATATTTCATAATTTAAAGTTTAAAAAATGTTAAATAATGAATATTTGAATCTGTATACGTTTTGGAATACAATCTGAGGTCTGGATGAAAAACTGGCACCTTATCAAATAAACTGCTTGAATAACTACTGCTATAAAATATGTAAATTTAATCATTGCAATTATTTCCTGATTGTAAATCAAGGAATCCAAAAACTGCAAAATCTATCAAACAGCCAGGCCAGGTCCTCTGCCAGGGAAAGATGCTGTTACTGATACTGGGCTGCGTGGGGTACACAAGTCACTGCCAGACAAACACACGTCAGGGGGGCCCAGTCCAACCCTTCTCATCTGGAATACCTAAGTGCAAAGGAGGTTTCCAATCCTGCTCATTCACGAAATAAGAAATTAAGGTCTCTCACCAAGTTTATTTGAGATTTCTCCAAGATCAGCTGTAATCTCAACTGCAAACAGCTTTGGGACGAAGGGGTGGTGCGACTATCATGCTCGCCCACCCACCTGCTGGGGTGCCCCCTCCTTGAAGGAGCACACACAGGAGGAAAAGACATCAGGGTGAATTTTGGGTGGTACTCCTATTAATGATTCCAAATTTTATGTTTTATAGTATCCCCCGCTTTTTTATGTAAGTTGCTGTTTACGAGAACAATAATCCCAAACACCTAATTACCTGCTACTAAAGGTCAGTTCTGCTAAAAAGTGCATCATCCTTATTTTGCCCCCCCTCCTCCCCCAAATACCACAATATGTCTTGCTAATAGTTGATGGGCAAAGTGACAGGAAAAAACAGCAACAGGTACTTAATGTCAATCTATTATTTTACCTGGTCTCACAAACTAGTAAGCCACAAAGTAATAATTATGAAAGAAAGAAACATAAATGGGTACACACAGCCTGCTTCTGGATCACATCTCACTTAATTCTGGATGTAATAAATAACATAAAAATTTCTGGTGCAAATTTGAGATGCCTGAACAATCTAAACATACCTAAAACAAAGCTTTATTAAATGCAATATTAAATTTTCCCACTGGGTTGCCTCGCTTTTATTTTTATTTTTTGTTTTGTTTCTGATATCAAAAGGCTGATAAAAAATGCGTTCATAATGACTTTATACTTAGAAGTCAAATGAAAATTGTGCAACGAATTCAACAGCTCTATGTCTAATGCTAGAAAAAAATGTACTTAGCCATTATTTTTTTAAGAAGATCATAAAGCTAAGAGTTATGATTAAAACAAGTTATTAAAAATGCTAACTTTGATTACAGAAGTGCCTCAGTTTATGATAATTTAAATATGCAGAAAAATGGGTATTTTTCAAACTGAAGTAAAAATCAGTCATTAAAAATATTTTGAGAAGGCATATAAAAATGTATTTAGGAAAAACATATAAAAGTCACTTTCTCAATTGTTTTCTGAATTAAATTTGTGATTCTAGACTTTTATAATCCAGTTCTACTTAGTTTCTAATTGGTTTGTTTGCTTATATGAATTTTACTGTTTATTAACTAGACTCCCTTCCCCACACGTTCAAAAAGGTTATTGTGTAATCATTTAAAAAAGTTTTTACCACTACATTTAACGTTGAATAGTATGTAGTATACATTGAAAAAGTATTAGGAACTTTTGCTGCCTGAACCCGATAAAAGCACTTAGAGTAAAATGTAGCTTCTGCACTGAGGAAGGGGAGACCTTTCCCCACAAAGCTGAGTGCATTTATTGCTTCTAAAGTGCCACCCAAATCATTTTGTCCTGAGGTTTTTAAAAATTCTGTTAAAATTGTTTACCTCACAGAAACAGATTTGTGGTTTATTATGTGACACTTTTGTGGGACACATTATTGCCACACTCACCAGATCTTAAATTCTAAGATCTGTCAAGTCTTACTCAGCTAAATATAAAAATTACAGATAACTGGAATTTAAACTACAAAAAATAACCTTTCAAAGAAAAATAGACTACTTAGAGGCCCTCGGCTGTTTTTTTGTTTTTTAGGCACTTGTTCTCCTTGAACATACACACAGATGCCTTTGCTTCCTTTCTCTTCCTACTGACAAAAGCGGAACCTTGGCTTGGCTCTTGGTATTGCTAAGAACACAACATGATGGGAGTATTACAATAATTTCAAACCACGAAACTTAAAAATTACAACTATTATTTTCTTATAGTGGTCTCAAGTAAATGCCATGTCTTTGGTCCAAGGAAAGTTTTTTGTGTATTAATTACATGAAGCAGATTTAACTACACAAGTTGTAAAAGTGGACAAACATCTCACCCTGCATTTGGTTTAGGTATTAGCAGTTTGGGACATTTTTCACAAATAATAACTCAAGAGAAAATACCATTGTATCAAAACACAATGGCACAGATTATAAAAGAAAGTTCTGTGAGGACCAGAACTGGAAGTTGGAGTGAGGAATAAAAAGAAAGCACACGCTCGCCGGACCAGCCTAGGCACATGCATGTGAAGAGCACTTCTAAGGGAGGGCGAGGACACAGAGAAGAGGAGCCATTCGCTAGGGGTGCACAACCCCCCTCCCCCAGCCATGTCATCTGACTTTAAAGGAATACATGCAACGGAGGCTCCGGTCAATTCTCAAATTAAACCATTCTCGAATACGCACATTTAACTACTGGTGGTTTTCAGTATCTGAGCCACCCAAGGACTAATACAACGCCGCTCCATTTTACCAACTGCCTTGCTTTGCCACATTAAATCATTAACCAGGAAATGGAAAGTATGAAGGCTAAACCCCTCTGGTATTTGGAGAAGCTAGACTAGGAGAAAGCAGTTGTTGGAAACAAGAAGGCTGCACGCTCCCTGTTCTCTGCCCTGAGAGCAGCCACAGCCAGGGAACTGGTGCACGTGGAGGGGCAAGGCTGCAGTGCAAGCCTCCTTCCTCCGTGGCCTCAGCAGGAGCCACCTCCCTCCCCCGTCCCTCTCTCCCTCCGCTCAGGTTTTGACTCAGGTGTTGGAAAAGGAAGGATTGCCGTTAAAACACTGATGTTTTTTAAAGCGCAAATGTGATTTTATAATTAAAGCCATACAATTAGGACTGACAAGCTCAGGATGGCAGTATACAGCCCATGGGGCTTCCAGAAAAAGCTTAAGACAGAAGATGAAAAAAACAAAATAACTTCCTCACACTGTTTACCAACCTACACTTCTAGTCACTAGAAGATTCCACTAACTGCTCTGATAATTAGTACGAGTGCACACATGCTCACTGGCAAGGCCAAGGGACTATCTCCTTAAGACCCTAATCCTTTAGAATGAGGAAACACAAGGCGACCCCTCCCCCATATTCATTGTGTGTGTGTGTGTGTGTGTGTGTGTGTGTGTGCGCGCGCGCGCGCGTGTTTTTATTTATCTATAATTTTTAAGTATCGCCTCTCCCAAATCCTTGACACCTGGGTGTTAAACAAGCATAATGAGTGCTTTCTTCCAAGAATATCAATGCTTTCTAAATCAGCCTCTTATATGATTTTCTAGAAAAACTAGTAGTTCCATTTCTATACCATCAGGTAAAGCAATTGTTCAGTCAGTTTTCCAACTTCGTGTGAGAATTTCAGGGCTAATCATTTAAACAACAGAAACTGATCATTTATCTTAATATTCACTTATTATAAATACTTTTCTAGAAGCCAACGACTATATGGGCTTTTCCTCAATGTTATTTTATTTATGTTAATAAAGAAATACAGAGACAGTCTTAATGTAATCTTTCCAGGAGAACATATAAACTCCTGTGACTAAACTGAGATACAAAATGGAATTACCATCTCATTTATTAAAGTCTCTCATATTTGGCTGTTATTTTCTGGCACATAAAAAAAAGGCAAGTACTTACATGTCCCCTAGAAACCCTTCTGGTTGACTCTTAGTTTTCTTTTTACTTCTGCTGCTAATAAATAGAGATTTCTAACCATGCTGTAAAAAATGCATGTATCCTACCAATGTGTCCGTAGCTCATTACTGTGAGACTGAACATGTGAGGAAATATTAATATAGCTTTCATTTGTACCTTAATGTCACAAAGTCAAGATGAAAAAACATAGCACTGTGATCCTAAATTTTATCGATTAAGTTACAGAAGTGTTCTGGTACTATACATATTACAGAATTAACTTTCATTAGTTCCCTTCCCTTTTATTCAAAAAATAATGCAAAAAGTTGCCCATCAGAGGGTTATATCTTTTACTATGAGTTCTTCAAGGACGCTTAAAGCACAGAGAGATAGACAGTAAATAGAAATTTTAAATAAAATACTTCCTAAAACTTCAAATTTGCCAAATAACTGAACCAGGCCTTATTTCTATTCCAGTTCCAGATCCTCTGAGGGGAGAGGCATGTTAGTAACAATATCTATTGTTACTAACCTAATTCAAATGTGAAACAGTTGGACAAAAAATGCACAAAAGCTATTTTGCTATTCGGTGGGGGTAGTATGACTCAAGAAAGATCTGCACAGGGCACGATCAGGCTTCAGTTCGCCCCCGTCCCACAGACAGGCACGCTCCTTACCATGTCCCCAGGCTTGACAGCGACGGCCACCACCATGCCAGGCATCGGGGAGCGAAGAATACTGCTCGTATCCTCAACCACTTTTTCCAGCATAAATTTGTTCAATTCTGCAGCGACTTTGGTCAAGATATGCACCTTGTACTTAAGGAAAAACAACATAAATGGGTTTAAATGATGAATGAAATTTCCTCAAAAGTAGTGTTCATTCAAAATCAGTTTTTACCTTTTAAATATAAATTATATCATCTTTGAAGTCACATGGTTTTTAATTATTGTACATAAAAACAAAATACATTTGTTTCTGGACTATGTTATGAGCCAATTATTTAAGAGATTTCTTGAAATAAGAACTCCTCCAGTAATTCATTAGTGATAGTTATCCTGTATCATGAGGAAAAATATCTGAGAACTTATAAAGAAAACAGTGAGGATTTTCTTTGTTTTTCATTCACTGCTTACACAACATCCCAATTAACCCAAATTCCGTGAGCTGGGTCAGCTGAAGGGAGAAGGGGTGACTGTGAACATGCACCAGTAGATGGCAGCAGACTGCTGTCTCTAACCTCCCACTCCCCTTAAGAGAGCTGCTGTACCATGTATCAATAACTTAAGACAAAGGGTTTCAGTGTTCATTTGGGGCAAAACAATATTTAAAATTCAATTTTTTTCCACTGACATAAAATGTTATATTCATGACTGAAAATGTTAGCTTTTCTTCTTAGGCACAGTATTCTGCAGTCTTTCTGTAACAAGATGGCTAGGGTACATACAAATGAAATATGATAATATCTTCTATATTAAGGGGCAATAATATATCAAGAGCCTAAAACCATTGAAAGAAAACGATATGCACAGCCAAGTATTTTAATGGCACTTTTCGTAGATGGTTCTCAAACAATTAGGGGCCCACTAAAGCAGCTCAAACGGAACATTTCTAGTAAACAGAATTTCTGCCTGGCAGGGAAAATCCTAGATCTCTGTGAATAAATATATGAGCCTCAGTTTGGTCTGTCCAAACAGAAACAAGACAAAATGGTTTGAGGAAGTGTTAGTCGGTGAAGCAGGGACGACCACCTGAAGATTTCTGGATTCCTACCAGATCGCATTTCCCTTGGGTAGACAAATGCAGCATCCAGGCAGCTCCATTTTATTCAAAAAAGCTGCTGTAACTCAAAGCCTCCTGTGGGCATCATGATGGCAGGGATGAAAAAGCAAAATAGAATTCACCCTTTAATTCGGTACAGGGTCAGCGGAAATCTCTAAATGCGCTCTTTACAGGACCTATTTAAAAAGGAGTGGGGGGAGGGCCCCAAGGAGGAGCTTTGATGGTCTAAGTTCAGAGCAGATTTACGACACGGTGACAGGTTGGATAATAACATCTTTTGCATGTTTCTTTACTCCTGAGTGTGTGTTTTGCAATCAAGACATACAAGTGTCTGCCAGTTTCTGAAGGTTATGATCCTTAAGTGAAATTACAGTGCAAATAAAAGCTTTTTGCTCCTATTAAAATTCATCTGAGTCATAAGTGGCAAGGGAAAAAAGCACGAAGAGTGCATTCTGCTGTCAGTCAAATAAACATTCCGGGCACAGAGGGGCTATTTATCAATGAGGAACTGTACCTCAAAGTCCTTCATTAAATTTATTGGGGGGGGGGGCAGAAATAGAGAGGGGGAGAATATAATTGCACCAAATTGCACAGTTTTAGTGTCTGTGCTCTCTCTGCCTTAGAAAGAAAATCCAACATCACAGGAAGCACTAGTCAACAAAAAAGTTACTTTTCTAGCTGGTATCACCCTGGGTGGCTCCTTCCATGTCGCTGATCAGCATTGGGCCCAGTTTTTTCAGCATAGTATATAGATCTATTTTTTTCCTAGTGTTTTTGTTTGTTTATTTGTTTGTTTTTGCACAATTTGACTTCAAAATGTGAGCGCTAATTTCAGGAAAAGTATCTCTCTACATTGAGAATAATAGTTTTATCACATTTCAGCACAGTGGATACCCTTAAAAACTAATTTTAGCAATATCGCAAACAAGCCTGAATATAAATACAGTGCTAAGATTCTCCCAAGCTCCATTTCTCCCCAGAAATGACAAGATCCTGACTAAAGCTGGATCCTTTTACTATTTTTATAATTTTCATATCTTTTGGATTCCTTTCTCTGTAGGACTCCTGCTTTGCTTGGAAAGAGATGTAAAAGAGTCACAAAACTCAATGCCTTCAGACTCGGTCTTTGTTATTGATGAGATGTTCCTTTTCCTTTTGTATTTGTTTATTGTTCTTAAATCTGTTTGGGGGATAAGCGACTTATTGTAATCACAGGCAAAAATAACAACGAGGCAAATGCCTCAGGAGAGGCCTTATTGCAAATAGTTGGCTTAGAAATGACCTTTCTGAATATAAAAAGAGAAGGCATGGAGAAGGTTCTCTTTTTAAGATTACCTTTGATGCTGTCCTGACCCCTTGAGCCCATACAAACACGCCTTCTTAAAACAACCTCTTGGCTCGCCCGTGCAGCGTACTCGGGTGCTTGCCAGGATGGGATCTAAGCAGAGTGCAGCATATGGGCCCATCAGAACGAATTGCCTGGTGAGAACCGTAAAAGCTTTTTGATGCCCCAGAAAAGAAGTCATTTAAGAATGTACACTAGGGCTTTCAAGGTTTATGATCAAAACTGCTATTTATTGGTTTCTCTGAATTGTTAGGGGGGCACGGGCAGAGCAGCCAACTAGTTGAGAGATTTCAGGAAAATGCCCTATGACTGCAGTTTGGTTTTATGGTAGGTATTTAAATATTCCTAATAGATTCTGTAAAATGTCCCTGGAGAGTGTTGATTTTAAACTTTTGTTATTATTTTCAAGCAGAAAAAAACACAAACTTGATGTTTTGGGGGTAGGAGCCCCAGATTTTAAAAGGCTAGTCAATAGGACAGAGAAGCACCATCCTAGGAGCCAGAGGTACTTGCGCTGCAAGGTCATGAGAAACATCAGTTTGAGGGAATAGAAGCTGTTTGTTGGTTCAGCGGCTGTGGGTCATTAGGTGGGACCTCACTCTGTGGGGTTAGGAAGGTGCTCTCCAAACCACAGTCAAATGAATAAGTGCTTGAAAACCACACCTCGCCATGAAACAGGTGCTCTCCAGGCCGAGCCTGGCCAGACTCCCCCATTCAGACAGACAATAAGGGGACAGACAGAGGTCTTATCTCATAATATAATTATGGTAAAATGATCCCAGCCCAGTCTCTAAGCAAATTAATTTTATGGTGTCTGCAATGAAAAACCATGTCTAACAAAATTTCTATCAAGAAGTTCAAAAGGAAGAAAAAAAATCAAACCAGGTATGAAAGGATCAGGAAGAAAACTGTAAGAGATGGACAATTAAAAGGAACACAATGGAATTGTTTTAAAAATTAACATATTGCTCTTAACATGGAACCTGAAAAAAAGAGAAAAGGTGGGAGTAGAGTGCTGTGGTTGCTGGGGGAAAAGGAGGGGACCAATCACGGTTTGGGTTAAAAAAAAACCTCCTGCAAATGGGCACGGCCACTTTTTTTAATGGTGCCATCCGCACGCGTAGCTCTGGCCCACAAAGATTAGAGAGCCCCCACTGTGGATACCCTAAACACCTCAGATGGTCACGCAAAACACCATCTTGCTGGTTTAGTGCATGTATCTCCTTATGGAGTTTAAATCCATGTGCTTCTCTGAAGGCCTTCAGGTTCACCAGTGACTTTACACATCCCACATTCTCACATGTTTGTATGACTTGGAGGTCTGTAGGTTCCTGGCAAAATGAGTGCTTTTGGTTTGCTTTACATATTTTTTCAGCTGTGATTTTTGAGCCTTTAGTTTTGTTCCTTTTAAAGTAGCATAGCTTCAGTTTCCATTTCTATATCATTCTTCCAACAATGAGGATACGTACAGTGAATGAACCATACGGTTTTTCATGTGTCCTGGGGGCCACCTCAGTCAACACTGGGTCAAGGTAAATGATGAACCTTAAATGAGGAATCTTTACTGTGAATTATTTTACACCAATTATCTTAACATCCTAAAGCATTGGTCATATACTGTTCATCAGCCCTCACTTACTTAGTGAGGTGGCAAATCTCTTTCTTCAAATACAAGGCGCTCTTCTTATTCAAAGTTCTACACCTCTGGCCCCAAAGACCTCCAACATTAAGCTGCGTCTTCATTTTCACAGTGCGGCACTGAGAGCTAACACTCAAATATTTCCCTAAAAGTCTACTTTCCTAACTTGAGCTAGAGAAAAACTGTCAGTGTTTTTCAAGTGACCACAATGACTAGCTGCAAAAATGATACATCTTTTAAAACAACAGCACATCAGAAGAGAAAAACACTAAATGGAAATTAAAACACTTCAGTGGCATAAGAAATGTAATCCAACCTTGTTTTTCTTTCCTACGTTCTTTGTGAGATATACAGTGAACACTTGAGGAAAACCGTACCAAATGTTCATGGCCGTGCAAAACATTCCCCTCTACCTCAGCGTCAGGCCCAAAAACACCAAGCCAACCCAGATCTCCAAGAAACAACACTAAAAACATACACAATTAAAGTCTGTCCTTCTCTTGGAAGTTCAGCCCATGCAAAAAAGGTGAAACGGGCAGACGGCAACGAAAGCGCCTTGTGCAGCTGCCATCACTGGAGCAGCCTGTTAGCATAATGCTGTGACAACTCCATCGGCACAGTCTCAAGGTGGCTGTCAATCAGGACGCATCGTTTAATCCAACAGCACGCGGAGGACTTTCTCTGACAACCCACATGACAGCGCGTCTACAGCTCTATTTATATACCAGCGCCCAGTTGTGTTTACAATGCTTTTGTAATTAGAAAAGATGCAACAGGCAGCAATATTATCGAGATTTCCATTTTGGAGTACTGTCCTGTAAAGTGTGATCTTGCTTCACTGAGTCACGCTAAATGACAAAAGGCTATTTTCTTCAATCTCCCAGCTCAGACAGCACTTCATTTGCAGCTATCTATAATTAGATTAATGGTGCAGTGCAGTACAAAGCAGGCCCACTTCACATCAGATAGCATATGAATTAGGACAAACACTTATTTCAATTCCAGGCAGAGAAAGCAATGACTGGGGTATTTAGCATACTCTTTATGGTAGAATGAGATGTTAATTGTGTACCATTACCTCTAAACTGCTTGCTTGTTGTATAAATCACTGTGTTAATTGATGCAGAGATAGAAATGTAGCCACAGGCAAGAAAGCAAAGGAATGAGAGCTGAAGATGGTGGATAAAGGGTTATGGAGTAAAACCATATGGACATGAGGTTCCTTTGAAACCTTTCCTTTCTGCCCATGAGCAGGATTTCTGAAAAGTACAGAAAAACTCTTTTAGTTGGATAGAAATTTTAATTTTTCACATTCCTCTTAAAAACACAAATTTATCCTGGCTCCCAGAATTCCAAAAAAAAAAAGATTTGTGGAATTAATCTCAATATATACTCATGAAAACATGGAAGGTGCAATTTTCAAACAGAACTCTGTACCTGGGTTTTGGGCTCATGGGTTAATAAGTAACACCTGTAAACTACCTGCAGCAGATGTTCCTGACCCATCCACGGGCAAAAATAAATTCGGTCCCAAGACTTGAAGTTGTCTCATACACCGAAACACAACAAAACAAAGAACAAACTCAACTTGTTTAAGTCTGTTGCAGACTCTAATTATGTAGAAGCATTTATTCAGGCTGTAAATGCAACAGAACAGAACCATTTCCAACTACCATTAAAACAATGATTTTAACACCGCCACCAAAACACTCAAATCTGACTGCTCCAGTTCATGATTTCACATAGATAGGTATGTCAACATAAGAAACTTTCAAATCTGTAGAGAATTTTTGTGAGTTTATTTGAGCCAAACTGAACGACAATTGCCAGGAAGCCAGATCTCAATGGACTGAAAAATGCTCTGGAGAATGGCAGTTTAGCATCTTATTTCAAACATTACAATCAAAAGAGGAGGCTTAAGGGGTTTACAAGGAATCCACTGTTGACAGGGAGAGGGGAGAAAGCAAAGTTGGCATGAGGAAAACCTCTGGAACTGGACAGAAAGTAAAATGACAGACACTTTCACACAGGTGGGTACAGGATAGTTAATAGTCAAGAATCAAAATAATGGTAACAGTGAAAAGATCTGTGGTCTCCCTGTGATGCAGGGCCTGTGCTTTGAGGGATCCAGAAAAAGGAAACTTGACCTCGTAAAGGTATGTTATCATAGACGCAAAAAGACAAAAAGACAGGCTCAGGTAAGGTAAAGATTGACCTTTGTTAGAAAAAACATCAGCCTAGGGCGTGACCACCTGCCATGAACGGCTTTCAGTTAGAAAGTCTTAATTTCAGACCATCCTATGTGGTTATGTTAGGTCTCTGAGTTTGTCAGATTGACCCCCAGTCCTCCCCGGAGTGAGTCAGGTTTTGCCATGTGGCCCCTTTTCTTCCACAGGAAGGAACCAGAAAGGAAATCTTTTTTCTTTTTTTAAACTAGTAAAAAATAAATAAATAAAAATAAACAAAAGCATGTAATAATTTAAAAGTTTCAATCTTACTGCAAAACGCTATTCTTTCTGTTTAAAATGTCCTACTCAGCACTTGACAGCTCTTACTGGGGTAATATGAGTATCTCGAAAGCACAAATATAGAAACCAAATGCTACAAAGTCCAACTGTTAAAGATCCACAGAGAAACACGTTCTTCGGAAGTTCATAAATCAATTGCTAGCGCCCCATGTATGTGTTCCCAATTTTTTTAATGGAAAAGCAACAATAAGGTGCAAATTACTGCTCTGCACTTTTCTTTTTTTCTTTTTTAAAAATTCAGCTGCTTAGTAATTAGCACTGTTATAACAAAGTTTTACACAGAGAACAAATACAGTGGGCCAGTTAATAGTTCAAATTCTCCACCTCAGAGTAACAGTTAATATACCATCTACTGCAAGTACACATTGGAGAAATCCTTTGTATAGTTTAGTCTTGTGAAATCCAAATACACGTTAACTTGCAAGATAATAAAATAATGTCCCAAGAAACTAGAAATGTCTGGTTCAAGTTATCACCACTGAAATGTGTGTGTGTATTGGGGGGGAGCCTAGAGCGTCTTTGTTGGGGGCAACAGTCTACCTTTCACCATACAGAGCAGCCCTTATATAGCAGACTGCAGAACTGAGAACACCTGTATTGCTATCAAAAATCCAACAGTTTAAAGTTTAGGTCATTATGCTAAATAATATCTTTTTAAAAAAACAACTATGAAGAAACAGCAAGGGCTCTTGCAATGGAAACACATGTCAGCAAAATAAATAGTGTGAACTACTCTGAAATAACGCCTCCCAAGCGTGCGGCTAGGTGACATAATGGAAATGCACTGAAGAAAAGATCTGGAAGTAGTGTAAGGGCCTGCTCCCGATCATTAATTGCTTGTTTAGACCATTTAAACTAAAGCAGTACAGCCTGCAGCAAAAGGCCAACATGCCCCTCACTTGTGTGTCAGCGATGCTGGTGTTAACAGGAGAAGATATATAGTTTCTGATATTGCATCCCAGTTCCTCAGCATTTGCTCCCTTTAATTGAAAAGGCAGTTAAACACAAAGTAAATCATTCAGTTAGCTTAGCTGTTTAATGACATATAATTGATAATGTCAATATGTTGCAGTGACTTAATGCATCACTTTCAACACTCGCTCACTTACATTTATGAATCCATTTATAATCAAGGTTTTGTTTATTTTTACTACGAAGTTGGTTCTTGAACTTCAGTCTTTGCTGGACTAGTCAATGTACCACAAGGAGCAAGAATCTCATTAAGGACAGTTTTCAAGGCAAGAAGCACAAAAATTGAAGCGGGAAGAAAATTCCAACAAAACCAAACAACAAAAATACATGAAGCCATTTCAGCAACTCACCTTTCAAAATGTTTGTTATAAAAAAAAAAGAAAAGAAAGAAAAAGAAAAGAATGTTTTCTTAGAGAAAAGAAGAACTGCCTTAAGGATACTATCAAAGCCTTTAAAGGAATAAGTGAGTTAGTAAGTTAGTGTGTATCTCTGGCTTGTTCCCGAAGGACAGTATTTCCTGGAGAGAAAAACATGGGAATGTCTGTCAGTAATATAAAAATCTGACCTAATTTTTAAAAATGTTGTTTTTTTAATCAGAAACACAGGATCTTTCCAACTCCAATATCCTAAGAAGCTTTTCTTTTTTAAACTATAGGCTGAAAATTCAAAATTAAACATTAAGCCCAATACTTAATAGGATTTATTCTCTCAATTGTGTTTCACTGAGTTTATGTTCCTTGTAATTTGTATCACTGTGTCTTAAGACAGGTCCCAAAATTATGGAACAGAAAAAAGCAACGGTACAGAAAGCCAACTGCACCCTGATCTGCAGGGAAGGGGTGCACCGAGGACAAGTCCTCAGTGGGGCTCCAAAGGGGCAAGTCTACTCATGGGGCCATTTCCCTGGCACTTGGTGCTATCGGGACGCCTTGTGCAGGCGCGCCACAGTAAAGGGACTTTGTCTCTGCTCTGCCCAGGTGCCCACTGCTGTCTAACAAACAGATACATATGCCACAGAGGTAATTTGCTGGAATAAGTGGCACTTTTGCACCCACAAATGCAAGTCCATCAATGGTGCACTGTACAGAACTCACAAAACAGAACATGCTGGGGTCTGTTTGATCAGGAGTCTCTGTGACAAATGACTATCATGAGTAATTTCCTTTTTACACAAGAAAAATATTATATATCTTTAAAAGCCTTTTATTAAATTATGTAACAATACCAACATCTGTTAGCAGTATAGGCTGTCTCTATTCTGTATCCTCAATTGTTTTATGTAATTAGGAGTTTATAAGGTATTGAGTAAGAAGGTACCTTTTTAAAGCACTATATAATTTGGGCTACAATGAAGTGTTGTTCTGTTGAAAATTTATAATTAGGTCAACCTCAGCTTACAGAAAAGTTCAGAAAATGTTATAAAAACATAATTATGTAAATAAGCACATAGGTATTGAAGTGTAGCATTTTACTATGGTTCCCATCTCTCTTTATTCCTCCTCTTCCACTTGAAGTTCTACTTGCTCATCTCCAGTTAAAGTTATGCTATCTATAGAGTGCAGAATAAGTGAAAACTGGGGGGAAAAGATGTGGAGCTTGGCCTTTCCCTGTAAGTTCTTCAGTCCCGAGTTGAAACACTAGAGGCTGGGAAATAAGCCAATGCCAGGGATTCCTCAACAACATTTTAGACTTTATATGGTTTTCTAATAAAATATTTTTGCTATTATAAATTCACTGAAGAAATTCAGAATCTAATATGCCAAGATGTTGGCTTGTATTGCTCAGAAATTAAATTATATAAAGACAAAGGAGACAAAGGTAGAGTTGATAATAACACTGTGTAAGTAAACTGTTGGCTAAGAAAACCAGAGCAGAAAACAACTAAAGAGGAGTATAGCAGGCCACCTCAAAATATGCTACTTTTGCAAAAGGATTGTCTGAGCTGAAAGCAATTAGCACCCTAAGAGCAAGGCATAAATTTACTGTCCAAAAGCAGGGCATCAATTTGTTTTGTAAGGTATGTCTCTCCCCCTTACCAGGAGAACCACCCCAGTGCCAAGAAGAGAACTACTCCAGAGAAAACTCTTATCTGCATAATGAACCTTACTAAACAACCTTATTTATCATACATTTTCTGGTTACCTTCCCACAATTTACCCCCATCACAGAATCCCCAAACTTCTTTTCCTTTGTCTAACCTCTTCTCCACACTCTATTGCCCTTTGTTAAAATGGTATATAGCCCTAAATTCTAACTGCCTCCTTAGGTCACATTTTGGGTGTAAATACATATTATAATCTGTTTTTCTCTTGTTAATCTGGCTTTTGTCTGTTTAACTGGCACGGCTCCAGGCACTGAATCTAAGAGGACAGAAGAGAAAGTTTTCCTTCCCTACACAACACAACCACCACTGGTTCAAAGTATTGGGAATGATACACTATCAGGAACCTGTGTAACAATTTATAATTCGGAAACCTGACACAACTTAGCAATTTAATCTGAGCTACCAAGTGGACTTCTGGCATGCTGCGTATAGTACATGCGCAGAACGTACAGCACTGGAAGGCAAACAAGACCTGTAACACCACGGGGTCAATCTAGGGAAAAGGGAATATGGTCATCACAGTGGCCACAGCAAAGGAAAGAGAAAAGCACAAGTTCCTGAAGCCAAATGATCTGAATTTGACATCCTCACAAATGTCACCTTTAGGCCAACTGACCTAACTTCTCAAAACAAGTATCTTCATTTCTAAAATCAAGATAACAGATACATTAAATAATCAGGGGATTAAACTGACACAGACTTAGAAAATAAATAGCAAGTGCCTGACAGTAAATATTCACCAAACATGATTTCCCGTCTCCTTCCTAAGCATCTCTAATTGTCCAAGAAGAGACAATCATGGATATTTAAAAACTGCATATTATAAGATATCTCAGATTCAAAACTAGTTCTATGATTCTACATTTGGGATCAAATATAGATTAAATTTTACAAATACCACATCATGCTCTAAGATAAAAGAAGGGAAGTTGGTTCTGATATTAAGAGAACTTCTAGAGAAGGCAGTACAGGACTCTATGATTGTCCTTTCCTTAGATGCTTAAAGATGTGCACAGTGAATTAGAAAAACAGTTTGCTTAATTCATTCAAAAACCAGTTATCAAGTGTACCTGGACAATATAAGAATACAAAATAAATAGGGAAAAATAGTACCTGACCTCTATAACCATAATTTGGCCGAGAGAAAAAACATATGAATGACACAATACACATGAGGTCTGTCCAGGAGATATCCAGCCATATAATATGAAAAACAGAGATATTTACTGAAGAAGATACAAGATACAAGAAACATAGTACATATGACAATGATGCCCCAGTCCCCTTCAAAGTAGGTGCCATGGGACCTCACACAGTTCTCCCAACCACCATCAGCTGCCCTGTCATATTTTCCTGAATCTCATCATTGGTCTGAAATCTCTTCCCTTTCAAAGGTGATTTTAGTTTTGGGAAAAGCCAGAAGTCACAGGGCACCAAATCTGGGCTGTATAAGTGCTGAGTCACCTGGGTGATTTGATGTTTTGACAAAAATATCCACATGAGACATGAGCAGGTGCACTGTCATCATGAAGCTGCCAATCTCTAGTTGCCCATAGCTGTGGCCTTCTGAATCATCCAAGTAGTTTCCATGGAGAAATATTCAAGCTTAATGCAAAATGTGATGCAGATTCGTTGCTCTGCTGACTCAGTCATTTTGAATGTGATGGCCACACAGTGCACATGCTCACTCAATGGTATCTACAGCCCCCACAGTGACTAGTACAGTGAAGTCATCACTGTTCATGCATGCACATTCCAGTCCACTTTCCTTGGCTGCCAGGTTACACTGATGTTGCACAAACCATTGTCATTATATTAACAATGGTTGGACTTTTCCTGGACACAATTCATGTAAGTCCCACAAAGGATGTGATCAACATGAGGTAGGCCTTCGGTTATAGCCCCTCTCTTAAAGAAAGTTTCCTAGCATGGGAGGCAGGTGAAATAGTGGTTTAACTTTTAGGATCTGGAGTGGGATACTTAAACTTCTAACTCCATCACTTAGGAATTTGGGAAAGTTACATAAATTTCCATCTTAGATACCCTATTTAAAAATTGTGGATCATAATGGTGCCAACTTCAAAAGGTTATTGTGAGCATTAAGTGAATTCTTATATGAGGAATGCTCAGAACACATTAAATGCCCAATTAATATTTAGTAGCCATTATTATTGTTTTTTGTTACTACTGATACATGTTTACAGATAAAGCAGAAATTAAGTAAAAGGAAAAAACATCTCTTTTTCATGCTTAAATCTTGTTGGAATATTCTGGCCATCAAATGCATGAGCATTTTCCTTATACCAAGCAAAACACCAAGTTTGGACACCGCATGGGTGCTCTACGATTCAATTTATTTCTGACACTACTTGCAGACAGTCCAACCACACAGTCCCACATGACTAGCCCCCCCCACTTTAGATACCAATCACAAGTCCGGGTTGTGGTTCTCACTGACTGGCTATAAATTGGAGGTTCTCACAAGCCTCTCCTCAAGTTTGCTAGTTTGTGAGAATGGTGTACACACCTCAGAAAATAGTTTATTTACCAGATTGCCCATTTATTAGAAAAGGATACAACTCAGGAACAGACGGACAGAAGAAATGCAGAGGGCAAGTCATGAAAGAAGGGATGCAGAGCTCCTGTAACATCTCCAGTCACGCCACCTCCTATAGCACCTCCATGCATTCACCAATCCAACCAATCCAGAAGTTCTCCTAACCCCTTCAGTTAGAGCTTTTTTTTTTTTTGAGGCTTCACTTGCAGGAACACTTGATTAAATCATTGGCCATTAGTGATTAACTCAACCACCAGTCCCTCTCCACTTTGTGGATGGGGCTGAAAGTTCCAACCCTTTAATCACCTGGTTGGTTCCCTAGCAACCAGCACCCCATCCATCCTTAGGACCTTGCCAAGAGTCACCTCATTAACATAAGCTCAGGTGTGATTGAAGGGGGCTTCCTTTAACCTTAATCTCTCATTTCACTTAGGGAATTCCAAGGGTGTTATGAGTTCTGTAATAGAAATGGAACGAAGACCAAATACGTAATTCTTATTATAAATCACAGCATCTCAAGTTAAAATTCAGACACCAGAAATTGTGGGTATTTCTCTGAGAAGACATTGGATGCTACTCTGGTAGGTCTAGAATTCATCAAAACATAAGCATCTAAAACTCTCAGGTGCACACAAACATAGAGCTTATGGAACTCTGGAGGCCTATCCTCCTCATTTGGGATTTCCTCTGATAATATTTTTAGCCTTATTTGACCTTCCATTCAGTTCTCATGAGTATTCTCCTGACTGAAAACTTGGCCCTCTCTGTGCTGATGTGTCATAATCTTCCAGACTTTGGGTCTCTGTTTCTAATTTCTCATGACAAGGGAGTTTGAGGAAGGATAGTAAGAAGCCAGGAAAATTCCTTGGCAAGTGGAATGGGGAAACTGAGACAGACCACTGATTCAAACTGGCCTCATCCAGCACCCTGACTCCCCTGCCTCCTTCTCCCTTGCACAACTACTGCCTTAAGTATTAAGCCTTCAGGACAGTGAAGTTCTGCTCAGCATCAAATAATCCTAGGAAAAAAGACTCAGGTCTTTTTTTCTTAGAGCTCCTTCCCGACATGGCACAGTCGGTCAACATCACCGAGCTGAATCTACCACAACTGGAAATGCTCAAGAACCAGCTGGACGAGGAAGTGGAGATCTTGTCCACGTCCACTGCCCAGCTCAAGGTGGTACAAACCAAGTATGTGGAAGCCAATACTGTCCGAACGTGAACAAGAGCAATGAGGGGAAAGAATTACTTGTCTCGTTGATGAGTTCTGTGTATGTCCCTGGGACGCTACATGATGTGGAACACGTGCTCATCGACGTGGGAACTGGCTACTATGTAGAGAAGACAGCTGAGGATGCCAAGGACTTCTTCAAGAGGAAAATAGACTTCGTCACCAAGCAAATGGAGAAAATCCAGCCAGCCCTGCAGGAGAAGCATGCCATGAAACAGCCTGTCATGGAGATGATGAGCCAGAAGATTCAGCAGCTCACAGCCCTGGGAACAACTCAGGATGCCAAGGCCTAAGACCTTGTTTCATAAATCGGGCAGAGGGGCCCTACCTCAGGGGCCTGGGACTTTGTGGTGGGGAACAGAAGGGTTTTGTGTGTAATGCCAATAAATGTTCCAGGTGGGCAGGAAAAAAAAAAATTCTCAGGTCTGTTGACCACACAGACAGTTTTGGTCAAATTAGAGATAACATCCAGGCCTCAGTTGTGTTTCAGCTCCAGATCCAGAAAAGCAGCAAACCAGGTGAAGTGACACCATGGTTGCCATCAGGACCAGATGCAATGACCAATGACCTCCTACCCTGGCACCAACCAGTCAGTAGAGACTACAACCCTGACTGCATATGCTCATTTTGATGAATCAGCATATTAAAGGACACACCTGATAAGCTAATGAATATTCTATTGAGATCCTCCCTTGAGACCGCCCCTAAAATTCCTGCCTTTAGAAAACAGATAAAAACCCATAAGACAAAAACACTCTCTAGAGCACAACCATGCCTTCTTTCTTTAAGGGTGTATCTTTACTTTCTCCGAAGCTCTAAGGGTCCCCACAAGACTTGCAACCAGGGGAAGCAGTGTGTAGCAGCTGTTCATCCCAGGTCAACCCCCTGAACTTATCTCCAAGAGCCCTTCTGTTGCCTCTGTAACTTGTTTCCTCAGTCCATGCAGCGCAGCTGGTTCACTTCTTCTGCCTCTGTAACTTCCTAAAAGGCTAAGGCAGTGCTTTGAGCAACCTGCTCAAATATTCTCTTTGAGTGTACTTTCACTTTGTATGCTAAATAAGCTTTCTCTCATGCTAGAGTCCTTAGCTCTGGATTCTTTCTCTGCAGAACTAAAGAACTGTGAGCCAGCACTGCTGGTAACAAATCCATATTTGAGGAACTTGAGATTTACTCAAAAAGAGAACTGGGGACTGAGTTCCTGAATGAATCTTGAAAGCTCTTATAAAATTTAAAATGTATTTTATAAAGTTTACAAGAGTTATAGGCATGTTATACAAATCCTACAGTCAAGAGGTGCAAAGAAGAAGCTAACAACCTCCTCTTCGATCCCAGTCCCCTTAAGCCGTGTTAATAATACGTATTGCAGCCCTGGCTGGTGTGGCTCAGTGGATAGGGCACCGCCTGTGAACCAAAGGGTCACTGGTTCAGTTCCCAGTCAGGGCACATGCCTGGGTTGCTGGCCAGGTCCCCAGTAAGGGGCGTGCAAGGGGCAACCACACATTGATGTTTCTCTCCCTCTCTTTCTCCCTCCCTTCCCCTCTGTTTAAGAATAAATAAAATATTTTCTTAAATATGTATTGTAAATCCACTCACACAAATCTATAATTAAAACATCTATTTTTAAAAATGCTTTCACATTACATAAAATACAACAATTAAAACAGGTCATTTAAAAAGAGAGCAATCCATGCTATTTTGCAAAAAAGAAAAAGAAAAAGGAAATAAACTTTTCTACAAGCTTACCCAAATATGGAAGGTCTGGTAAATCCATTCATTTTAAAACAAACCACTTCAATCTGAAGAAGTTCTCAGGAGAAAACGGATTGAACCCAAACCACTTAGCTCCTCTCCTGAACAGGGGGAATACATTCTTGCAAATACCTTAACTTCAACTAAGTTTAGAGGCAGATTGATCTAAGTATGGATCTCAAATATTCCCTATTTTATCTCTAAAAAAAAAAATCTGTAATTTCTTCCCCCAAATGACAAATACATGAATCAAATATTTCATCAAAATTCTATATTAGAGACTCTTAAGTTAAGAGATAAATCCTAGTGCCTCCAGAAGTCTCAAGCAACCAATGAGTCAGAAACACACAAAATAATTTTTTCCTTGCATCTTCTGTGTTGCTTTGAAAACTGTCATTTGTAAAAGAAAAAAGCTGTTTTGTTAATGTCAAATATAGTCAATTTGTTTACATCAGGAAGTACAACAAAGCACATGAGCTTTGATCTTATTTCTGTCACTTAACATGATGGACAAATATGCTTCTTTGTGGCAAAGTGTTCTGCAGCAAAAGTGTAGATGCGAGGAATATCAGTCTATCTTAGAAACGCTGGCAACCCACGCTCTTTATAATGAGAAGAATGATATTAAAGGCTGGAAGTTTACTAAAATATTACCTATCCTACAGGAAAATCTGTCTTGTGGCATACTACAGGTTTGCCTAATACCCTGCCAAGTGACGCATGTCTACACCTTAGCAAGAGGAGGCAAAAATAGATAAATATGAAAAGTTCCACTGCTGAAGAATGACATTCCATGAGCTAGTACTAACAGCCCTCAAACCTGGAATTTCTCTTAGGGTAAAATTTGCATGGTCTTGAAAACATCAAGAAATTCTTTCAAAAATTTATTTTTACCTAGACATTATTGAAATTCAGACAGAGGTTCATAATCTTTTTCTTGCTGACATTATCACCAATGTTTACCTTGCAAAAATGACCTCACTGATAGAAGAACAAAGGAAATGACTTGGCATGAATTTAATTATAAGACTCTTGGAGAATAACAGATTCCTTGACAAAAGCCTTGAAATGTCTTGGCCACTCTGATTGTATCTGCTACCTCACAACTATGTCAACACATGTTGCAACTAAAATAAAACTTTTGAGTGTCAACAGGGTGGGGACTGGCTGTGGGAATGGTGGGGGACAGGGGAGGACTGGGCAGAGCAGGGCTAAGGGGGAAAAATGGGTACAACTGTAATAGAATAACTATAAAATATGTTTAAAAAATGAAGTGAAAGGTCAGAATTCAGGGGAGGGAAAGCAGTAGTTATAGAACTAGTTATTTGGGTCACCCTAATAACTTTTGGCACCAAAGTTTCTCTCTGCTCTACATACCTGCTGCTGCTAACTTTCCAAGGTGAACAATGACAATTCAACCAAAAGTTTTGAGTTGCAGGGCATCAAAGAAGATAGAAAGGCTATGCTGTTTTTCCAGCCCTTTACTTTTAGTCTGTGTATATCTTTTGATTTGAGGTAGGTCTCTTGGAGAGAGCATATGTATTGGGTCTTGTTTTCTTATCCAGTCAGCTACTCTATGTCTTTTGGTCAGGGCATTTAAGCCATTTACACTTAAGGTGATTATTGATAGATATGTATTTATTTTCATTTTATTTTTAAACTCTTTTCCTGTGTTCTTTTTCTTTTGCTTCTTTTTCTTAAAGCAAGCCCTTTAAACATTTGTTGCAGCACTGGTTTGGTGTTAACAAACTCTTTTAGCTTTTCTTGTCTGGGAAGCTCTTTATATCTCCTTCAATTTTAAGTGACAGCCTTGCTGGGTAAAGTAGCCTTGGTTATAGATCCTTGCTTTTGTCATCTTGAATATTTAATGCCAGTTAATGCCTGAAATGTTTCTGCTGAGAAATCAGATGACAGTCTAATTGGAGCTCCCTTGTAGGTAACTACCTGCTTTTTCTCCTGCAGCTTTTAGGATTCTCTCCTTGTCTTCAAGCTTTGCCATTTTAATTATAATGTGCCTTGGTGTGGGCCTCTTTGGGTCCATCTAGTTTGGGACTCTCTGTGCTTCCTGGACTTAGGTGCCTTTTTCTTCCACCAGAACAGAGAAGTTTTCAGTCATCATTTCTTCAAATAGGCTCTCAAACTTTTTCTCACTCTCTTCTCTACCTGGTATTCCCATGATGTGGAAGTTATTATTCTCGTTTCATTTGGGGGCTGTTTCTTTGTCTTCTGATTTTGGCTGCCTCTTTGTGTTCTTTTATGTATTAGGTATATCTGCAAAGACTCTGGTTCAGACCTATGTCTGACACTGTATGTGACTAGCAACCTGTGTGAAGCTATCAGTGATTTACAGCTTGTGGATCCCTCAGCTGGGCCTGTTTGCATGCAGAAAGAACAAGGCTGCCCATAAGTCCTGTTTTTACCAGCACCAGGCCCACAGAGCGGTCAGCGAAAGTCTCAGAGCTTCCAGAGATCTGCCTCAGTTGTTAAATTTAATCACTGAGATAACCTCCAGCTGTACTTTTCAGCAGCCTTAAGCTCTACAGGTGGAACAGAGTCATTCCTGTGGGTGGGGCTATTGCTTCCCCTCAGGCTAATGCCGCTTGGAGGGGAGTGCTCTGCCTGAGAGAGATGGCTTTTGCAGTATGGGGGATGACTGAGCACAGGGAGTGGGGGAAAAAAAAAAAAAGCCGGAGTAGCACAGTACTTATATCTGACAAAACAGACTTGAAAACCAAGGCTATAGTAAAAAATACGGAATCCAACAAGAGGATATAATCCTCAGAAACATTTATGCACTCTCACAAAAGCATCTAAATATGTAAAGCAAATCCTGATGGACATAAAAGGAGGGATCAACAGAAACAGTCAATGTAGGGGATTTTACCACCCCATTGACTTCAATGGATAGATCTTCCAGACAGAAAAATTAACAAGAAGATACCAGCCTTAAATAACACACTAGGTCAAACAGATTTAATTGCTGTCTTCAGAGCATTTCACCCCAAAACAGCAGAATATACATACTTTTCAAGTGCACATGGATTGTGTTCTAGGATAGGCCACATGTTAGGACACAAAACAAGTTTCAATAAATTTAAGACGATGAAATCATAACAAACATTTCCTCTGACCACAATGCTATGAAACTAGAAATCTATCACAAGAACACTGGAAAATACACAAACACAGGGAAGCTAAATAACATTATTAAACAGTGAATGGATTAACAATGAGATCAAGGAAGAAATAGAAAGAAACCCTGAAGCAAATGAAAATGAAAACACAACAATCCAAAATTTGTGGGACACAGGGAAAGTGATCTTAAGAGGGAAATTTATAGCATTACATGCGTATCTCGAAAGCCTACACTGCGTTACCATTCAACAATGTTAATTTCTTATTCACGCCAAAGAATAGCAGGCTTCTCGGATATGATTTTCAAAGCCAAATTCAGGCTAATTGTTCACTTCCTTTGCACATTTTTTCATATTTTTATTTTCATAGATTTTAACACTCCAAAATGAGAAGAATGTGACCATCTTTTTTGCAAAGATAGCTTTTATCTTGTATGAGAAGGAGGAAATCACTTTCCATTGCAATAAAATAGGTTGTACATCCTGATGATATAACTGCTGTGATTATCAACGATTGTGATTTTTCCCAAGAATGCCCTACTTTTCTGCCATTTTTTGGCTCTGTATGAATTAGGGGAGAAAGGACTATGGATTTCAGAAACAAGAGACCCCCCACAACTCCCGAGACACAGAGAGTACTCTGTTCCCAGTTTCCTGTGACATTTCATGTACTCAGATTTCCATGTTGGGATTCTACGATCTGAGAACTCAATCCTAGAACTCAGTTGCCAACCACTGTAGTTTCCTGGACACAGTATGCAGTTTCATGGCCCCATGGCCGTGGTCATAGTATTGTATCCGTCTAGAATATTCCCCCATTATCCTTTCCTTGGTTGACTCATAATCATTAAATCAGAGCTTGAAATGTCATCATGTTAAAGGCTGTCCTTGAACTCCCAGGTTGAGTGACCTCCACTTATTGGTTCTCATGGCACCCTGGTTTTCTGTTTGTTTTAACATCTACCATATTATGTTGAAATTACCAGCTTCAGTATCTATAGTTCCTTTACCACAGATAAAGAGAGAAAGGAAAAATAGCAGTTTTATAGTGGATAAACCTGACAACCACCACCTTAACCAAGTAAGCAAAGTAATGCCACCAGTAATGGGAAAAATAGAAATATGTGCCTTCTGAGATGATACACTGAGGAGAACACAACACTTTGGGGTATTCCTACCAAAAATGTATAACTTAATTTCAGTATGAGGAAACACCAGACCAACCTAAGTTGAAGGACATTTGACAAAATAAATGGCCTTTCTTAAAAATGTAAAGGTGTGAACAACAAAGACGACCGAGGGATTGTTCTAAACTAAAGGTGACTACAAGGACATGAAAGCTAAATGTAACATGTGATTCTGAATTAGATCCTGGATCAGAAAACTTTCTTTTTCTTTGGTATAAAAGACATTGTAGGAAAACTAGCAAAATTTGAAAGGTCTGTAGATTAGACAACAGTACTGTAGCAATGTTAATTTCCTACACTGTGGTTATATAAAAGAATATTGTTGTGTTGTCTTTAGCAAATACACACTTAAGCGTTTGTAGCAACTTTATACAATGTTTCACAGAAAGATAATTAGAGAGAGTAAAAAAGAGAGACAGAACAAACACAATAAAGCAACCACAATAAAGTGTTAATATTTAGAGAACTGGTGAAATTATATGGACATTCTTTGTACTATTTTTGCAACTTTTCTATAAGTCTTAAGTTATATCAAGATAAGTTTTAAAATGTTAATTAAAAACCCTAAAGAAAAGCTTCCGTTTAGAAGAGAATAATACAGTATGGGATTAGAAACGTGTAAACTATGTTCAGGGTAGATGAGAAAATCTGCAGTAATTACTTTTAAAGTGAAGTCAGTGGTTACGCAGAGTGCTAATTGGAAGTTGGCACAATTCCAGATTACTGACACTCTCTCCCAAATTAACCCAACAAACTGGTCAGCAGAACAGTAAGAGGTATTTTCTTCATTGAGTAGTCATGAATGAGAAGCAAGAACACTATATATAATGCTGAGCTATCAACCTGCTTTACAAATAAATATTTTTCACACAGGCTTTACAAACTAAAAGACCCATCTCCACCTTAAAGGCAATCACCCTACAAAAACCCTACACAGAAATGTAAGTGACAATACACTGTACTAGGTTTATAATTTGTAGATGCTCATGCCAACAGTGGTGTCATCTCTATGGGGCTGGTCATTAGAGAGAGATGGCATTCTCTACCACAAGTCTAAATTAACTGTATTAGCTACAGGACGATGAAGCAAAGAAGAATAAGACTTGTTTCCATCTATCATCAGGAAGTGGACCACGATATTTGGGGAACATGTACATATAGAGATAAATCATGGAACCAGGCATAACATGGAGACAAGTAAGGCAATGTGAGAACCACAAGGAATCACAAGGGAGCTCTCTATAAAGGCCCCCATGTTGGGAAAGGAATTGATTAACTGGTCCAACCACAGAAGACACTTACAGGAAAGCAGAAAGGAAACAATTTCTAACAGGGCTCTCCACCAATAGAATAGGTGGCCTTGTGGAGTAGTGAGCCTCTTACTTGAATATATTCAAGTATATCCAATATATACTCTTCAACTACTACAAGGATGTAAGTTGCTTACATCATCGAAGCTCAATCTAGAAATGAGAGTTCATGTTTCTCAATGGCAGCATTCTTGGTCTCTACCCACTAGATATCATAGCGCTCCTCCCTCCCAGTTTTGGCAGCCAAAAATGTCTCCAGCCATTGATAAATGTCCCCTAGGCAGCAAAACTTCCCCAGCTGAAGCACTCCTAACAGCAAATTTCTCTGAGTATGTGTGTTGAGAAGAAATACTATAGCATTTCAGAGGAAGGGCATAAGGCAGTCAGAAGAGGATGTAGGGAGAAGGTAAGATTCGAGATAAGCCTTGGAGTAGAACAGTTCTGAAGATAGGTAGAGGAAACAGTAAGTTTTCTTTGGATAAGGATGATGTAAGTCCAGATGTGGAGGAGGTAGGAAAGGACAAAGCTATAATGGGATCATTAGGGAGCAGTTGGCCAAGCAGAAGGATTTAATAGTAGATAAGGCTAGAAGTATTTGTAAAGTTGTAATATGTTGAAGGAATTTCCAATCTAAAGCAAAGGTTGCTTAGGTTGGCATCTTGACCTATACATGTCATAGGAAAGTTAACGTTGAATGCAGTCCTGGAAGAGCCAGTGTTCTGGGAGAATGGTGGGGCGCTAGAGGTTAGGGAACGTACCATAGTATCCACTCCTCCATTTTCAGAAATATGAAATGTTTGCTTTCTTATCTACCATTATTTTCTCTATTTGAATGATGCACATCTGACCCTCCTTTTAAAATCTACTTTAAAGAGAGGCTAAAAGCAAGCAAGCAGAGGGTGGGGTGGGGGGAGGAACAGCACCCACCAGACACTGAAATGAAATGCATCATATTTCCTGCAAAATGTCAAAATGTTAGTTAACATTCTTCAACAAACAGCACACACATACCAAGAAGGTTAGAATTTGCAAGTGTGTGGATGACCAACAATTCAGTCTTCATTTCATTTGGTTCTGTATTTCCAAATCTGGACCACAAGGGAGTTTTCTCAAGTCACATTGTGAGTGTGAGAGAAGTGGGGTTGCAGCGTAGTGGTGAGCAGAGTCTGATCAGGTTATTACTAGCCTTGAGAGCCAAGTTACCTTCAAAGGGTTGATTCTCCTTTTGGTGTGGGGCTCAGATGTACTTAGAAAAGGGACGCTACTAGTGCACCTCTTCAAATCAGGAACTGGTTGGTGGTGCAGCAGGGTGGGCAACTCACACCCCATACCCATCCAAGAGGCTTCTGGAAGTCTGAGAATGCCAGAATTCCCCATCAGTGGTTAGAAGCTGGCTCTAGGGTCCCTTCATTTTGTGCACTCATCTGTGTGAAACAGCAAACACCTTTCTGCTGATTCCACTGTCTTGCTGTTTAGAAAAATGACAGTCTATTTGAGCAGTTACTGAGGAACAGGAAACTGCTGGCTTTCTCTAAGAAACATGCTGAACTACCTCCCCTCAAGCAAATGAAACTTTTCTAATTCTCCTTCATCCCAAAAAACTTCTGAAATGGGACCTCCCATCGACCTCTGCTGGGTTCTTTATGAGGTATAATTCCCATCACTCTCTAGAATTATCTACTGTTGCTACTTTATCTTTCTGGGAGGATGCAAAGCCACCTGATCGCCTTTTAAAGTTTACTAAAAGGATCACATTCACTAAAATATTTTTATTTTTAAAAATGGAGAAAAAAGGAACAAAATATTTACATTTAGAGGAGATTTAAAATAAAAGTGTTACACGTGCAAATGAGTTTATACAAATTATGAGCTTTCCATTCGGGCTTCATGCTGAGCCAGCCACAAACCGGCAGCACCTTCTGCCAAGCATCTCGCATTAAATGGAGGAGCTTTCTCGGGGGCTAAGAAAAAGTTATTAAGAGTGTGAGCTTTGGCCATTACTTCACAATTGAGTTACCCTCTATCCCAAGGGCAACGTTTTGCAGCTGTTTGTAGTGAGTCAGTACTTTCTTTTTATTCTTTCTTTCTTTTTATTCTTTTCTTCCCCCTCTATCTGGGTAAATTATCCTTTACATTTTTGCATGTCACTAGGGGGATACGAACAAAGTTTGAGTCTGCTTCTTGCTGCTGTAAATAACTGTTTGCCTTTTAAAGGGCAAAAATGGAAACAGCAGTCATGTGATGTTAATTCATTCGAATTAAAGTTACAAAATGATCGACAGATAAGGCACACACATAATAAGCAGCAATGCTACTTGGCAGTGATTGAAAATACCTTTCAGATGGTATTTAGTTATGTTTATAACTTAGTCTCATAGCAGACATTTCTTTTCCCTATAATTAGCAATATTTGCTTGTCAAAAATACTTGGTACAATCTGCGCCAAGCATACAAATTAGACCCCATCACAGGAGTATTTCTCACAATGCTTGAGGTTGTACAGACCAGTGACAGTCAAAGCAGGATCCTTTGAGCAGCAGCACCCAGAGGAACCTGCTAGAAATGCAAATTTGTGGGCCCCACCCTAGATTGAAGGAATCAGGAATTTGTGCCCTAAGAAGCCCTTCAGGTGATTCTGATGCACACTCAGGTTTGTTAGTGGCAAAGAGGGCTCTCTGGCTACGAGTTTGTATCCACTCCCTGTGTGCTCTCATTGTCTCACTTTCTTCACCAGTAAAACTGAGAAAATTATGGTAACCTATCTTACAGAACTCCTGTGCAGAGGGAAATAGTTAATAACCATAAAATGTTTACAGTGGTTTCCTGGGGCTGGCAATGGGAGCAGGGATTGGCAGCAAACAGGCATAAAGGAACTTAAGCGATGGAAACGTTCTAAAACTGAATTGTAGTGACAGTTGCACGACTCTGTGAGCTTACTAAAAATCATTAACTTATAATTTACAAGAGGTGAATGTTATCATCTATAAAGCATAATTTAATAAAACATAAAAAGGTTTAGAAGAGTGTCTAGTTCATAGTAATCAGACATTGGCTCTTATCATTTAAGCCATTCAAATGTGTATCAAATTGTACATGTTCTAAAAGAAACTAATCTCCAAAGTGTGAGGTTCTTATTCTCCTTTGATGTCTTGAGTGAAATCTGTGCTATTACCTGTTACTAATTCAAAAGTAACTAGGCAGGTGTATGGCAATCATTTTTACTATGAAGATTTTACAGGTGGAAAAATGATATTCTATAAAGTACAGTATTACACCAAAGGCAAAAAGATGCCTAACAATCCAGTTATGTTACTCCAGAGACTTAATACTCCTTTTAAAAAATTTTGGATGTGTATATTTACTCTAATTCATAATAGTAGGCTTCATTATTGCCATCTCTAATTAAATAAGCAATGAATCATCATAGACTGTATTGATTATAACACAGGCAAGAAAAATGATGCAAAACAAAATACAGAGAACAACAGAGGTGGTCTTGGATAGAGCCTCAGGGAAATCACATTTTAGTGCTATAATTATATATAAGTATGTATTTAATACATTTATTGATTTCATTGACAATTGACAATGGTGGACTTTCCCTGAACTTTGTACTTTCAGAAAATAGAAATGATTACAGGATCCTTCTCTCTTCTGTGTCGGTAAATGGCTAAAAGCAAAAAAGCTACTCTCCCGATATGACTTAGACAAAACTGCCCACTATTCCTCAGGAATCCCATAAGACTCATGATAACTTCCTCGCATACTTGCCTCTATACAACCCAAACCCTTCCTTTTGAGATGTTCCTCATTAACAATCATTCTCCCTTTTGCACTGGCCTGAATAAAATTTTCTCAGTTGTCCAGCTGATTTTTTAAAAGATTTTATTTATTTATTTTTAGAGAAAGGGAAGGGAGAGAGAAAGAGAGGGAGAGAAGCATCAATGTGTGGCTGCCTCTCACGCACGCCCTACTGGGGACCTGGACCACAACCCAGGCATGTGCCCCGAATGGGAATCGAACCGGTGACCCTTTGGTTCTTAGGCCAGCACTCAATCAACTAAGCCACACCAGCCAGGGCCCAATGCATTTTTAAAAAATCCTCACCCAAGGACAATTTTTTTCATTGCTTTTAGAGAAAGAGGAAAGGGGAGAGAGTAACATCAACTGGTTGCCTGTCGTACATGCATGGACCACCTTTCGGTTACAAAACAAAGAATGCTCCAACCAACTGAGCCACATAGGCCAGGGCAGTGCACTTCGACACAATAAATATAATTAACAAGTCTGGTTGGCCTTTCTCTCCACTCTTGGCTAACAATGTTATTTGAAACACTTGACATTTTACTTGACATTGTATATTTTAGAATATACATGTGCACATATATGCACACACACATACATACTTGTATTAGTTTTTAAATTACACATATTAGTACTTGAGTACAGAAAGGAGAGAGTAAAATTAATTAACGTCTAACCACTAGATTGTGCAGGGCAGAGGTGGACACTCTTTGTTCTATAAAGGGCCGAATAAATAGTAAATATTTTTGGCTTTGCATGTCATACTGTATCTGTCACTACTCAACTCTGCCCCAGTAGTGTGAAGGCAGCCAGAGAAAACATAAATGAATGGATGTGACTGTGTTCCAATAAATCTTTATTTACAAAAGTAAGTGGTGGATTGTAGTTTACCCCTGATCTAGAGCAGTGTCTCCCAAAGGCATTCCAAAGACCACTATTTTTAGGGAGTATTAGTAGACAATGCGGGGGAAAAAATGGGGGATAAGGTGACCAGTGGTAAAACAGATTTGGGAAAGACTGAGAAACAGGTTTCCTTACTACAGCACCTCTCAATAACTTTAAAATGCTAATTCGCACTGTGAATCTCCAAGGGATAAACCTTGCAATATTTTTCAAAACCTCAAATCAGAGAGTTATTGTTTCTTAAAAGTATTTTTTATTTACAGAATTATTTGTAAACCAGCATTTTAAAAAATACTAAGTATATTTTTAAAGTACCTATGTATTTGAAACACCTGGGTGGGGTCAACCTTTCTAAAATGTATTATAAAATTCCTACTTACAGAAGTATAATACAGAGGACATAATTTAGCTCATTTTGTTGAAAAGGTCCCTGTAAGTCACCTGGAACTATACTTCCTATAAGATTATAGTTTTCTTGTTTTTTTGCTAAAGATTAGTAAGTTATGAAATTTTTTAAAAATTGTTTAATTTCACCTAGGATTTCCCAAGTTTATCTGAAATAGAGTACCTTTACTGAAGGACTACTGGTCACACTGCTTGGCAACAGTTGTCCTAAACACACACATATACACAACTGAAATTCTTAGAATTCTATATAAATGAACATCAATAAACTTAAAGTCAAGAACTTAATTACATCCCACTCAGTGATTCTCAAGTTTTTAGTTATTCCAAGTTAAAAAAAAAATTTCTGGTGAGATACATCCAGATGCCAGAAATCTGGAGTGTTACCTTATGAAATGAATGCAATTTCCTCCTTTCAGCTCCTTAGTGATAACACTGATTTATTATTAAGTTTACACTTTTATGTCCTTAATTTGTTCTCTATATTACACAAGTAAAAAGCAATTATTTGCAGTTTGTATCCTCTATGTCTTATTTTCATTGCTCCCTTCCTCAATAATCAATGTTTTTCAATTCAGCTATTTTAATTAGTACAACTTCTGTACCTTGATGTTTTTAACAAATGCTGCTGAATATATAAGCAAACTATGTTCACTATAAAAAAGAGCATGAAGAAGATTCTATTCAAATTAAATAATTATTAATATTCTTGACTTCAACCTTCCAAGTTTGTTTTAAAACAAATTAGTATCTTAATACATATCATTTTAACCTTATTTTCTCATGTCAATATAGTTCATATTACATCTTTCCATATTAATAAACAATGACCTAATAATAATTTTAAGGGCTGAATATTAACATTCTACCATGTGGAATACCATAATTTAATCAAACCCCTGTTGATGGACAGTCTGGCAGTTTTTCATTATTTTGCTAATATAAACAACATTATGGTGAATATCACGGGCATATATCTTTGAGCACTCATCCAATTAATTCCCACAGGGGACGCCCCTTCCCACTGAAGTCACCCTAGATAGTAAAGTGTCACATAAGCCCCACCTCTCGCCCTTGATGTTGGCTGATGGACTAAAACGCAGCAAACTGTGGGTTATCCAGTGACCCACTAAACAATGAGATGAAATGGGCCAGTCAGATTCCCTCTCTCAGGAATGAGGCTGTTTCCAGGGAGAGCATGACTTAGAGGATGGCTAATGAGGCTATGAGAAGTGTTAGTCGGCCATATAGAGTCCTTGGGCCTATGGCAGAAATTATAGCCTGTAGAGGAGGTGAAAGCTAAGAGTGAATGGGGGCAGGCCACTGCTGAGGTGCTCAGTCCTGTCAATGGTGATGCCCTAGAGTGAGGACTCAGGAGCTATTATTAAGGGACTTCTGGATCACAGCTCTACCATCAGAGAGCCCTGAGGTTAGACCCTGTTTCCGGCATTGCCTATGTGACACTGGGAAGATAACATCTGTCTGTCACTAGTCCTTCATCTCAAAAATGCAAATAGTAACAGTATTTACCTAACGAGACGCTTAAATCAGAAGATAATCTAAAATGCTTCGCACATATTAAGTGCCATATATACATTTATATATATATACACACATATATATTTAGCTCTCATAATATTATAGTAGTAGTAGTATTATTTTCTGAGCTCCCATGGATTCAGAAAACCACCAGTTAATGCGTTCCCTAGGGCTTGAAAATTAACCTTATCCAAAGGCCTCTGTACACGTATCCTGGTAATACTTGAATGAATTTCCTGCAAGCAAGAGAACCTAAATAAAAACAATTCCTTGAGATAAATTCCTAGAGTTAGGATTGTCAGGTCAAAGAGGAGTATAATTCTCTTGAAGAAACACCTATTACAAGTTACTCACTGATCATTGGTGTGGACTGCTTTCTCAGAAGGCACTGACCCATGTAATAGCTAAACTCTAAAAATGCTTCACACCTTGGCTGGTGTGGCTCAGTGGATTGAGTGCCAGGCTACGAACCAAAGGGTCGCTGGTTAGATTCCCAGTCAGGGCACATGCCTGGGTTGCGGGCCAGATCCCCAGTAGGGGGCATGTGAGAGGCAACCACACACTGATGTTTCTCTCCCTCTCTTCCTCTCTTCCCCTCTCTCTAAAAATAAATAAATAAAATCTTTAAAAAAATAAAAATAAAAATGCTTCATATGGCTGTTAAAATATGGGTGAGTATCTGTGTTTAAGATCAATACAAGTCTCAGAAGCCGCAACTAAAGTGACAGAGAACCTCACCTCCCCACCAGAGCGGTCACAGTGAGTTGGTTAATGGTAAATAAACTAGGATACAAAAAATGGGAGAGAAAAAGATGGCATACTAGCCAGTGCTTTAAAGAACAATGTGGCTAATGCAGAAACACAGGCCTGATATATAAATCCTCTCCACTATCATGAAAGCAATGGGGTGCGACAATTTCTCCCTTCTGTCTACACACTCAATCCCTTTCCTCCCTTTCACCCCTCAGCTCCTCTGCTAGGCTGCTAGGTCTTAGAGCAATGCTTTCTGTTCAGTTTTAAAGAGAGGGAGAGAAGAATAAAAATGGAAATAGAGTTGGGGGGCAGGCTGGAATGGAAGGAGGAAAGCCAGGGTAAAACTGCCTCAAGCCTATGTTTTTAGAATGGCCCTAGGTCCTACCATTGCATCATATACAGTGAGCAACAATAAAAGTAAATAGTTCTTCTGGTCAAGGTGGCGGCATAGGCAGACATGGCTCGCCTCTTCACACAACCACATCAAAATTACAACCAAACTACAGAATGACCATCACTCAGCACCATCAGAAATCGAGTTGAATGGAAGTCTGACAACTATGGGATTAAAGAAACCACATCCATCCAGACTGGTAGGAAGGGCCTGGACGTGGAATGGGCTGGTACCTCACCCACGTGTGGCGGATAAAAATTTCAGAGGGTTATTTCAGGAGTGAGGGATCCCAGCCCAAGACCAGGGCCCCCACCCCAGGGTTCCAGTGCCAGGAAGATAAGTCCCTACAACTTCTGGCTGCAAAAACCAGCAGGGATTGAGTCAGTGGAAGAAACTTCTGAAGACCCAAGCAGTTCCTCTTAAGGAACCCACACACAGTCTCACCAACTCAGACTCTCTCCCTCTGAGCTCCAGAACCAGGGTAGCAGCTTGAAAGGCACCAGTGGTATATAGGGAGAAATTGGAGTGTCTGGCAATTGTTAAGGCAAGCAGAGGCCACTGTCCCTTTTCAAAACCTTCCCCCGACAAAGCCAGCAAGCTGGTGCCATATCTGAGACTCCTTCAACCTGGCTAACACTGTTTGACCCACCCCCCAGACTCTACCCCACCCAAATTATGGGTCCATCCAACCTGCTTTTCCATATGAATGGCTGCTCTTGGCTCACAACTTCCTAGATCCTCTCAAACAAAAGCAAGCCTCAGTGAGCCCCCAGCCCCCATACCTCTTGCTAAGTGGCCACAGGTGCAGCACTAGCAGCAGCCAGCCTAGATTCACAGCTTGGATTCACCAGGGAATCTCCAAGCCCAGTACAAGTAGCGGCCATCTCAGGTTGCTTTATAGCTCAGACAGGGCGGCCCTAGGCAAAACACAAATGGGGGCTGATCTTGGCCTGTACCACCTGGGAAACCCCAGAGCCAGCACACCCAGTGGACAGCTGCAGACCACACCAGAGCACCACCACCCTGCCCCCTGCACAGCTGATCCTCCACAGAGGACTGAGATTGGTGGTCAGTGGTCACAGCCAATCTTTGCAGCTGACTGGTCTGGGTAAATCCCTCCCATTGACCTGCCAACAGCAACCAAGGCTCAACTACAAGGGGAGGGCATACTCAGCCCACACAAAAGGTGCACCTAAAGTACCCAGTTTGGGTGATAGGGGAAGCTGTGCCACTGGACCCTACAGGACACCTACTACATTAGGCCACACTACCAAGACATGGAGTCAAAGCAACTCTACCTAATACACAGAAACAAACACAGGGAGACTGACAAAATGAGGAGACAAATAAACAGGGCCCAAATGAAAGGACAGATTAAAACTCCAGAAAAAAAGCTAAACAAGATGTAGGTAAGCAATCTATCAGATACAGACTTCAAAACACTGGTTATAAGGATGCTCAAGGAACTTACTGAGGACCTCAACAGCATAAAAAAGATCCAGTAAGAATTGTAGGATACGCTAACTGAAATAAAGAACAATTTATAGGGAAACAACAGTAGAGTGGGAAAGCCAAGAGTCGAATCAATGACATGCAACATAAGGAAGCAAAAAACAACCACAATCAGTACAACAAGGAGAAAGAAGAATTAAAAAAAAAAAATGAGGATAGTATAAGCAGCCTCTGGGACAACTTCAAGAGGTCCAACATTCACATTACAGGGGTGCCAGAAGGAGAAGAGAAAGAGCAAGAAATTGGAAATCTGTTTGAAAAAATAATGGAAGAAAACTTCCCTAATTTGGTGAAGGAAGTAGACATGCAAGTCCAGGGAGCACAGAGAATCCCAAACAAGATGGATATAAAAAGGCCCACTCCAAGACACATCATAATTAAAATGCCAAAGGTTAAAGTAAAGAGAGAATCTTAAAAGCAGCAAGAGAATCACAGTTATCTACAGGAGAGCTCCCATAAGACTGTCAGCTGATCTCTCAAAACAAACTGCAGGCTAGAAGGGATTGGTAAGAAATATTGAACACCACGAATTGCTCTACCCAGCAAAGCTAACAGTTAGAATGGAAGGGCAGATAAAGAGCTTCCCAGACAAGAAAAAACTAAAGGAATTCATAATCACCAAACCATTTTTATATGACATGTTAAAGGGACTTGTTTAAGAAAAAGAAGATCAAAACTATGAACAATAAAATGGCAAAAAATACAAATCCATCAACAATTTAATCTAAAAAGCAAACTAAGCAAATAAGATGAATAAAGGCAGAATTATATGTCCAGAGAGTATTTTGATGGTTGCCAGATGGGAGAGGAGTGTCAGGGAACAGGTGAAGAGGTGAGGGGATTAAGAAGCACAAATAGGTAGTTACAGAATAGCCAGGGGGATGTAGAGTACAGTATAGGAAATGGAGTAGCCAAAGAACTTATACGCATGACCCATGGTCAGGAACAATGGTGGGGGAATTGTCTGAGAGAGTGGGAGGTACTGGGTGGAAGAGGGGGCAAAAGGGGAAAAAATCAGGACAACTGTAATAGCATATTCAATAAAATATAATTTTAAAATAAATAAATACAAACAAAAGTATACCTAACAAGAGTTTACGGTCATGGGTTTATAAAAGTATTCCCCAGAATCACTTGAGGGAGCCATTTCAAAATGGATATGACCAGGCTCCACCCAGAGCCAACATACAGTCTGGGACAAAAGTAGGTTTACAGTTGTTCATATGGAAAATAATATAATAATTAATAGAATAAATGCTATTTCCCATACTCACAGCTGTAAACCTACTTTTGCCTCACCCTGTGCTGCTGGGTTAAAATTTATACTGGAAAGAAACAAATAGTTGCTTTCTGGGTTCTGATAGTTTCTTCTGAATTCCATCTGTCTATTTGATATCTGGTAATATCTGGAAAAAACTGGCATTAATAGAGGACTCTGAAATTCTACATATGCCAAATATATTTATAGGAAGAAAAAGAAAACTCCAAACATTCCAATGATCTCTATGACCTCTGGCTTTTATCTCACACAGTGTTTAGAAGTTAGAATGGGAGCGCAGAAGTGATCACAATACATCAAAAAGTTTAGGTGCCTGTTGGTGAGTTATTCTATTCCTTCCTTAGTAGTTTTCTATTTTTGGAGGACATAATCCCATGCGTGCTGCTTACAGCATCTGAGTACTTTCCTTAGGACAGGTCAAAGTGTCAAGGGTTTCAGGAGGACCTCGATCAGTTCCTGCAGAGCACTGTGTATTTGCTAATGACTTAAAATAGGGCCACAGTTCTTACAGTTTCAGCACTGAGATCATAAACACAAATGACCACTTGAAACCACAGAGGACCGGATTTGAGCTACTTATAGTAAAACTGAACCAGGAACAAGAATAGCAGGAAAGCTGTCTATTTTCTTGTAGTGAGGTCCTTTGAAGTAAACTATTTATTAAACATTATATTATAGTGCCTGAAACAAAAATCTTTGAAGGCAGGTTATCCTTCTCTCACAGTGGCCCACTACTAACGAATTGTTTCCTTTTCCTTTTAGGTTTTGTTTATTCATTTGTGAAACTGAAACCTGGATTGTTCTCCTCCATCTATGAAACTAGCTGGCACGGAGGCAATCATGGCGATCAACTGAAAGAGCATTAAAAACATACACCAATCCATCACTTTCTCATCATCACTATGTAAGAAAATGTGCTTATTAAGAGGCTGCTATAGAAATAATAAGCTCAGCAACTTCTCTAAAGTCAAACACTAGGTTACATGAAATGATGAAATAAAAGGACTAAAAATGGCAAGAATTCAAACAATAGGATTTCATGCCTTGTTTCAGCTAGCATTCTTGTACTTCTCAATTAATAAAGTTCCCTAGATACATCAATAACAGTCACATCTTAAATAAATGTTCAAAAGAAGAGCAAAAGGGTGATATTGCTTATTTTTCCAAACCAATCATTAAAAGTCTTCCACCTGGAGAAGAAGTAATGAGGTGTGAAACTCATGATGGGTCGGCACCTGTAGTAAGATGTCACCGAAGTTATGGCAGACCCTGGCCAACTCGCAAAAGGTGTCTCTAGCTCAGTGTGTGCTGAGAGGAGAAAGGACAGAGACATTGCTGGACATATAACTCAGTCTATCACAATGTGACTGAGAACGGCAGGAAGCTTTCTAAAACATAGAAATACATCAAAGGGCCAATGCAGATTAAGCTCTGCTCCTTTTTTTCCTGAAAGGCTCACTTTTGTTCCTCATATAAAGACTTAGATGGTATTTCTTTAGATCATAAAGCAAGTTGTACTTTTAATGAAGGATTAAAAATTTAAAGATGGCTTGTTCTCACCATTCTTTGTTTTTCTTTTTTTTCTTTTCTTTTCTTTTTTAATGTGATGAATGCAGGAAAAGACCAGTCGAGGTCAAATTCATCTCTTGCTGACCATCAGGGATATTGAGTAAGCCAAGTGTGATGTTAGTACAAAGTCAAATGTGGATAATTTAGTCACCTTTTTTGTCAATTCAACCATTACAAACAGTAAATAACAAATATATAATAGCAGCTAATGTATGTAACTATTTTTTGAAGATTTTACTTATTTATTTTTAGAGAGAGGAGAAGGGAGAGAGAAAGAGAGGGAAACATCCATGTGTGGTTGCCTTTCACACGCCCCTTAACGGGGCTCTGGCCCGCAACCCACGTCCGTGCCCTGACTGGGGAATCGAACAGGTGACCTTTTGGTTCGCAGGCCGGCACTCCATCCACTGAGCCACACCAGCCAGGGCCTAATGTATGTAATGTTTAAAACAGTAGGAATCTTCTTCACTCCCAAGAGTATAAGGTAAAATAAACTTATGCAAAAAGTGGTATTGTGAAATAGAAAAGCCTGTTATGTCAACAGAATAACTACTAGTAAATGGATGAACACTGGGCTCCCTTAACAGCCTACCACCCTGCAAACTTTCCCATGCCTGCGCTTGTCCTTGCTTCATCCGTCCGCCTAGAGAGAGAAGGTTTCTTCCTGTTCGCCATGAGGCACTTCATTTGAACCCCAGGCCTGTTTCCCCCCCCTCCCCTGGGATCCTGCTTCATCAACTGTACTCTTTTTCTCCTCTCCATTAGTTTCTTCTCTTCAGCCTGAAAAGAAGCGCGAGTCATTCCCAGGGAAAAAACAAATTTTCGCTTGGTTCCACATGCTTCTGGTTTCTGTCTCCCATTTCACTGGCCTAGTCCTCTGATCTCCACGACCACACTTCCCTCCCCCACCCAGCCCGCTGCAGGGCTGTTGTCATCCCCACAACTCTACTCAGCTGACAAGCTACCTGACTCATCCACATGTTAGGTATTTCATGGAAAAAGACTGTTTCAGAAATGTTCATATTAGAATGAAGAAACAGAGAACAAGTCCCACCCACTACGTGAGTTGGAGACCCTAGATCTAATTTAGTTGCCCTTAGGAAACAGCTATAGCAACTAGAAAGCTCCCCGAATTGTGTCTCATAAAGGTAAATAAAACTTTACTCCTGGCTGTAAATGCTAGTTAAGTTTATTGAGAGGTCACTTTGTTCCAGGAACTATACTAAGTGTCAGGCATGCATTCTCTCATTTAATTCTCATAATAGTCAATAATATAGGTGGTATTATTACTCTCATTTTACAGACCAGGAAACTAGACTTAGAGAGAGTTAGGACTAAGATCAAATGGACAATAAATAAGTATCTGCCTGACTTTAAAGCATTTGCCTTTAGTCATTACCTTGTAAAAATATTTTTCTTAAAAACAGTTTTATGTTTTAGAGTAGATTTTTAGGTTTAATCAAAGTTAAGTGGAAGATGCAGAAAAGTCCCACATACCTCTGCCCCCACACATATGTAACCTCACCAATTATCAACATGTAAGTTACTTTTTTAATGTAAACAGGTGGGAAATATGCAACTGATGTAATAACTATAAAACCCAAAAACAAATTCAAGAAAGGAAGCAAGATCTTTACATTTGTGGAAAGAGATGTAAGACCACAGTACAAAAGAAAAAAAGAGGGTTCTTATTTTTAAAAGGGAGAATTAAGTGACAAACTTCAGAATCCAAAGTCTTTATCCCTCTTCTTATTTAATCTCCTTTCCCCACTACCCTGCGGATGGACCTCAGGGTCCTTTGGTTTTGCTATAAAGAACTAAGAAAGGTGATTTTGTGGACATATGAATCTATGGTTACTACTCTGTATATGCCAGCTGGTTGCCACTGAATACTTGTTTGTGATTCACACTTTTGTCCTATTGAACTTGGTCTATTTTCCCAGTGCCTAGAACAACTGTTAGGTACATTATATGCACTTGTTCTCCATGATGCATTTCACCTGTTGAATAGATGAATGAATGAATCAATCAATCAATCATTCTTTCACAAACTTCTGTGTCTATGCAAAATAACAATAGTGCATAGACAAGGTCTTTTGATTCCTGGCTTCTGCTAATTTTGAACTAGTGACTCGAAAAGATACTTAATATGTTTTTCCTCTTATACACTATTAGTGCTAATTAAACACAGTGTCAGTTATTATATCCCTTACAAAATACACGTAGGTGGTCTACAGAACAGGATTAATACTAAATAACTAAAGAATTAAAGCACTGGTATTTGAAGCTTTGACAAATATTTTCACTACCTGAGTTTCAAAGCAAAATGTCACTTCATAGGGAACAAGAGGAACTTGCCTAGTAACGCACAAAAAGAAAAGTTATTAGTTGGTTTAAATCTCAAAAGGGTATGATGCCTATTAAAAAATTATACAGACAGCATTAACTTACTCTTCGATGATGATTATTCCTTTTTCCTCTTCATGCACAGTATGCGCTACCATTAGAAAAAGAAAAAAGCCTAGAGGAATGAAAGGAACTGCTTGCTTAATATCAAAAACATTTGCCCTGGCTGGTGTGGCTCAGTGGATTGAGTGCCAACCTGCAAACTGAAGGGTCACCAATTCGATTCCCAGTCAGGACACATGCCTGCATTGCAGGCCAGGACACCGTTGGGGGCGTGTGAGAGGCAACTCACCAATGTATCTCTTATACATCGATGTTTCTCTCCCTCTTTCTCCCTCCCCTCCCCTCTTCTTTCTCTTAAAAAAAAAATTGATTTGAGGAAGGAGAAGACAACAATGTAATAGAAAATATACAATAATTAAAATGAATGTGCTTTGTTATTTATTAGGGTTACATTTGTTTTAAAAAACAAAACACAACTAATACACAGTTTTGGCTACTTTTGCATTAATTATGAGTTCTAGGGAAAAGGAGAAATCCTACACAGGGAGTATTTAAAAGTGAGTCCTTTCTTTATACCCACTAGGTGGCTAGAATTAGAAAGATAGACACTGAATGTTAAGTAGACATACTGTGGTGATCGTTTTGCAATATACACAAACATCAAATTATTATGTTATATACCCAAAACTAATATGTCAATTATACCTCCAATTAAAAAAAAGAGATAATAACATGTTGACAAAGATGTAGAGAAATTAAATCACTCACACATTGCTGAGTGGGAAAGTAAAATGGTGTAGCTGCTTTGACAAACAATGTGGAACTTCCTCACAAATTTAAATATAGAGTCGTCACATGATCCAGGAATCCTACTTGTTCGTATACACTCAAGAATAAAGAAAACATATGCCCACACAAAAATACACAAGAATGTTCACAGCAGCATTGTTCACGATAACTAAAAAGATAGATACAACTCAAATGTCCATAGTGAAGAATGGATCAACAAACTGTGGCATATCCATACAAGGGGTTAAGATTTAGAGGGAAAAATGCATGAAGTACTGATGCTACAGGATGGGTGAAACTTTGAATACATTATGTTAAGTGAAAGAAGCCAGTCACAAAAGATTACATATTATGTGTTTGATTTCCTATGAAATGTCTAGAACAAGCACATATATAAAGACGGAAAGTGGATCAGTGGCTGGTAGAACTGAAGGAAGATGGGGAGTGGCTGCTAATGGGTACGAGGCTTCTTTGAGGGGATGGTGATGAACATGCTCTGAAACAGACTGTTGTGATGGTTGCACAGCTCTGGGCTGAAAATTATTGAACTGTACACTTTAAATAGGTAAACTCTATAGAATGTGAAATATATTTCAATAAAATTGCTTTGTGAAAAGGCCTTAGAGGCAGCCATTTGAAAATTCTCTATACATCAATCGGTTAAAGTATTCTGGCCACAGGCAAAGGTAAAAATGGACATTCAAGGGAAGGAGACAGTAAACATGCAAAAATATCTATAAGAACAATAACAGAAATAGTGATGTTGCAATCAATTTAAGGAAATTGCTTCCAAGGGCTAATACACAGAATTACATAGTAGGCAGGATGCTGATTATTCAAGTAAAAAATAACTACTTTTTATATACATAAAAGAAATATGTGAGTCTTTAACTTAGAAATTCCACTTAAATGTCAAATTAACTTACTTGAATTTGAAACTGATGAACAAAAGAAGTTTCTAACCATTTCGACCTATTTTACACAGATATTTATTAAATATTTATTAAAATGTGTTAGCTTGAAATAATACTATAGACACCAGAAAGAAAACAAATATGAACAATTCAATTCTATACCTTCTGTTCAATAAAACTTCCTTCTCCATGGCAGGTGGTACAGAGAACTCTACCCAGGGGGTTAATCAAAATTCCCTTAGAATAATTGAAAAGCATCTGTATTTTTCCCCCAGAAGCCACAAAAAAGTCACAGTAAGCAGAACATATAATCTTGATTATTAGCACTGAGCCTGTAGCAGCACAAAGTGCTGTCTCCAGAAATTAAGTGAGAGGACACAATATCATTGTGTGATAAGCCAGTGTTGTGTCTCAAAACGAGACTGAAAAACTCAAGGAAATCAAAAGATAGCCAATGATAATAAGTTGCATGTGTGATGTTTTGCTACTGTTGTGAGGCAAACTGGACATTGTGACAAATGTAATCATTCTTAGAGCAGGATGGTGCTGGGAAAGACCTTAGGGGTCACTGACCCCAACCTTTCATTTTACAACAAAGAAAACAGAGGTTTAAGGAGGTCACACCACCAGTTTAGAGCATTACTGGGACTAGAAATGAGATCTTCCAGGGCTCTTGTGACAAAATATTTTTTTTTCCTGACTGGGTATATGCCCTACTGAGGGTGTTACCTAAGAAACAGAAAATCTTAGGAAGTTTTGAGAGCTACGCTTGTAAAACTCCACAAAGACATGCTATATAATAACCAAATGTGAAAAAATTCATGACCAAAGAGTTTGGGGACACCGAAAATTCTAATCAAAGTGACCTGCACATCAGTCTCAGGGAAGCAGGACTATGGTTCTATACAGTTTAGGTCCGTAACTACAGTTTAGGTAGCGGCAGCCTCGTCAACTGCCTGAGTCCTTTCTGAGGGAAGATGAACTAAGGCAGAGAAAAGGGAAGGCAAGGAGCTAGACACTGGAGGGTGTTCTAATGGCAGGTTAGAAGTGACTCATCAGGTTTCAGTACAGCATAGGTACAACTAGGTTTCCCAGTGTGCTGATTACCATGTAAACCAGACTAGTTTTGAAATTATTTTGACTGACTAGCTTCCTAATTATTCTGATACCAGCATTCAGGCAATGTTCTGGAGAGAAGACAAAGATTTGGTCACTGGAAGAAATATTCCTCACCTCAAATTAATTAAAAGCACACTCTGGTTTAGACGACAGCTGTAAGCTTAGTTACTATCCATTAGTTTCCTTGGATCTGATTATTTCCAGGTTCTCTGGGTATCAGTAATCTTTTTAAAAAATTTTATGTATTTTATAATGTTTTGACATTGTGGGAGCTTTACAGGCCTGAGGGGGAAAGACTGACTCTCCCAGGGCTTCTAAAGATAGGGAAGAACTTGCTTGGGGGCATACCTTCAACGTGCAAGCTAACCGCCCCTTCTATCTAACTCACACACCAAGCCAGTATTTCCCTTGCCCTAAATCATCTCATGGCCAGGTACCAGACAACTAGAGACCTTCCCTATCAGCCAAAGCCCACCGACATTATACAAACTTGACAATCCTAAACCGTTTACCCTACCTTGCCTGTCCTTCAAAAACCCCAAATAAAGCTACTGCCTACACTTCTGTCTTGCTCCTTTTTGCCTCCTGACCAGCTTCGGTGCTCCCCCAGTGGCCCTGCATGGTATGGGGAGCCCCCTTTCCTTGGGAAATGGAAGCAATTTTTTCAGCGGCATTAACCTCTCCATGTTGGCACTCAGTCACCTCCATAAATTAAAATCCTGCAGGTACATTTCAGAACACCTGGCAAAGTCAAGACCACATCTGCAGACCCCACAGTGGGGGGTCACTGAGGGAGTAAGGTCAGGAAGCTGCCGCCTGGGCACCACTTTAATCTCCCCATCACCCTGCCTTCAAACCACAAGAGCTGCCAGATGATACAGGCTTTATCAAAAGCTCAGACATGCTGTGTGCACACGTGGGGCATGCATTTATATGGCTTTATATAAACTGATACAATAATATCAATTGATTTTTTTACTCTGAGTAGCTGTGGCATTAACAGGGATAATCCAGTAAGAAAACCCTACTGATGGGCAAACTTGAACTATAAAAAGATTGTTATTTTTCAAAAGAAATTAGATACAATCAAGAATATAAAAAGCAACATCAAAGAAAGTCCCCTGGATAATAACTGCAGATACTCATTAAGAGAAAACTTCACTTATAGGAATGATATGTTGGTCAAAATTTTGTAAAGATCCAAATGCACACGCAGAGTATTCAATATTAGGATAAAAGAGTAAAATTACATACTTGACATATATGTACATGAGGTCCAGTCCTTTCAATTTACAAATTAATATGAGTGAGATAACCTAGGATGAAGAGGGCGGGATAGCTGCAGGTATTATTCACAGCACACGTAAGAATAAGTGTGCAGAGTATTAGAGAGCTTTGCGAAGGGTTTGAGAGATGCTCGCAGATATTTATATCCCCTTCCATAATTATTATCTAGACCAGGAATCTCAACTTCAGCACTCTTGACATTTTAGACTGGATAATTCTTTTGTGGGGGGCTTTCTTGTTTACTGTAAAACACACAGAAGCATCCCTCATGATGCCTGCCATAAACTTAAGGAAATCTACCTACTAGATTTCAGTAGCAGCCCACTACCTGTAACAACCAAAGTGTCTCCAGACATTGCCAAATGTCCCCTGGGGAGCAAAATCACCCAGGCTGGGAACCACTGGTCTAGGTCTGCAATACTGCAAAATACTGTCCAGCATTTATTTTTCAAAAACTACCTACCTGTGTTATTTCTAAAATCCTTCAAGGAGACTCAATTTTGGGTTGAATAAAGTGGTGAAGGGTAGAGAGACGGGGTTTAAATACTTAAATAAGAAGAGTTAATTTTTCACAACAGCTTTAACACGTATTCTACACTCTGATCTAGCTTAAATACTAGCTAAGGTTATCTTACATTCTAACTGAGAGGAAAGGCTTTAAATCAAGTATACTGAATTGCAAATTTGATGTATTTTTTGTGGTGATATAGACCAATTACTTGGATAAATATTATTATCTTCTGCCCTTCTCCCCCCCCAATAAAGCCCATAACAAAAATAACTTACACGGGGAAGCAGAGAAGCCTGAATCTTGGGCATTCTACTCAGTTAAGTGGCTGGGCTCTAAGTTCAAGCACAGAAGAGGAGGTTTAATCTTCTCCCCCTACCAGCTGCTTTCTATCAGGTAGTCAGTGCTAAGAACGATGTGCAAGGGCCACTGGAAGACCTATATCACAGCCACCCGGATGCTAGTGTGAAGGAAGCCAAGGTGTGTCCTTAGATCCAGGCATGAATCCTGTGGCTGTTCTTAGCATATGAGCTTCTCTGACAAATCACTTGATTTTTTGCAGTTTACAAACAGAGGCACTATCTCATCTGTAAAATGGGGGTTCTGATAATGATCTCGAATGGTTGTGAGAACTAAATGAGGTAACAAACATAAGTATTGGGCACACTGTAGGTACTCAGCATTGTCTCCTTGGCCATCATTTTAAAGGCTGGTTTACTTAGTAGCTGAAACAGGACAGGGGTGGTGCAGGCTCTGGGACATAGAGGAATCTAAGGGTGATGGTTACAACTTACACACTAATTATTTCCCTACTCTTAAATTTGTCATGGGTTCTATTTCAAACGAGGACACTTAACAATTTCAGTGTCCCTCATGCTTGGTAATTACCTAGGGTAATTAACACTACCTTAATAATCACCTTATCTGTGCCCCACAATGTTGAGTATTTATACCATACAAAATATGCTGCCTGGGAAAGCTACCTTTCCAAATGCATACCGGAGATACTGACCATTTGACTTTTGCCTGCGTTGCCAGGTATCCTGCCATACACTTCTCATGTACAAGGGAAAGTGCCACAAAATATTAAGGAGCTATACAATTAAAAGCTAGCTGGAGGCCCTGGCCAGGTGGCTCAGTTGGTTGGAGTATCATCCCATACACCAAAAGGTTGCAGGTTTGAGCCCTGGTCAAGGCACATATAGGAGGCAACTGATCGATGTTTCTCTTTCTCTTTCTCTCTCTCTCTCTCTCTCTCTCTCTTTCCCTCTCTCTCTCTCTCTCCTCCCTCCTCCCTCCCCCTTCCTCTCTCTCTAAAATCAATAAAACCATCTCCTTGGGTGAAGATTTCTTTTAAAAAACCTAACTGGAAAAGAATAGGAAAATACTTCTTTGCAGATGCCATTGTGATGTGATGCTTGTAACACACTCTATTTGATACATCTCACAGGGACGGGACTTTTACAAAATCAAGGACCAAATGAAAAGCAGCAGCTTCTGAGATAAGGTATTAATTGCACACTGTAGCTGTTGATTCAGGATGTGACAGTCTTTTGCAAACAGTAATGGTACAGCTATTCCAATGGTAAAAAGGATCCAAATAAATAAGATGCATTTGCCCTAAATTTCCTGAAAGGCTGTCCATGACGGATTTGATTTACGATCCAATACAGCAAGACTAAGCACGAGTAACCTTTTTATACTCCCCCCCAGCCAATAGTTAAACATGCTCCTAAAGCAAGTCAAATGTGCGGCTAGCTAAAGTTTGTTATTTTCTCTGCACATGGCCTTTGAGTAGGTCATGATGTGTGTAAGACCTTGTAAGTTTCAGGCCACTGATGAAGTACCAATCTGATAATAGATATTTCATCCTAGAAGCTTATACTTATTAGTGACAATGGGAAAGAAAACTCTGAAACCCCAACTATTATAGTCAACTATTCCAGCGGTTCTCAACTGAGGGGTAATGGCCCCTACCCACCCTACAGCAATCTGGTAATGTGTGGAGACAATTTTGGTTGGTACATCTGGAGAGATGCTTTGACATCTTGTGGATGGAGGCCGGGGATGCTGCTAATATACTGCTAATAATACACAGAGCAGACTCCTACAATAAAGAATAATCCAGTTCAAATGTCATTATTGCCTAGGTGGAGAAATCCCACTTTAAGCAAAAAATAAAAAGTATTACTGCCCTGTGATGTGAGACTTGAAATAACTCAGACTAAATCTAAAATACTGTACAGTTGATAAGGAATCTTAAAAGATACAGTTGATGATACTATGGGTTTAATTATACTTTAGGTCCTACCGTGCCTCTCCCTGGTTAAAATAAATTACGTATTGTGAACATTTACACTGACCAATTAATTAGTTCAAATAAGCAAATGCTTGTCCTATCCTCTCATTTTAACAAGAAACATCCAGAACATTGCTTCTAGACCGGGTTCAAAACACCAATAATGGAATGTACTTTTTGGTATCCATTTCTTAAACTAGATACTAATTGTATATTAAGTACCAAAGTATATTCCAAATCTTAATCCTGGTGTATTTGAAACTGATTTCATTCAAACGCAGATCTGAAGGCCTCACCTCAGACCTAGGGAATCAGTCTCACTGGGAATGGAGCCTGGGAATTTGCATTTTCATGGGCTTTCCAGGTGATTCTTATACATGCTCAAGTTTGCGAACCACTGACACACTTGTTTGTTTGTTTGTTTCTGTTTTGCTTCTATGAGGAAAAAAATCTGCCATCTTCACATCATACTCACCATAAATTAACTAGCAACAGTCAAATAATTTACAGGTATGAGAGATCAGCAATATGTAGTCCTGCACCATCGTGGCCTTAAATGGCCTCCCTGAAATAATACCACTTCAAAGTGAAGCTGGTATAGGAGAGAAGGCCCATAAGAACCATCATAAAATGCCCTCCATCAGAAGTATTTTGCTTTCAAACACAAGACACCTAAGTCTTCCCTGGTCAAAATTGTTCTTGGTGGAATTCCTTCTTCAAGGAAGCAGATATTCTTAAGAATCTTGCTACCACAAGGTACAGGCGTAAGTGCATGCTTTATTATTTAGCATTCAATGACAAATAATACATTAAGTATGTATGTGTTGTGGGGGGGGGGAGGTCATAACCATAGGATGGACAAAAATCAGACTTTCCAAATACAAGAGAAATATTTTCCTTCTGAATTTTTCTGCAGATTGAGTGCTAAGTGTGATCCCAGTGGAGATTACAATTTCAGATGACAGCATGTCTCCAAGCAAGAAAAAGGAAGGGAAAAAAAGGCAAAATGAAGCAAAAAGAGTGCATTTCCAGGGTGCTATAATAATAGTTGGGCTACCCTATGTCAACCACCTAATAGTTTCAGGCACTTTACAAACATTTTCTTATTTAACCCACGCCACTTCTATAAAAGTAGATACTCTGCTTATGAGAAAATTATGACCAGAGAAGTAAGTTGTTCCACTTCACAAAACTAGTAAAAGTGGGAGATCTGAGATTCATACGCAGGGAATCAAGCTTTAGTTAGAATTCCTTCCCCAACCCCATCCACCCAATATTCACCAACATTCTGGTAGTGGTTTGTGAGTATATAACTAACTAATTGCAAATATTTTAAACTGACATTTCAAATAGTGTGGTGTGTCTAATTTTTACAACTAACTCTAAGGTGCTATATGGCTTATTTACCTTAGAAATCAAATGGACTCAAATAAGCATCCTAAAACCCTAAAGCATCACACAAATGTAAGGCATTATGTTATTCATTAAAATTAATTTGATTTTGAGGATCTTTGGCAGATGGCAGCAGGATTTTTAGACACTTTGAAATAATTAACAACACCCTAGGATGCTGTGAAATCATGATTGAGGTTACACTGAATTGGCTACCAATAGTCATATATAATATAAATGATTTGGACAATAGATAATGTCATTTTAAATGATTATATTAGAGAGGTGAGGAGACTCCCCCTTAGATGTGGCCATTTCCCTGGGGTCCCTTTGTGGGCCTGTCCTTTCCTTCTTCACTATCCCCTTGGGCAATCTCATCCACTGAAGGACTTCAGACCTCACCTGTTTGTGTTGACAAAGCACCAACCTGCATTCTCACCATTAATCTTTCTCCTGATCTTCAGACTAAAAATTTCGCTTACATCATAAATGCTTCTCTGACATTTCAAACTTAAAGTAGTAAAAAATCCAATTCATTATCTATTCCACCTTTTTCTGGTATAATTCCTCTCTCCCGTTTTTTTCCTTGGGTCATTGCATCGGTTACCACATGTAGAAACCTCAGGGTCATCTTTAATTCTTCCTAATACATGCAACTAGACTGCCAATGCACAAGTGGAGGCTCTCAAATGTACCCTTTTCTTTATTTGCCTGTTCCCACATGGTTTCTTTAAAATCAAAACAAAACAAACGTCAGGTGATACTGTGACTCCCTTCTAGGGAATAACGGCCAATCTCCTTAGCTTGGTCCTGCAACATCTAGCTCCCACCATTCTAGTTTCGTCTCTCATGTCAATCTTGGCCATCCACCTGCACTCTCACCAGCCAGCCTGGCCTTCCTTGAATATCTGGGCACACTCATGCCTCTTTACCTTCATTTATTTTTTATTTCTTTTGCTTTCTCTACCATCATCACAGATTACAGCTTCTGAAAATGCTATCCCCCTCTATCTGAAATGCCTTTTCCTGCCTGCAAACTCTATTCATCTTTAAAGTCTTAGCATGATATATGTTTTCTTTCCTTCCTTCTTTCTTTCTCTTTCTTTCTTTCTTTCTTTCTTTCTTTTCTTTCTTTCTCTCTCTCTCTCTCTTTCTTCCTTTCCTTTCCTTTCCTTTCCTTTCCTTTCCTTTCCTTTCCTTTCCTTTCCTTTCCTTTCCTTTCCTTCCTTTTCTTTCGTTCATTCACTCATTCATTCAGGAGTTTTTCACAACTCACCCATTTCCTTTCTCCAAGAACACCTCTACTTCATACAAACCTCTATTATCACTCTTATCACTAATATTTGTATATCCTTAGTTGACAGTGAGCTCACTGCTGGCAGGGATATCATTTTCCCTTTGAATTGCCAGAACTCAATAATTAACACATTATGGATGATCAAGCTATGTTATTGTAAAATGTAAGACTATCATCTTACATGTAGTAAGAGGTAATCTACAGGTAAGATGTAAGGTAAGATATAATTTAAGATGACTACCAGTATAGGTTAGGCTTTGTGCTCATTAAAGAAACATAATGTCTAATAAGATGTGAAATGCAGAATCTCAATCACAGAGCTATGCCCTACAGTCTATACTTTACCTACTGATTATAGTTTTTTTGTTGGAAAATGAAAAAGAGTAAAGCTAATTGATCTATAGTTTTCTCTGCTACCATGTCAGCCTGTGTATAACCCATCTTGGCACTAACCCATGTACTCGTGATACTGGTTTGTCTGTGTTTATCCACAGCCAGTATGTTATTTAAGGGCAGAGACCAAGTCACATTCATCTAGCAAACTTCCAAGTGTGTAGTGGAGCCAGCAGTCATGATTTCTTTTAAATTTTTGTTCAAGATGCATTACGCATGAGATATTAATAATTGCACTTTTATATTATATATAGCATGCGAATTTCAAAAGACCAGAAAGTAATTTGTTATATCCCAAAAGTCTGTTCTTATGTTGGTTACATGGTACACAGAACACATTACCATAAAAATAACATTCAAGATTAAGATTTCATTTTAAAGTCCATTTCATAAAATTTTATTTGGCCCAAATTTTGGCTGAAATTTCACATATTTGGGAACACAGGATAAAATGTTGCAGAGTGACTTTTTTCTTAGCACTATAAAATGTATCTAAAGAACTGAGAGATTTCATCCATCCTTGTCAAACTGTCTAGCTTGTGGTCACCACCTACTTTCTATGGCTGGATGGGAAAGAGGAATAAAGAGTGGCTGACCCAGTGGGGAGGGAGCCCTGTGTATATGGGTTGAAAGTGGCCGTCTGATGAGGGATCTGGGGCCCTATAGCAGACACCTTCCATCTTCCTCTCTTTCCCTCATCCAAAGAAACTGGGACCAGTGTAGGCTGGATTTGGTGGGCAAGTTCCAAGAGCAATTCAGCCGGATGCTCTGCCAAGGGGCAGGCTCACGTGGGAAGCCCAAGCCTACGCCTGCCGGACTCAGTGTGGCCGCAAAGGCAAGAAATCCCAATAAGCCATTACATCACTCCTGCAACCACACTAATATAGAGAAAGGGACAGGACGGAGCAAGGAGGAAAAGGCAAATGAACATTAGAGATGAGTCAGGCATGGAGACAGATGGAATGCTTACGGATTTAAATGTATAGAATACTGAGGTTCTTTGGAAGTTTATTTTGAAAAACAATAATAACCAAAAATGCATGATATCATTTACTTCTCCAAAGAGTACTGATAAAGAAAAACAATAATAAACCTAGTTTTTTTAATTTTCCAATTATTTGGATTTCAAACAAATGAGAGTTTAACTCTACTAAAATTCAATATCCAAAAATGAGTTTTCAGAAGAAGTAGAACTTTTTGATGGTGTTTATACATCTATAAATATGAATGATGCAGAACTTGAGTCCTATGATATCAGACAACAAGATACAGCCCAAGCTTCAGCTCTTGCTAATTAAACGAATCAATTAAGAGACTGCAGTTGCAACTGTGTAGCTGCTGTTCTATAGTAGCAATAACAACTCCACGGGGAGGTCTTTTACTACATTAAAATGCTGTCCTCCACAACTCCATCTGATATTATTAGAAACAGTTATTTGTGTCTTGCTGTCATATTAGTAGCAAAGGCAAATTATGGAAATATGCAGACCAGAATGGTCCCAGTATGAGATCAGGTTGGGTTTTCAGCCTCCAAGGGAACAATTGCTGAAATTCCAAAGTTCCCCAAAGTTCTTTAATGGAACTGATAAATCTATCAGCACAGCATCCATTTAGAAACTAGGTAAGGGTCACATATTTACATACTTTCCTGCTAGGTTGATACAATTCAACTAGATGAATTATCATATTAAGTTTACCCTCCTGAGTTAAACTGATGGAGTTCAAAATTGTTTTCGATGGTAGTCATTAATCGCTGTTACTTCGTAAATGCTTACTTTGAAATCTAATTGTGCTAGTGTATCAAGGGTCATATTAATAGCATTCTTAATGGTAAATCTTTGTAAAACATGTTTATTCTACTGATATTATCATTCAAGCTTTCTAGGCTAATAAGAAATAAAGTATATTTATTATCAATAAAAACTTAATTTAAAATGTACGATTTGAGATTTAAATTAGGTTTAAGAATTTCAGCATGATTTGGTTTCATTAAGATCTCTGGCTAAGCTTCAAAGACATATAATTTGATAGTTCCTCAAGAGTCCTTGGGTAAATGCCAATAGCACAGCTATGAAGAAGCTGTTCAATGTAGTCTAAGCTTACTTTCTTTTTCAGATAATATGCATTGTTTCTACAAGAAAAAAAAAAGAGTATTACTGAGATATGTTTGCCTTAATAGTACTGTGCTTTAAAAATAATGGTACTGTAAAAATTCAATATAAACAATCGTTACAATAACAAATATTTAAAATGGGGTGTGAACTTTTGCATTCTTAAAATAGCAAAATATTCATTCTTACTGTGCAGCATAGTTCAAGTAAGGAATTCTGGTTAAGTAAAGCATTGGACCTCTTCCATTTCTGTGTGTGTTCTGTTCTTATACCACCTGATGTAGTACACAAACTCACAGCTTCACCAAAAACATGGAAACAAAACAAAACAAAGCTCAACTTACATTTGAAATATGCATCAATTTTGAAAATATTCTGAAATATGTAGCTTATCAGCTAAGTGTATATTCTGAACTAAATGTTTCTGTCTCGCAAATTCATATGTTATAACACTAAACCCCTATGTGATGATATTTGGAGGTGGGGTCTTTGGGATGTGATTAGGTTTAAATGAGGTCATGAGAGGGGGCCATCATGGTGGGATTATTGCCGTTTGTAAAAGAGGAAGAGAGACGAAACATTCTTTCTCTCTTTTGTGAGGGTAATAGCTACAAGATGGCCAACTGCAAGCTAGGAAGAGGGCCCTCACTGAAAATCTGATGTCTGTTATTTAAACCACCTGGTCTATGGTATTTCGTCATAGCATCCCAAGCTGGTTAAGAAAGCCGCACTCAGCAGTTACTACAAAGAGTTCCCTGGATTACACAGTAAAGCAATTTGGTTTTAAGGCATTCTGACACTTAACAGCTAGATTTAAAGTCAGAGACCTGGTTTTGCATTCTGATTCTACCAGTTACTAGCACAGAATAGCCGTTTAACATCTCTGTGCTCAGTATTGTCCTCCAAAATTTAGGCATAGGCTTCATCGGTATTTCAGCATGTTTTGAGTGTGGACTAACACTAACGCCAATCACACAGGTGATGATAAAATGCTTTGAAAAATAAATGAAAGTACTCAAATCAGGTATATTATTATATACTTTAATAAGGTACATTATTATATACTTAATACAGTACATTACTACATACTTATCAAGAAAGAACACTCTGCTTATCAAATATATTTTTAAGTAAATTGAGTTATTTCTTAATTTTTCATACTTGTCAAATAGGCTCTTATGCCTATATAGAGTGTGCACTGGATTAATAGTGTCACCAAAAAATTCATGTTCACCCAGAACTTCAGATTGTGACCTTTTTTGGAAATAGTGTCTTCACAGATGTAATTAGTTAACACTATCTGATAATTTTAAATAAAGTTCAAAGAGCATAACAGAAAGGAGAGACCAAATTTTTAAAATGTAATGAGATATGTTTTATTAGAAATGAAAATAACAAACCAACATTTTTAAAAGTTCAGTGTGAGTAAAAAGGAATGAAATTAAGTTTGTACCTTCTCTACACTGGAACGGTAAAATTTCTGAACTTTATTGGTACAACAAAAGTTCTTTTAGATTAAACTCTTCTTTGAACACGAAAGGGCAAGTTTTTCAAATGCAAAAAATCAACTTATATAGGAAATTCTACAAGGATTCTCACGAAGACAAATGTGTATTTGGGAAGTCTTACCTTTACCATGGGATGTGCTACTGCTATTCCTGACCTGTGAGTTTTGGAAACTACATTTGTACAGATAATTTGGACTGAAGCAGTGCACGCTAGCTAGAAATCACTCTACATTTGTTGTAACGGTCCCACTTTCTCAAAACCTTTTCTGTCCTTCTTCCATACTGATCTAATATTACTAATAATATACCCAGAAAAATGCACTGTAACAAACTACATTGGCCATCCAAATTGCTGTGTCCTAGAATTTTAGAGTAATTACTCTAGAAATTGACATCCCTTCTTGCCCTGGCTGGTGTGACTCGGTGGAATGCGTGCTGGTCTGCAAACCAAGGGGTCACCGGTTCGATTTCCACTCAGGGCACATGCCTGGGTTGTGGGCCAGATCCCCAGTTGGGGGCGCGCCAAGAGGCAACCACACATTGAAGTTTCTCTCCTTTTCTTTCTCCCTCCCTTCTCCTCGCTCTAAAAAATAAATAAATAAATCTTTTAAAAAAGAAACTGACATCCCTTCTCTGTATAAACCATATAAACAAAATGGACACAGACCCTCTTTGGTATCTGTTAGTAAGTAATCTATCATTTACTAGAGGAGAAAGGTAATGTCCGATACATAAAATGCTCCTTTCCACTTTCCGTTTTTTCAGGTGACATTTTGTTGGCTGTTTCGGTTGTGTATACATGTGTATGTAATATTTTTATAGTATGTTCAGGTGACTGAAGTGAGGTGGTATGTATACATATGTGTATATTTTTCTTCTAGTGTGTTTTCAGTGCCTGAAGTGGATGAAAGGGAATAAAGATAAAGGGTATCTGCTGATGAGAGGAGCACTGAGCTGAGAGCTGAGAAATGTGAGTACCCTTCTTCGCTCTACCACCAACAATGTGTAAAACCTTGGGTAAAACAAGTTATCTTTTTTTTTTTCACAGTCAAACACCCACAAGTTATCTTTCCTGATGTGTAGTTTCCTCATCTGAGGAAGAAGGATTAATCTCTAAGGTCCCAAACATTCATTACACTTTTCTTTTTCTTCATTTGTTTCTAAATTTGCTTTCTTCACATTTCCTTTTCACATCTAATACTTTGGTCCCATGCTTGTCAATCTCATTCATTCATGTGACAAACCTGTACTGAACAGTTACTATACACCAAACCCTTATTCTGAGTGCTAGGTATAGAGTGACAAACAAAACAGACAAAAAACTCTATGCTCATGGAGCTTATTTCATTCAAGTGGGGAAGACAGACAATAAATAAATTTTAAAAAGTAAAATACGCTGGATATTAATGTCAAATAGTTATAACTGATTAAAAAAAGGGATAAAGTAGAGGAAAGGGGAGATAAAATGAGGGAAAGAGTGGTCAAAACGTTAAAGAGTGTGACAAGGAGGAAGTGGCTGATGTATAAGGGCTTGAAGAAAGGGAGGGAACCTACGACGCCGACATCTGAGGGCAGATGGTCCTGGCAGAGAAAAGGCAAAGGAGGAGACTCTGCGGCATGTGCCCGACATGTTTAAAGAATAGCGACAAGGCCAACTGACTTGATTTATATTTTTAAAGGGCTGCTTTACCTATTACATTAATAACAAACCAGGGAACAGTGGTGGAGGTGGGAAGACACTGGCTGTTGCATTAATTCGGATAAGAGATAATGAAGGCAGTGGAAGTGGCGTAAGAAAGGCATGAATCATGAAAATTACAAGGTTTTAATTCAAGTTACCATTGTCTGAGGAAAACATTTCAGGAGAAACTGTTTATTTTGGTTTTTTGAAGGTTGTAGCTCCCAAGAACTCAGTTTTCAATACAAGAAACACTGAGCAATCTATTAGAATCCAAAGAGAGATACCAGGTAGCAGAGACAACTTAAGGGCACTTTCTAGGATGAGCACTTAGGTACAGGAAAACTGCCACATAATGTAATTTTAGATAACCATTAAAAAAAGAGTGAAATGGCCCAGGCCAGTGTGACTCAGTTGTTGGGCAACATCCTACAAACCAAAAGATCACCAGTTTGATTCCCAGCCAGAGCACATGCCTGGGTTGTGGGTTCAGTCCCCAGTCAGGGCACATGCAAGAGGCAACCATTCGATGTTTCTCTCCCTTTCTTTCTCCCTCCCTTCCCTTCTCTCTAGAATCAATAAAAAAAAAATAAAAATCTTTTTTTTCCTAAATTTTATTACTTTTTAAAATATTTTATTTATTTTTAGAGAGAGGGGAGAGGAGAGAGAGAGGGGGAGAAACATCAGCGTATGGTTGTCTCTCACATGCCCCCTACTGGGGACCTGGCCTGCAACCCAGGCATGTGCCCTGACTGGGACTCGAACCAGTACCCTTTGCTTCACAGTCTGTTGCTCAATCCACTGAGCCACACTAGCCAGGGCCAAAAAAATCTTTTAAAAAGAAACCATTCCTTTAACAAATGACAGATTTTTTATGTGATGACCTGGGAAAATGTACATGATTTACTGTTGCATAAAAAACTGAGTAATCCTACGTCTGGAAGAATATACCTATTGTTAATAACTTAAATACCAGTACCTCTAGGGAGTAGGATGGATACTTCTATGAAGGCTAATTTTATATGTAACTTGGCTAGGCCACAGTATCCAGATACTTGGCTAAACATTCTAAATGTTTCTACGAAGGTATTTTTAGATGAGATTAACATTTAAATTGGTAATCTGAGTAGAGCAGATTACTCTCTGTAATATAAGCAGGCCTCATTCAACCATTTGAAGAAAAAGTACTGACCTCCCAAGAAAAGAGGAATCCTGGAAGCACACTATCTTTGGACTTGAACTGCAACTCTTCCCTGCCCTGCCCTGGAAGAATTTGGATTTGGCTCCACAATCATGTAAATCAGTTCCTCAAAATCAACCATCTCTCTCCTCCTTCCTCCCCTCGCCCCTCACCCGACCCCACACACACCCTACTGGTTCTGTTTCTCTGGAGAACCTTTACTAATAAATATTAGTAATATAATTTCTTAAGACATGCATTTAAATAATATCTAAATTTTCAATTTAAAAAGTATGTATTACTTTCTTAATCAGAAAAACAAGAATAATCACAAGTCTTAGGTACAACACTTAAAAGTTATGATACATAGAGCAAGAGTGTATACATATACTACTATATGCAAACTTAACTATACCTCTACACATATATAAACTATAAATTCACATTATTATTAATATCCTTCCTATCTCAGTGGCTGCAAAAATCACTACTTTTTTGATCCAAGCCATAGGTCTCTCTTTTGATATCCTTAATAAACTCATAGAGCCCAAAATCCAATGTAAATTTATAGCCTGAACAAGGCACCCATGGCACATGAATAGACATTTTAAAGATTATAAATGATATCTAGTAAACAAGTACACGGAGAAATATTAATACACAACAGCAATAAACAGACATGCTGATTAAAATAATGTACCTTTTTAATGGTAAAATTATTTTGAAAACTGTAACCAATACTATTATTAATGCATACTTATAAATAAAAATAGGAACTATAAGGGATATTTCTTTTCACCAGATAGGTAAATATTTTGAAAATTATAATTATTACTAGTGAGAATGCAAAGTGATACTATAACACATAACGACTGGCTTTCAGAAAATATATAAAATGATTGGCAACATGTATATTAACCCATAAAATTCTTCATGGTTTTGACTCAACTTAGGAGAAAATGTGTCTTACAAATTTTGAAAATATCTTAAACATATTTGAAAATAATTCAAAATGTCAAAAAAGCAAAATACATGAAGTTGTTCATTATAACACTAATCTTAATGGCAAAAATGAGGTGTAACTGAAATACTTAAGAGCTGGGATTCATGGAAAGCAAAATATGGCACATCTACTCATCAGATTGTTAAATACTGCTTCATTAAAATAATGCTGATATTTTATAGAAGTATGGAAAATGATGAATAGGATCATAAGTGAAAAAAATCAAGATATAAAATTACGATTTAATTTCATTAGAAATGTGGACTTAAAAGGACTTAATAGAGAAAGAAAGAAAACTGAATAAAAATCCCTGCCAAAGTCACTATTTTCCTATTTTTATTATGAAACAGGGAGAAAATATCCAGTAGCAAAAAGCACTTGAAATACTAAACAAACTACAAATATTTTCAAAAACTAGTTTTTCTAATTAGAAATTGCTAAAAGTATTCTATTACAGAAACTTCTTTAACACTTTAAATAACCCATTTTTTATAAAAAGATACCTCATTTAATAGCCAAATAAATCATGATGAAGCCAAGTTCAAACACACGGGCTAACACTTATTGAACTTTTTTTTCTCTGAAAATTAGAATATACAAGATAATAATTCTTTGGTACTTACCACTGTACCAAGAAACTGAATGCTCATGTTTCCACCTGCTTCTCGTGAAAGACACTGGGGGAAAAAAGAGGCATAAAATGAATTTGCAAAATGGCCAATAAACATAAAAATTATTCAATTTCACAAATAAATACATGTAAATTATAATAATAAAAATGAATTTGCATCCATGCAAAAATATATGCATGAATGTTCAGAACATTATTCCTGATTGTCAAATAACTCATGTCCGTCAACTGATAAATGGATAAACAAAATATCAGTGGGATATTATTTGGCCATAAAAAGAGTGGAAGTACTGATACATGCTACTACAACAGGAGCCAGTCACCAAGAACCACATACAGGGTTCCACTTAACACGAACCATCCAGAACAAGTAACTCCATAAACACAAGGAAGAGCATTGGTACATTTTGGCTGTTCTTTGCAGAAGACTCTCAGCCCCCTGCAAAGGCTTCCTTCCAGGTTGTCAATAACTCTGGCCCCAGTTAGCACAGGTTGCAGGTTTTCCCTTAGTTCGTTGCCTAATAATACACCGAATACCACATCTTTTCACAAGTACAGATTATTTTTTACCACTCTGTCAAGGAAAGTATTGGAAGAAATGTTTCATGACCCAAGGAATTAGAGGGCAGGGGGGGGGGGGGAGTGAAAACTGGAGCTTCGTGAACCTGTTGCCATTTAAGAACAAAAGTAAAGAATATATATTCTGGATATTAACCTCTTATCAGTTATATAATTCACAAATATTTTCTCCCATTCCATAGGATGTCTTTTCATTCTGGTAATTACAACATTTGATGCACAAAAGTTTTTAAGTTTGCTGTCATCCCATCTGTCTCTATTTGCTTATGCTGCCTATGCCTTTGGTGTAATATCCAAGAAATCATTCCTAAGCCCAATGTCAAGAAGGCGTTTGCTTACCTTACAATTTCTTCTAGGACTTTTATAGTTTTAGGCCTTATATTTAGGCCTTTAATCCATTTGAGTTAATTTTTGTATACAGTGTAAGATAAGCATCCACCTTTATTCTTTTGTACATGGTGGATCTATGTTTTTAGAGAAAAAAATCTACATGCTTATGGCCACATTAATGTTTCCAACTTCAATTTGCCTTCTGAGTTAAAGACTCAGATAGTCAGTTGTTAACTGGACATCAACACTTGGATATCCAGTGCACATATTAAATCTACCAAGTCAAAACGGAATTCTTAATTTGTCTCCCCAAAGCTGTACCTCCCCTAGGTTTCCCATCTTAGTAAATGTTACCATTACTCATTCTGTTGTTCACCCTTAATATTTTTTTTTAAAAGTTTTCATTGTATTTTTTTTTCCATTACCATTTAGTGCCCTTATACCCCATCCTCCTGCAATCGCCACATTGTTGTCTGTGTCCATGAGTCCTTTTTCCTTTTTGATCATGCCTCTAGTATCTAATTCATCTGTCAATTTTTTTTGCCTTCCCTCCTGAATATGTGTCAAATTAGTTCACTTCTTACCATCTCCATTGCTACCACTTAGTCTAAGTCAAGGGTAGGCAAAATCCTTCTGTAAAGAGTCATCTAGTAAATAAACATTTTAGGCTTTGTAAGCCCACAGGCAAAATTAAGGATCATGTAGCTACTTAAATAACATGAGAGAAAACAAATTTTCACAATTTTTTGCAACATGCAAAATATAATAATTAAGCACAATGTTCTTTGTAATACTGTAATGTCACTCTATAATGAAATTTTATGTATTTTACCTTTGAAAATGTCCTTTTCCACAGACAGTTACTTCCAAATATTGACATCAATCCACAGGCATGTGATTTTACTTTAGCACATTCACCATTTGGAAGGTATTTACAGAATTTTGTTAGATTCTTCTCTTGATATTTGCATTTACGTTAGCATATTATACTGAAGTTTAATCACTTCGATTTGAAGGTTAGGGGAAGATCCTCAACTGTACCATTAAATGGATTTTAAAATATGAAAATTTCCTTTGCTATTGCACCGAAATTTAAAAAAGGCTGCTGGAAGTGTAGTTGGCTTCTTGTTTTAATCTTTTGACAGTGCTGGGAGTGTAAAAAGGCGCTTGACATTTGTTGTGATTCAAATGTTACATGTTGTCAAAATGACTCTACCACAGCATACATTTTGCATGTGAGCACTGTTTTCTCTTGCAATTTTAGGTTATATTCATTAAGAAACTAAAGTCTGCAACCTAAGTTAATTTTCAGAGTCATTCAGTGTTCAATAATAGTGGTTGAGAGTGGTTCTTCTGGTTCAGAAAAATTTCAGTCTTGGTTCTGAGCACCAAGAATATATCATAATAGATTTTACAACTGCTAAGCCTCTAAACTGCTGTGTGATGGGGAAAACCAGGGCATTAAGCTTCTGCTTCCAACAAAAATTCTAAATCAGCATAGACAGATGAAAGTCCCAAGTAGACTTTTCTGGCTATATTCTGGTAAAACTGTATTTATAGACACTTAAATTTGAATTGCATATGCTTTTCACGTGTCATGAAACATTATTTTCCTTTTCATTCTTTCCAATCACTGAAAAAGGTAAAAACCACTCAACTTTAGAGTCATACAAAAGCAGGCAGTGAGCTGGACTTCTGGCCTAAAACATCATCAGCATCTCTCCCTGATGCAATGGTCATATTACTTTTAATATGGAGACCCTGTCTCCACCACTGGTGCCCTGTGCTCCATTCTCCTCACAGCAGTAATTTTAAATCACATCACATCATTTTTCTTTTCAAAACTCTTCAAAAGCTTCACAATAGGAACTTCAAAAAAATACCAAACTCTTTGGCATACAAAGCCCCTAAGATCTGGTCCCCGCCTATCTTTTTCCGCCCTCCTAACCATACTAAGGACATTGGTCTTTCTTCTGACCTCCACAAAAACCAAGCTTTTTTCAGTCTCAGGGCCTTTTCCTTTGCCCTTCCTTCTACTTGTGACTTTCTTCCCCCAGGTTTTCGCTTGGCTGCCTCCTCCTCACATGTCTCAACTCAATATTAACTATTCAGACAGGATGTCCTAACCACCCTAGCTAAAGCTATCACCTCTAGTCACTTTCCATGAATTATGCTGTCTTATAGTCTTCATCAACATTCCTGTTACTCATATTACCTTTTTTATGTGTTTAAATGTTTGCTATCTATAATCCCCTGTTGCGATTTAAGTCTTGGTCACTGCTGTATCACCAAAGTCTAGAACAGCAATTTTCAACTGGTGTGCCACAAGAATTTTTAAAACGTGTGATATCTGACTACTTAGTCGGGGGCACCGACCTCTTTGCCCTTAAATTGTCAAACTATAAAAAAAAATCACAACAGCCAACAAAACAATAGCCGTCCAGTGTGAATTAATCAAAATTATACCTATTTTTTCTGGTCAGAATGGCAAAAAAGATACTTTTTAGCATGCTGCAGAATTTTAGCAATTAGTTTACATGTGCTATGAGATGAAAAAGGCTGAAAATTGCTGTCTAGAACACTGCTAAGGTCATATTTGACATTTACCCTCTATTATATATAAGAGACTTTAAAAATATAAATAGTTACTTTTCCTTATCCTACAGGGGCTAGAGTCATACCCGGGCAAAAAATAATAATTTTACAATACACAAAGTGGTAATAGGTTTTAAAACTTGTATTTTAACATTAAAAACACAATTAAATTTTATCAATGAATACATAAACCATAGATATAAGTACCAATGAGTTGCCCTTAACCTTATATTCAGTTTAAAGCAGGCTACAGTCACATACATAACGACTATCAGCTTCTCCCTGCCCACCCACCCCCACCTCGCCCACCACACTACTGGAATCTCTATAGTGTTTGCATAGGGAGACAGGGAGAAAGGGAGGGAGGGAGGAAAAAAGAGAGAGAGAGAGACCCCAAAAGCTACCATATCTTAGCAATAAGGACTGCTGTAATGAAAAATAGGAAAATAAAATTTCATTCAAAACTGGAATTTATTGCTACACAGGAAACAGGAACATATACTTTTCCCACAGTCTAGCATTGAGGCAACTGGGTTTTAGAATCCACGACGAACAAAATACTCAGTGCCTACGATGAGCCTGAGGCATGCCAAAACAGATATGAACTGACACTCTGATAAGCCAATAGCAAAAAATAAAATAAAATAAAAATTAAGACATTTATTTTCATGTATTAGTATTCCATCTTTACAAAAATATTTTCCCCAAACATTTTACCACTTTTTCTATTTCAAGTGGCACTTCACAGCTAGATAAAAATTTCCTATTCTTATTTTTATACTCTGCTCCAACACCTACAAAATATACTGCCTTTTTTTCCTTTAAAGGAAAGAATATTTAAGAAGCAAGACTTTGTTAACAGAATGATTCTAACATTTGTTAGAATCAAGTTCATACAAAATTGGCAAAGCCACTCAAAAAAAAAGAAAAGCAAAACTTTCACACACACGAAAAAAATCAAATGTTCTAAAAATATCTTCCTAGGATAATAAAATCAGAGGCATTTTCACCTTTTAAAAAGTAATCGCACTGAACAGTGAGAGGAAGAAATAGTAAGTTTTCTTTTTCCCCTCACTGATTTCCACCTGGACAATGTGTTTTAAGGCCATTACTGTGGGGTTTGTCTTCTCCGTCTCCAGTGCAGCGGCTTGCATTATTTTCCATGTTTTCTACAGTCTTTACACTACTCAAAATGCTCTTCTTCTGGCAGCTACAAAAATATCATTTTCTAGTTAACAGAGGAGAAAAAAGTATGTGTGGGGATAGAGAGGGATTAAGAAAGACATTTTCCTGCTATATGAGAATTTTAAAAGCAACACAGAATAATAACACAAATGCCTCTAGAAACAAAAAAACTGCTAGTGCTACATTACAAAAGCAAGTAGACTTGCCTCAAAATTAATATTTTAAATTATAGTTGTAAACACAAACCAGCCGTTAAATTGTGATTAAATTTTTTGAAGCATGGTGAAAGGAGTTACTTCAGTTCTACTGGTGGGCTTGTTTCTAAGATATGTAACTGTAATTGATGTTTTCAGGAACATGAAAAGATGGTTAATAATCACTCTTTTATTTCCTACTTCTTTAGAAAAAAATACCAACTTCTACTTATTCTAAGTTATATGTTTATGTGTCCTATACATCCTGAATATTACATTTGATGACTAGAGTAATCCCATATGTACAGTACAAAATAACAGCTCATTACTTCTAAGGGGTGGCAGTAGGGAGAAGTAATCTAAAAAAACATGGAAAACATTTATTTTGCAACTAAAAACATAAGATGATTACTTTCAAATCCATTTTTTCTTGTATTGGCAAATTATAAGCAAAAACATAACCCACTTAATTTGATATTCTAATTACAATATTGTTAAAATATTTATTTTAGCAATTCTATACATATTTATTAGGATTAAAACTAGTTCTCAGAGATTGTGGGAAAAATAAGTATAACAACTGAAAAAAATTATTTTTAACTTCTCTTTCTCAACTGGTGTAAAAATCAATTCATTTTCTTCAAAAACAAAATTATGGTTTAATTAAAAAAATCTATTTAAATTCTGTGTGGACAAGAATTTGAAAACATATCACAGGTAGTTATGTAATCTGCAAGCACAATAACATACCTGCTATCATATTCATGTTCTTATATAATATTCTATATTACATAGGTTCACTGGGCAGTTTAAATTATCATGTTATATAATCTATTTAACACTGCAATCAATTCACAAGTAATCCATTTAATCTGGTATTCTGTAGTAAATAACACAAGGTTCCTGTGACACTATTCCAAATTTGTCTGCTTTAACATAGAAAATTAGTTCCACTTAGTTGAAAATCAATGACCTATTCAGTGCAGAATGCAATAGTGCTGCAGTCAGCTTTGTACTATTATTTATAATAAATTTATCTTCTCATGAAAATATTTTTAAAAGAATGAGGAAAGAAAAGAAAAACAGCCTTCAAAGGTACACCATGAATAGCTTCACAGCACACAAATGCAGAAACTGTTAGACCTTAGAAGGATCAACATATTTTTGAAAGTATTTAGCTACTCTTCAGGCCTGCAGACAACCTGCTGTGAGCAGGTGGACAGAAGAAATCATGTCACACAAAGGAACTGGCCAATAACAGTTAGTAGGCTCTGCCTGCAAATGTTCCAACAACGTGACTACACAAAATGAAAATCCAGTATGCAAAATGCTAACAAGAAGCAATATAGTAAACTCAAGCAGACAAATTACACTGGAAGAAATGGAAAACTATCTGAGTTGTTAAAAGTGAAATTGAAGAGCCTCTTTCAAGTGTAAAAAAATTACTTTGCAGGAATAGAATATAGTCATAGTAATAATAATTAATAAAAAATATTATATTCATTGAGCATGTTCCACACTGTGAAGATACTAGGGTATATGAAGAAAACAGAGTGAGCTCAACAGAACAAATTCTTCTTTTGTTTAAAAATAAATTTACTTCTAATTGTAAAACATAACCAAAACTGTAGTTAACAAATGGGGGAGCACTAAAAAAAGATAAGATTTTCTCATCTAGTTGACAACCTTTTAAAATTTTAAAAATCTATTATGATTTTTATCATATATTTTAAATATTTTAAAATCTATTAATTATTAGTGACACCGGGTGAGAGAGCACATGAACAATGTGTGCACAAGCCTCTGAAAAAGAGGAAATAAGAAATAGCCTGAGGTGGGCTTTTTTCTATACTTATCAATACCTGTCACCTAATAGGTGATTCTGTTAGCCTTAAACAGCTCAGGTTCTACCCAGAGCAAATGAAAGCAAGTAGGAAAGACATCAACGGGAGAGAAACATGCTTGATAAGCAAGATACTTCGGCGGGTAGGCAGGTTGGGAGCCCCCTTGTCCCTTTTTGCCCTCACAGAGACTACGGTGAGCGCGTTTGCGGAGATCTCGCAGCCATGTTGTCTAGTGCCGTGTGGATTCTGTGCTGCAAATGTTGACAGATTTGATGAAATGGCTTAGTTTGGTGAAGGCTTAGAAGAAATAAAATCTAAATCTTAAAATGAAAGTATAGATAAAACAGATTTATTTGTGAAGTTACAAAATACAGGATGCCTATGCATTCATCCAGTTATTGAGCCTCTGCGTGAGCCAAGAACTCAGCAAGGTAGTGAGCATTCGAAGTCAAATCAAAACTGAAACGGGTCCTTTAAATAAATTAAAAGAAGTTAGTAACCTATAAAGTTAATTATACAAATGATGGTAGCTGCCAAAATACAATTTCTTTTTAAAGAAATTAATGGATAATACTAGCCTTATGAAGTTTACCAACAAAACCAGGAAAATGAATACACAGTGGGATCTGATTTGATAAATAGGGAGCAAATTCTTAAAGCAAAGGTATTCCCCAAGTATTCCATCATCTAATCAGATAAAGATAATACTACTTTTTATGTAGTCACAGGGATTCAGCAATAAAACTTAATATTTACTTATTCTTAAGTAAGATGCTAAACTAGGCTCCCTGGTAGAACATGCTAAGAAACTGTAAAACCAGAAATTGCCCATCTTTCACCTGAAAAGATTAAGAAATTGAAAGTAGAAGTTGCATTCTTAAGCTAAGAATTTCAGGTTAGATTTCATGAGAATCACTTGGTTTTCCATGTATCTCCTGGATTTTGAGGACACATAGAGAAGATAAGCAATCTTTTGGTGACAAAACAAGAAGAGCAGAGTTTGGTGAGGCAGGGATCTATAATTATTTCTTATAGCTCACATGTGGATTATGCAGAAGAGACACAGGCTGGGTCATTATGAGAGACCCTGCCCAACAGGAATACTTGGAAGGATAAAAATCAGGATGCTGAAGGCAATTGGAAAAGACAGAGCAGGCATTAAGGGTTCTGCACATGTGGCATTCCCCCAAATCTACCTACGTAGCTATCCTAGAAGACACCAGCCAGCTTTGGATATTTCTCAAGCCTCAAAAGAATGAAGAATAGATTACATCTCCCAGGGTCAACCCAGTTCTTCCTGCTGTGCACCTCTCCTCTTTACCCCATACTGCAACTTGGAGAGACCCAAATAGCAGGGAAGATGTGGAAGAGGATATAAAACAAGAAAGAAGAAAGCAACAGTCTCATCTTCCCTATAAAATTTCTTAGTTTAGAAGCTTTACCAGTTTTGACATTACGATGAACTGGACTTTTTCTAAACATACTCTCTTCCTTACTTAATTACGTAAGTTACAGTCAATACCTTTAGCAGAATACTATGCAAATATTAAGAAAGGTTATCTCTATTAGCACTCTGTAGCAGGGAAAGATTTTGGCCCAAATAGACTACTGCTTGCTTATTACCTGGTAGGAACTGTACAGACTGAGAACTGTACATGATTTTATGCAGGAGAAGGAAAAATAAGTTGAGAGAAGAGTTTGAAAAAACAATTATAAGAAAGTTGCTTCTGTTTGTACTAAAAAAGTTCCATTTATGCAGTGAATTGGCTACAGTATAAAACAGGTGAAGGAAGGGCAATATAGGAAAGTACTCTGAGTGCTTTTTCAATAACTAAATAAATCCTGTTCCAAAGTGAGATTCCATGCACACCCATTAGAAGAGCTATTATAATAGCTACAACTACAACTACTAGAAAATAACAAGTGTTGGTGGTAATGTCGAGAAACTGGAATCCTTATGCATAACCGATGGGAATGTAAAATGGTGCAGCTGCTGTGGAAAACAGAATGGTAGTTCTTCAAAAAATTAAACATAAAATTACTACATGGTGTAGCAATTCCACTTCTGTATATGTACCCAAAAACCAGGGACTTAGATGTTTGTACATCCATGTTCATGACAATGTTGTTAATAATAGCCAAAAAGTAGAAGCAACCCATAAATGGATAAAAAAATTGAGATATGTACATGCAATGGAATATTACTCAGCCTTAAAAAGGAAAGAAATTCTGACACATGCTAGAACACAGATAATCCTTAAAGACATTATGCTGAGTGAAATAAGCCAGTCACAAAAAGACAAATACTACATGATTCCACTTACATGAGGTTCCTGGAGCAGTCAAACTCACAGAGACAGAAAGTAGAGTGGAGGTTGCCAAGGGCTGGGGCAGTGTGGGACTAGAGGTTATTGTTTAATATTACTTTCTTCTGCAAAAGAAGTTTCAACAGTATCTCCATTGGTAACTGAAAAGCACAGCCTCCTTCTTTCTTTCTTTTTTTTAAATTTGGCAGCCTGAACTTTTATTTTCAGTACTTTTTTAAAAAGCACAATTAGAAATTTTCAATACAGAAATAATCCTAGCAAATCATTTGAAAGTTTTGTTGTTGTCCAACAGGACTTCTGTCCAGTTGTGAGCGCCCATGCCCACCTCTCCATTTATGTGTACCAACACTCAGCGGGACAGGCACACTGTCATCACCAAAATCACCCCACCCCCTGAGCCTGGACATCCGATTGCCAGGAGCCATGAGGGTTTCTAGCCTGGGCTGGAAACGTCCAGGACCCCCTCCTCTTACTGTCTAAATTTGCAAGCACTGCCACACAGGTGCCATCTTAATGATCAGAATGGAGTGTGCTGCCACCCCAGGACACATGATCAGCCTATCATTCACAACTTGACTCCTCCAATCTATCTTCCCATGCTTAGCTCACATTAATTCCCTATCTGAATGCTTCCCAATCCACCTGCCATTTCATGAACATGCTTTCCCAAGGTGTATCGCAAATATCTGATGTGCGGCATTGGTGGTATAGTGGTGAGCATAGCTGCCTTCAAATATCATCTGATACCCTTGGCCTGGCAACGCACGTGTGCGTGCGCGCGTGCGCGCACACACACACACACACACACACACACACACACAATCACACACACACACACAAACATTTTAAGTAGCTAAGGTTTCCCTAGAGATAAATGAAAAATGAGAGTGATTGATACAGAGCTTGTGAAATCAAATATAAGGACCAGAGTTTCATACAGAGGGAAAAGTCACCTTTTTGTTTACATTTAATTAAGAAACACTTCATAGAAACAATAAGCATTTAAAAAATGTTGGGGGTGGAAAGATGAGAAGGTAGCAAGCTAGTAGGGGGGAGGAAAACATGACTATAAGTAAATAGTGCTGGCACAGCTGGTTAACCATCTGAAAAAGTAAACCTGGATCTTATAGCACACACAAAAATCAGTCTCAGGGAGATTAAGGATTTAAATGTGAAAAAAGCACAATTTAAAAGTTTCGGAAGAAAGTATAGGTAGGTATCTTTATGAGCTTGGGAGTAGAAGGGGATTGTTTAATCCACCACAAAATACACAAACCATAAAGGAAAGGAGTGAAAATTCTGATATTAAATCTCTGATTTAAAACTTTACTTGATTAAGTTAAAAAGGTAAAAATACATGCTACAAACTGGGAGAAGTTGTCTGTAACACATATAACTAACAAAGGATCACAATCCACAAAATATAAAGAACTTTTATGAATCAATAAGAAAAAAACAAACAGTTCAATTTTTTAAAATGAGCATAAGCCATGAACAGGCATTTTGCAGAAGAGAAAACAAACTGTCAAAAACTATATTTAAAATAAATAGATACACAGATAGATAGATAAAAATATTTTCTAATGCTCATTGTCATTACTAGTCAGAGAAATACACATTAAAACCACAAAGAGACACCATTTAAATCCACCAGTCAGGAAAAACTTTAGTCTAGATACCAAGGGTTCACTAGGATGCGAAGTGTAATTGTTAAGGGTGCAGATTTCTGGACCCTTAACAAATTCTGGCTTTTACATTTATCAGCAGAGGCCTCAGGCAAGCAATTTATCCCCTATCAGCCTCAGTTTCCCAACTACAAAATGAGGGAAAACACTAGCATACACATTACTGGAATGCTGCGAAGATTAAATAAATTAAGCACTAAGAAGTGCTTAGAAGAGTCAGTGCCTGACAAAGTAAGTATACGATAAAGTTAGCTTATTATTCATGTTACTAATGTTATCATCACTGTTTGTAGGCATGTACATTGGTATGGCAACATAGGGAAAAGCATTTGGCATTACTATGTAGGATTAAGAATGCATTCCCCCCAACACCTAGCCATTCTACTGGCATATTCCTTGGAGAAACTCTTATTTCAAGAGGAAACATATAGTAGACGAATGTTCATATAAGCATATTTGTGATAAAGTGAATAACAAATGTCTACTTATGGGTGAAAGAATACATAAATGTGGTATATTAATATGATTTAATAACATAAAGCATGCAAATAAACTAAAGCTACATGCATCAACATGGACCAAACTCACAAATAATACTGGAGGAAGAGGCAACTCACAGAAGCATAGAGAGTATGGTACCATTTACATGAAGCTCAAAAACACAAATAGCTAAATGATGTATTGTTTATAGTTTTGCTGTTTATGTAAATATCCCTAAAGAAAAGAAATGGAGTGAAAATTTAAAAATTAGGATAGTGGTCACCTCTGGGGGCAGGAGGAAGGAGGATTTAATTAAGAGGCTGCTCAAAGAAAGTCAATAGCATTGGTAATGTTTATTGTTTTAATCTAGATCAGAGATTTTCAACCAGTATGTCCCAAGACTTTTTAAAACATGCAATATCTGACTATTTAGACAGAAGCACTGACCTCTTTTCTCTTACACTGTCAAATTAAAAAAATGACAACAACCAATACAACAATAGCTGTCCAGTGTAAATGAATCAAAACTATACCTATTTTTTTAAATTGGTAAAAAATATATTTTTTGTTGTGCTGCAGAATTTTAGTAATTAGTTTATGTATGCCACAAGATGAAAAAGGTTGAAAATCAGTGATCTAGATGGTAGGTAAACAGGTTCATTGTGTTAGTCTTTGCCTTTTATGAGCTAAAGACATACTATTTTGTATATATAAAGCACTTAATAATAAAAAGTTTAAATGTATGTGCAAAAATTCAGGGAAAAAAGAAGAGCAGTTATTACTGTAAAACTACTTGAAATATGTGAGGTATTATCCACCATATTGTTCTCCAAATTTACCATAAATGAGTACAGGAGAAATCCAAACACTCAGTAGTAGTTTCATAGCTATTTGCTTGGAATATTGAGCTGAAATTCTTGGGCAATGTGGCCCAGGAGGTCGGCACTGAGGAGCGAAGGCATTAGGAATAAACCTTGAAGATCTGCCCATGTTTAAGGGCAGGAGAGGAGAAATTAACAACAAACACCATGAAGCCACCATTTCTTTCTCCTGTTGTTCTTTGAAATCTCTTCATCACACAAGACTCTTTATTCTGACTGCTAATATTTTCCAGACAAAATGATTTTCCATCTGTTTCTCTTTGTTACTTCCTAAGTTCTCTTTGCCTCCAGTCTCATTCTTCTTCAATCCACTCTCCACAATGCAAGCAAAAAAAGCCCTGTCTAAACTCCAATTCTGTTCACATCGTCACTTGTTTAGCTAAAATTTTCCCATGGGTGCCAGTGGCCTAAGGATAAAGTACAGTCCACATGACATAATTAACAAGGTTTCAAATGACTTGGCTCCTACTTACCTCATTTTTGCTCATCATCCCCTAGCTTACTGACTGATTGCAAATGTTTAAAGCAGTGGTTCTCACGTTATGGACCGTGGACCAGCAGGATCAGCATTCCCTAGGAACTATTAGAAATGCACACCTAGGCCAGACCTACTAAATTGGAATAACTCTGTGAGTCAGTCTAGCAATTTGAGTTTTAACAAGTTTCCCTGTTGGTTCTGAAGCACACTAACATCTGAGCACCATTAATTTAAAGCATGGATGAGAGGTAAATTATCATTTGAAGAACTCTATGGAAAAATTGAAAAGTACTATATATTGGGTTGGCCAAAAAGTTTGGTTTTTTTTTTCTGTAAGATGGCTCTAGTAGCACTTAGTTGTCTTTAACCTCATTTGAAACAATTTTGTTAGGCTGTATTGTGACAGTTGTCATATTGGCATGCAATAAAAAAAAGTTATCAAAATTGGTAAATTTTTGTGTAGCCATTTTGTGTAACCATCCTTCAAAGAGTCAAGGGGTCTGTCTTGATGTGTCATTTATTTCACATTGATTTTTTTTAAGCAAAAAAACTTACAAGCATAAAAAGGAATTTACTGAGCCTTATCACTATGCTCCAAAAAAATACTTCTGTGGGTTATTCTAAATACATATCCAGTGTTAATCTGGCTAGAAATTCTACATGTAAAAGTGCCATTAGGACACTTGTCTGCACAATCATTGAGAAGGAAACAGAAAATATCATTGATAAGAAGATTTGGATAGTCGAACTTTTTATGTCTCTCTACTCACTACTGAGAGGTCATACAATGTGCCCTGGTCAAATAACACTAATGCCTGAGCCACAGCACCTTCAGTGCAGAGTATATTCTATGAAACATAAGTAATAAAAACCATATGTTGTGAAGACATACTAATTAGACTTAAGTGATGTAAAATTATTCAGTGATATTTTTCAAGGGTTTCAAAGCCTTTAACCTCACACTTAGAATATGAAAGAAGCCCTGTCTGGTGTGCCCCCATTAGTTAGTCATCGTCCTGCAAACCAAATGGTCACTGATTCAATTCCCAACCAGGGCACATGCCTGAGGTGCAGGTTTGGTACCCAGTGGGGGAATATACGAAAGGCGGCCAGTTGGTGTTTCTCTCTCACATTGATGTTTCTTTCCCTCTCTTTCTCCATTCCTTCCCCTCTCTCTAAAATAAAAAATACCATAAAAGAAAGTATGAGAGAAAAAATATACTGGGCCCTGGCTGGCATGGCTCAGTTGGTCGAATGTTGTCCCACAAAGCGAGAGGCTGCCAGTTTAGTTCCCAATCAGGGCACATGCCTGCGCTGCTGGCCCGGTGCCCAGTTGGGGCGTATGCGAGAGGCAACCGATTGATGTTTCTCTCGCACATCCATGTTTCTCTCCTTCTCTTTCCCCCTCCGTTCCCATCTCTCTAAACATACATACAAAATTTGCAAAACCAAAGTTAAAATACAGGGCTTATTACTGAAGTTTACTGTTTCAAGAACCATATAGGTCGAACCTCACTCAGAAGCGGATTAAGGTCGGTCGAGGCCCTGGGCGCAGAAGAAAATATTTAAGCACACTATCAGGTTTTACCGCTGATTGTAAACTTGTACATAATTAAAATCGCACATATGAAACCAAACTTGATGTTTTTAGAAAAAAGTGTAAAGTTGGGGTTTTGTAGGGCCCTTCAGAAATCAGGGTCGAGGGCACGCACTGGGTGTGCCCGCCATTACATCTGCCTCTGACCTGACTTGGAAACTGGTTTAGTCATCAAATATTTAGTAAGGGATTCTGGAATTCTCTGCTGTACAGTCTCTAATAAAGAGAGAGGTACATATGACCCTGGTACAGGTAGTCTTTATCTGTGATTCTCTTGAGTTCCTTAGGTTTTAAAAATCAGTGTCCTGTGTAAAATCAAGAATATCTAAAAATAGTTTCATAAAAAAAAAGAATGAGAATTTAATGTTATGGGGGGTTTATGATTTTTATTTGCATGTGAAAGCCACATGTTCTATCGTGTTTTGTTTTGTTTTTCCAGGAACCCTAAATCTCACCTATGAGATGAGCTGAAAGAATGTTGGCAGAACCTCTTTTCATAGCTTCTTACTTTAAAATGGAGGTCACTGATTACAAGGAATATTTAATCAACTCTGGTTTTCAAGGTATCTCATTAATGCAAGAAGTTTTATATGGGGGGAAAATAAAGGTTAACAAATTAAGATTACTCAATTTTTAAAGGGCATCAACATGCTATGGCAAGTCAACCTGAATTGCTCACACTTCTGATGTTCTAATAGACACAATTTCAATTACACAGAAAAGGAAGGTAACCAAGTTAGTCATATTTTACAATGGCAAAGAAAACTACTGATTTAACATTTTTAGAAAAATGTGCAGAACGCTTTATCTATAACAAAGTAAAATACACTAATCTTCCTTGTTTGCCTGAAAAAAGCAAGCAATGACTTCTCTGAATGACTTAAGATTCTCTAAAATAAGAAAAAATGTTTTCAACTATAAAATGAACTAGATGAATAAAATGCAGCTTTTCCCTATCGTATCTGGAAGGTATTAACCACACAGATACTGATAAGGTTTATGACTTAATGGAGTCTTCCAAGTAAATCATCAGAACATTTACCTGTATCGTCCTCTGAGTGCCATCGATGTTGACAGACAATAAGGGTGAAGCCAGGTTCCACGTGCTAGTCACATTTAGTTTCAACCCATCAACTTCCACCTGTTGTGACATCAAATAAGACTGTTACCATGAAGGAAGACAGAAAACTGATCTCAAGTTCATTGCTGCATACAAAGCAGCAGCCATTTTAAACAGATGGCTCCCAAACAACCTGTCATGTTTACTGCTCCTGCCATGAAAGACAGGGTCCTACAAGAGTCTTCTTAGCCATCTCTGGGGAGAGGTAGAGGACCTGGGCACCAGCTGCCTTTGGGTACTGAGGTTTCAAGTAATTTCCAGTAAGTAACAAACAGTCTTCTAACTCTAAACCTATGTGGACATGCTACATTTACTGCAATTAGACAACTAATGCATATAAATTCTAGTGACATTTTGCAACCCACACAACAGGGCCTGCATATAATATCCTCTCCAAGGACCAAGAAAGAACTTTTTTGTGTTAATTTTAATAAAGGACTATGCATTGTTGTCTTAATTGAACAGAAGCTTTAATTAGGTAAAATTCTTTAGTATTGAATATTAAAAGTTCATTTTGAACTTTGCAAAGTTGTCATATTTTTGTAGATCAAAAATGACTAATTTAATCTAGTCATCAGTCATGAAGATACAAAAAAAAGCCTGTAATCTTTTAAAACAGATATTCTCAAGAGAAAAATTTTAACTTCCAAATAAAAAACAGAAAACTGCAATAAAAATAAATCAAAGCTAATTTAACATAAAAGTTCTATTAGTTATTTCTTCCTTTTCACTCACTCATTCCTTTTTTTTAAACCTTCTTCTAGATTTTTTTTTTTTAAGATTTTATTTATTTTTAGAGATGGGGGAAGGGAGGGATAAATGGAAGGAAAGAAATACCAATGTGTCAGAGAACTATCGATCAGTTGCCTCTTGCGTTTGCCCCCCATCCAGGGACTGAGCCTGCCACCCAAGTATGTGCTCCGACCGGGGATTGAACCAGTGACCTTTCACTTTGAAGGCCGACACTCAACCTGAGTCATGACGGTCAGGGTTCATTCCCTAATTCTTTAATGAGAGTTAAAAATGAGTGTTGTAAAAAAAATAATAGTAGTAATAACAGTAATATTTAAATCTATAGTATACAACCTAATAAAAGAGATATTTAAGTTCGTTGAAGTTTCAAAAGAAACCTATAGCAGAGCCAAGATATATAATTCCAAACAATTCCCTTACTATCACTTAATTCTCTTGAAAGACACTCATTTATTAAAATAAAGGAAACACAGACCTGCTTAGAACATGTGTGTACATATACAGGTGTATTTGTTTGAATAAGTATTTATGTATATATATTTTCCCTACAATGTGGTCATAAAGTATAGAAACAAAGATATGCTACTGTGTATGTAAAGAAATATCAGTAGGACATATAACATGTCTGCATGCAAAAGTAGGCTTACAGCTGTTTGTACAGAAAATAATACAATAATTAATAAATAATAATATAAGAATAAACTCTGTGTTTTGTGTATTCACAACCAGGAAGGTGCTTTTGCCCACCCCTGGACAATGCACTTGCTTTACCTGTTAGTGACTCCGGGCTCACTGGCTTTTGTGTACATGTAGTGCAATTTGGTAACTGAGGGAAAAAAACGATGGCTCTGGAATTAGACTGACTTAAATATTTTGAGATATTTGAGATTTTTTTTAACTTTGATTTTCAATTACAGTTTACATTCAACATTATTTTGTTTTAATAACTAGGTACGATGCCAGGTGGTACTTTAAATATTGTGGGGACCATTTCGTAAATTATATAATTGTCTAACCAGAATGTTGTACGTCTGAGGCTCACTTGATATTGATGTTTTACTAAATTATTGTTGTTTACTAAAGCTGGAGTATTTAACATCTTTGAGCTTTAGTTTCCAAACTATAATATAGCAAAAAGATCTATCCAAGATAGCGCTCTAAAAATTAAATAAGTTAACATATGAAAGTCGCTACCAATATACCTGTCATAGTAGTTCCTAAATATTTTCTCCCTTCCCGTCTCTGTTTTTTTTACCCTACCCTTAAATAAGTTTTTTAATAAAGTCTCACACATTAGTTACTATTAAAATAATACCTGATAAAGATCTGAGAAGCAGAGAGACTATAGTTTTGATTAAAGCAGCACTAATACATTTTTATATCTTATTAGTCCCTCTCCTCAAATTAAGTATCTCCTTATAATGGAAGATTTCCAAAAGAAGCTCTCAATAAATAAAGGTTTAGAGAGAGTAAGTGCTAAAAATATCTTATTAAGATGAAAATATTTGCTTTGGAATGGTTTCTAAATTTAAAAGAGTAAAAAAGCTCAATAACCAATTATGAAAGTTTTGTTTTGTTAAAAAAGAAAGCTAGAGGCTCTACAGAATTTTGAATAATTATTAAAAATTTGTATTTGATATTTTTTCAAATCAAAAGGGCTAAAAAATGAAACTTCAATTGTCATCTTTAGGGCATATGAAGGGAAACTGAGGGAAATAAACTAATATACTCAAATAATGTTAGAGGGAGAACAAATTAACTACAACCTGAAATGAAACAGTTTTATGAATGTTTAAACAAAATGTGAAATATCCACACAATAGGATATTATTTGGCAATAAAAAGAAATAAAATGCTGATATATGCTACAACATGAATGAACCTGAAAACATGATACTGAAAGAAGCAAGTCACAGAGAATCATGAATTATTTCCACTTACATGAAATCTCCAGAAGAGGAAAATCTATAGAGACAGAAAGTAAATTAGTAGTCGACTTGAGCAGGGGGTGCAGATGCGAGGCTTAGCAATGGATGGGGATGTGAAGGGGTGACAACTGTGGGTAATGAGACCTCTTACATGGCATTATGAAAACATTCCAAAATTGACTGTGGTGAGGGATTCACAACTCTATGAATATACAGTGAGCCACTGAATTGTACAATTTAATGGACAAATTGTAAGGTATGTGAATTATATTTCAATAAAGCTGTTTAAAAAAAAGCAACAAATGGTAAGAAGGGAGAAGAATTTTACTTTTTCAGAAAATGGAAGTAGTACTATTTTGTGAGAAATAAAAGATGATCTAAAAATGAATATATATATTTCATAAATTAGAAGAGTTTTAGTATTAAGATTGTTATCTCCTAAATTGATCTGTATATTCAATGTAATCCCAATTTTAAAATCCAGCAGGCTTTTTTTTTTTTGGTAGAAATTGATAAGCTGATTCTAAAATATATATAAAAGCAAATGAGACTTCTAGTCAAGATGGAGGCATAAGTAAACATGGCTCCACTCCTTGCACAACCACAGCAAAGATACAACTAGACTACAAAACATCTACCACCCGGAATCATCAGAAAATAGAGCTGTATGGAAGTCCAACAACTGAGGAATTAAGATGGGTAGGAGGGACGGGGTGGGGGTGGAGGTACAAAATGGGAAGCCACACACTCACGTGTGGTGGATAAAAATCAGGAGGGATAACCTGGGAGCAAGGGATCCCAGCCCCACACCAGACCACACAAACCAGGGTTCCAGGGCCAGGAAGATGAGTCCCCATAATTCTGGCTGTAAAAACCAGTGGGTTTGGGGTGGTGGAAGAAACTATAGGATTCTCAGGAGTCTCCTCTAAAGGGCCTGCAATAGATTTAGAACTTACACAGACTCACTCCCTGTGGGCTTTAGCACAGCGGCAGCAGCTAGAAGGACAGCAGTAGCATACAGGGAGAAAGTGAAGTGTCTGGCATCTGGGTGAGTGCCAGGGCACAGCTTCTTCCCAGACAAAATTCCTGAGGCCAGGCAGTGGCACTGTCTCCTCTCTGACCCTTCCCCCACACAGAGCCACAGAGGAGCAACACCATACAGGAGACTCCATCAACCTGGTTCACACAGGTTGCCCTGCCTGGTAATTACCTAAGGCTCCACCCCATGCAAATTACAGGTGTGCTTTTCTACAACAGGCCACACAAGTAAGACGGGGAGTAAAAGCAGCTCTACCTAATACATAGAAACAAACACAGGGAGGATGCCAAAATGAGGAGACAAAGAAACATCGTCCAAATGAAGGAACAGAACAAAACTCCAGAAAAAGAACTAAACAATCTATCAGATGCAGAGTTCAAAACACTAGCTATTAGGATGCTCAAGGAACTCACTGGGTGCTTCGACAGCATAAAAAAGACCTAGGCAGAAATGAAAGTTACACTAAGTGAAATAGAGAAAAATTTACAGAGAATCAATAGTGGAGTGGATGAAGCCAAGAATCAAATCAACGATTTGGAACATAAGGAAGAAAAAAAACACTCAACCAGAACAGCAAGAAGAAAAAAGAACTAAAAAAAAAAAAAAAAAAGGATAGGCTAAGGAGACTCTGGGACAACTTCAAATATACCAACATTCATATTATTAGGTTGTCGGAAGGAGGAGAGAAAGAGCAAGAGATTGAAAACTTACTTGAAAAAATAATGAAAGAAAACATCCCTAATTTGGTGAAGAGAATAGACATATGATAGTCCAGGAAGGACAGAGAGTCCCAAACAAGACGGAACCAAAGAGGCCCACTCCAAGACACATCATAATTAAAGTGCCAAAGGTTAAAGATAAAGGGAAAATCTTAAAAGCAGCAAGAGAAAAGCAGAAAATTAACTACAACAGAGTTCCCATAAGGCTGTCAGCTGATGTCTCAAAAGAAACTCTGCTGGCAAGATGCAACTGGCAAGAAGTATTCAAAGTGATGAAAAGCAAGGACCTGCAACCTATATTACTCTATCCAGAAAAACTATAATTTAGAATTGAAGGGCAAATAAAGTACTTCCCAAACATGGTAAAGCTAAAGTAGTTTATCATCTCCAAGTCTTCATTATATGAACTATTAAAGGGACTTATTTAAGAAAAAGAAGAAGATCAAAACTATGAACATTAAAATGGCAATAAATCAACAAACAACAATTGAATCTAAAAAACAAACTAAGCAAACAAGGAGAACAGAAGCAGAATCATAGATATGGAGATCATTTGGAGGGCTATGAGTTGGAAGGGGGAAGGGAAAGAATGGGGTAAAAGGTGTGGGGATGAAGAAGTACAAATTGGTAGGTACAAAACAGAGAGGGGGATGTTAACAGTATAGGAAATGGAGTAGCCAAAGAACTTATATGTATGACCCATGGACATGAACTAAGGTGGCGGTTGTGGGGGCACTGCCCATAAGGGATGGGGGTATGGAGTGGAGGGAGGCAATGGGGGGAAAGTTGGGACAATATACTAGCATAATCAATAAAATATACTTAAAACAAAAATATAAAAGCATTTATCAAAAAAGCAAATGATATAGAATATTGATGAATTTTGAAAAATAAGCAAAATTGGAGAACTCATGCCACTTGATTTTAAGACTTCTCAGAAAGGTACTGTAATTAAGATCCTAGTGTAAGAATATGCATATTTATTAATAGAGCAAAATTGAGAGTTCAGGAACCCACACATAAATGGCTAGTTGATTTTGCCAAAAAAGTGCCAAGATATTAAATGTGGAAATATAGTCAGTCAACAAATAGTGCCAGAACAATATGAACACCCATAGTCAAAAAAAATCCCACACTATTAAAAAAAATTAAAATTATTAAAACTAAATATAAAACCTAAAACCATAACACTTTAAAAGAAAACATGAGAAAAATATTTATGACTTTATGACACAAAAAAGAAAAATCTTACGAGAAAGTAGATAAACTGGACTTCCATCAACATTATAAATTTCTGCTTGAAAGGCGATGTTAAGAAAAGGAAAGTCAAGCCACAAATTGGGAGAAAATATTGGCAGAACACATTTCTGATAAAGTGTTTGTATTCAAAATATACAAAGAACTCTTATTTATAACTCAGTAAGAAAACAACTAAATTCTTTTAGTAGGCAAAAAATTTGATCAGAGATTTTATCAAAGAAAAAAAATAAATGACAAGCACACATCACTGATTGGTCATTAGGAAATGGCAAATTAAAACTATAATGAAATAGCACTACATATCCATTACAATGGTTAAAATGAAAAAAGGAGTAATAAAATACTAAGAGCTGACAAAGACACGGAACAATTAGAATTTTCATACATTGCTGGGAAAATGCAAAATAGTAGACCCACTTCAGAGAACTCCAGAAAAGCAAAAAGGTATGTATATACAAAGAATTTCACATGAATGCACAGAAGTTTGTTTATGATAGCAGAATATATATTAGAATGTTTACATCAGCCACAAACTGGAAAAAAACCACAAATGTCCAATGAACTGATTAATAGATAACCAAATATTCATAAAATGAAAAAGTAATTAGCAATAATCATCTCAAAGGCATTATGCTAGCTGAAAGAAGGCAGACATAAAAGAGTATATACTATATAATTCCCTTTACGTGACATTATATGACAGAAATTAGGTCGGTGGTTCCTAGGGGTAAAGGGTAGGAGGACAGCTTTGACCAGGAAGGGGTATGAGGAAGCATTCTGGGGTGATGGGATGTTCTAAATCTTGATTTTGGTCATGATCACACAACTATATATATTTGTCAAAACTCAATCAAACCGTCAATTAAAAACAGTGCATTTTATATAAATTACACCTCAAATCTGACTTAAAAAAATGAAACAGGGAGAAAATTCTACCTCATCCAAACTGAAAACAGTATTTTGAACTACCTTTGACATATCTTCCCTTCCTGAAAAACTGATTTGTTTCCCTGTATCCTCTGCTACTGGATAAATAGATGTAAATGTTAACTTGGCAAGCAGGATACAAGGACAGTTCCTTCTAGACAGAAAGGTGAAAATTAAAAATGGTCCTGTCAGGTCCCTGTGGATTACATGAAGGAAAGATAGCAGGAAAAATGAAGATACCTGAGATCAAAGCCCTCCCTATTTCCTCTTCTGCATGGACCTTGGGAACAGAAAGGAGAGTAGCAGTGTAGAGAGACAGGTAAAAATTCTCTGACAAGTATCAAGTATCCTAAAAAAACCTAGAGTAGAGGGCTACTTCTGGAACACAATGTTGGAAAGGCTACAGGCTTCTAGTAAAGCCCAATACTAGGTTCCATGGCATTTCTAATGTGGTGTCTGGTGTCATAGCAAGGACATGCACCACTGATGGAGAGATGGGCTAGATAATTATGGTAGGAATCCAGGAGTATCTACCTGTCCTAACAGGATGACTAGAGAGGGACTAGGTCAGGACAAAGACCAAGTACTACAGGGGACTCTATGACTAGAGCAAACGGTAACCACGATTGTGGGTAGGAGCCTCTTCAAAGACACACAGGATGAATCATTAGTCAACTGTCACCAGTGCAGGTACTCCTTGTAAGGACAGTGTGGGTCTGAGCTCTCCTCTCTATCTCTGTAGTTATAAGGGGAATCTGACCACCTCACCAAAGGCTCCTTTTACATGCACGCAGAGGCCACACCTTAGTGGAAGCTGGAGGAAGGAGAAGAGACCAGAAACACTATGGTATCTGAAAGAGACTGTTTAAACTAAGAGTCCAAGATCCTGTTCAGTGCCAAGTTTTTCCCCCTGACCCCCTACTAGGTAAAGGGCTTATGATAAGATTACATGTGATAGACAATAAAGAAACATTTCCTCAAACATGTGATAAGTAATGAGTATAATTTTGCAACATCACTATATAATTGAAGAAAGGAAGCTATCATAGCTCCAAATCATAAACTATAAAACATATCTGCAAATTTTAGTAAGGAAAGAGAACACGCTGAAAGCCATCATAGGCTTTCTCAGGCCTCAAGCAATAAGCAGATTTCTCCCAAAAAACATAACTTTGAACAGCAGAATGCAATGACTTTATTGATGCTATCATTCAATGCGTGAAATCTAGATGTACGTATAAGCCATTGGAGAGGTAGGAAATGTTTCTTTGAGCCACACTTTAATATCACAGAAAAGTAGGGTCAGATAGAACTGAAGAATTCTTGTTACTATGTTTCATATATTGTTCACACCTAAATCTTTACCAAAGGCTGATGGAAGCAGTATATATAAAAAAGCACTTCCTTATTATGACATGAAGAATCTGCCACTAAGAACTACCCTATCTTTTCAATGCCAAAAGCAAATGGGAAATGAAACCTTGGACAAAGAAAATAACAGGCTTGGTAAGACAGTATTAAGATAACAAGCTTAACAAGGAAAACCTGAAGGTTGTCCAGGCTTATTATCCAACCACCTACCCTACTGCAACATAATAATCAGAAAATAGCCAATATTGGGTCTTTCCATACAAATTACAGGAAATATTTTATAAAAAATGGTAAATTAAGAGCATATAACACAAGAACTACAGGAAGAGTTCAGATAAATAATTCTACAAAGTCTCAAAGACAACCATAGGAAATGTGACCCCTCTTAAAAAAAAATGAGCTCAAAGAAGAAAAACAAAGGTTCAAAGAAGACATTGTACAACAACAGAAGGAAATGAAAAATCAAGCTGGTAGAACTCAGAAAAAATGAAGAAAAAAATAACATTATAAAGATAAAAGCCACATTAAGAAGCAACCAAAAATAGAATGTGTGACTAAAAAGACAAGGGCATAGTGAAATCATGTAAAACAAAACAGAAAAGACCAGCAATATAAAAGCAATTTATAGAGAAGATAATAGATATGCAGAAGGGAGAAATGGGATCCAAAGAAAATACAAAAATCTTTAAAAAGGCTTAAAAAGGAAAAAGAATAAATGTAGATTCAAAGACATGATGGGGTAAAGCTTTTCAAAATAAATAAAACACTGAATCTGTAGAATGACAATGTTTATGAACTTTAAGAATAAAGAAAAATATGTGGGTATTTAGGCAAAGATAATAATTCATGCACAAGCAAGAATAAAACCTCAGGTCACCCTAATTTCTCAAGAGCAACACTGGTAACAGAAGACCACAAAGCCATGTGGTCAAAACACTAAAAAAATAAAGAATGTTGCCCCCAATTTTATACCTAGCCAAGATGTCTTTAAAGTACATATCATGTAACTATATCTTGTAGCATGCAAGAACGTAGTACCCCTTCTTTAAAAATGAAGCACTCTATACCTACTGATATGAAACCATCCCAAACAATGGTGTATAAAGTATGTTGTCATTTAGGGGGAAAAAACTGTACATGTGTATTTTTAAAGGCATCAACTATCTCTGGACTAACGTATAAGAGGAGCAGAAGGGCTGAGGGATAGGGATGGAAGGGAGACTTGCTTTCCAATGCAAACCTGTTCATACTTTTTAAATATTGCCCTGTATACATATAGTATATATTTAAAAATCTTAAAGTGAGGATAAGTATGTGTTAATTTCCTCTCTCATTGTAGCATAAAGTCAATACCTACTTTACATCTTTCACTAAAAGGCATACAATAAACAGTAGCTGCTCTTTTAAAATGCTGTTTTGGTTAACAGAGCAATACTTTTTTCACTTTGTCTGTTCATAGATTTATTGATTTCACCTATGGCACCCATTTTTTACAACATATTTTAGATCATCTCTCTTTCTCAAGTCTCTTCTTCATCTGAAAATGAGGGACCCAAAACAGCAATGCTGAGTGAAGATATCCCCTAGGTCTAAAATTCTATGGTTTTTTTGGTTACAAAGCCCTTTTATTTAAGCTATATTTAGACAGTTAATTTCTGATATGTCACAATGTAATAATAGAAAGGAATATTTTGTTTTGCTCAAACACCTGTTCAGGGTTGGAAGTTTTTAAGCTCTTTCCTTTAACAAAAAAAGCTAACAAAATAAGTAAAATTCAGTGCAGGGATAAAGAGAAAAATAGACCAAGAGTGATGACAAATGACATAATACTCTGGGGTTCAAATAAAATTCCATGCCTTTTGCCCTGCTGGTGGGGCTCAATTGGTTGGAGCGCTGCACCATATTAAAGGCTTCCGATTGGAGAGGGACATGATTAGCTTTCAATTTTTAAATGATAATTCTCACTAGAGAATGAATTAGATGAAACAAACAAAAAAATATGGTGACCAGGCCCTGGCCAAGCTGTTCAGCTGGTTGAAGCATTGTCCTATACACCAAAAGGTTGCAGGTTTGATCCCCAGCCCAGGCACTGGGGATCAAACCTACACTGCACTTCAATTCCCATTCAGAGGATGTACAGGAAGCAACTGATTGGTGTTTCCCACTCACACGGATATCTCTCTCTCTCTTGTTCTCACTCTCTTTCTCTCTCCGCCTCTCCACCTCTCCATCTCCTTGTCCCTCTCCCTTTCTCTCTCTCTCTAAAAAAAAAAAAAAAAAATCAATGAACACATCCTCAGGTGAGAATTAAAAACCGAAATTATGGTGACCAGGTCTAGACCATTGGTGGCGGACAGAAGCAGGATATTCAGGAATAAAATCAACTGAGGAAGTAAAGTGGGAAGTGTGAATACAGCAGTCAAGATAGAAAATAGTCACTGAGGAAAAGAGAGAAGTGTGAGCTTATCAGAAAAACATCAACACTGCTATGCGATGTTGAATGCACAGCGGCGGTGGGACATCATGTCCATATAATGACATAAATCTACCCTTGGCATGTGATTTTCTCCAGCAATGCTGAGCTACTTTGTGTGATGTAGCCATATGGAGAGTGGGAGGCTAAGTTCATCTGAGTCTGGATTTGATGGTTCAGAAAATTGAGGTTACTTGTAAGTAAATTACTATAATGACAGGTCAAGGAATCTAAGCTGGATAAAGGGTGGCAAACAGGAGTGAGATCCATGGGTAGAGAGAAAATAGAAGGACTTGTGTATGGAGGCAGAGACAGTGCAGGGGAGGGAACCTGAAAGTTGCCAAGAGGAAGGGGAGGTAGCGAATGGTGGTCAATGGTATGAATTTTAAAGAACTAGCGTTTTACAAGAGGCAGGAAAACAGTGGTGTAGGATGACACTAGGAGAAAACAATCCCACACTTGCACTGTTCATGAAAAAACGAGATACATAGGGCACAGTGGGAAGGGTTGAGAGGAAATGGAGAGGTTATATCAAAAAGCATAGGAAATAGATTTAGGAGTAATGGATGGCTGGAGAAGTTTTCAAACAGACCAACTTCTCTCCATCTTCACCACTACCACCTTAGCCCAAGCCTGCCATTGTCTCACCTGGCCTACTGTGATAGACTAGTGTTCCCATATATATTCTGTATCTCCAATGGTTTCTCCCTGCTACAGGAATAAACTCTGTAACTGCATAACTGATCATTTATAAAATCAGGGATAAAGGGGACATAAAGGAAATATGACAATGGCCAATGGAGGTCCTGCCTGCTTTTGAGAAGTATAAATTCCAAAAAGATGTGTATTAGTGAAACTTTTAATATTAGGACATCATGTGTCTCTATCATCCTGTAATCACTTAAAGATTATATTCTATTTAAAGTATTGATATTTCAAGTTTGATTTAATCAGAACAAGGTTATATTGGCTACAGTTCATAAAATTCATCTCGTCAGGCTATATTTGCTGACAACTTTCCCCCAGCTTAATCAAAGAGATTGGCTTAACTGAAAATTATTCATAACAACATTATTTATGATGTTTAAAACAATACTTCAAAGACATGATTTCTTTCCCATTTCAAAGAAGCGTTTTCTCACATTTAATAATTTGTCTGTAACTTTGCATTCCATTAAAAGCATTTAACTGTATTTGCAATACAAATAATGTTGATATGAAACATTTTCCATGAGTTGTTTGGAACATTCAATTTTCCTATCTACGTAATCATAACGGAAAAAGAAAGTACACACCCTAAATTAACCTGACGTTTGATAGAGATTACTTATACCATTTACCATTAAAAAAATTTTAAAAAGCACTTCCTCAGAAATACCCCGTGACAGTTAAAATATTACAGCTCCTATTGCAGTAGGCACCTGCTAAACCTTTTTTCTTTTCAAGATTAGGAATGTAAATCTTACAAAACAAAGTATTTGCCAAGAAAGCACTTCCAAAAATAATATGAATTTGGGGAGATACAGGCTGTAAGAAGTGTTTCTGATTCCTTGAAAGTCTTCTTTTTCTCATACTCAAATTTTAAAATTGTTTTGTCATCAAATGTTAAGGTTAGCATCATGTAGAATTAAACCTAAGATAAAAATCAAGGTATTCCACCCTGGCTGGTGTGGCTCAGTGGATGAGTGCCGGCCTGAGAATCAAAGGGTTGCCAGTTCGATTCCCAGTGAGGGCACATGCCTGGGTTGGAGGCCAGGTCCCCAGTAGGAGGTACATGAGAGGCAACCATACACTGATGTTTCTCTCCCTTTCTTTCTCCCTATCTCTAAAAATAAGTAAATAGTATATCAAATAGATGAGGCATATTCACATTCCCCAGTAACACAATTCAGTTAAGTAAATTGGGATATTGCCACTGTTTAACATTATATTTCACATAATTTTTTTACTGTTTAGATGTAATAACTTTGCTACATTACTTGTTTCAGCATTTGTTTCTCAGGTAAAGCAGACAAAAAAAACACAAACATTTTTTATTGTACGATTATAATGAATGATTCTTAACATTTTAATAGGAATTATAGTTGTCTTATACCTTAATATCACACAAAAAGCACAGGCATTCTTTCTCCTACTCTTCTACTTACTAAAATAATTTATTATTCCAAAATATAGATATGATACCCCTAGTGTCCTTTCAGAGGGAAATGAGGCTTGTGCTCTGAAAACAAAAGGAGACAATCATTTTTCATAAGTTTCTTCTTTATCACTGTCTCCTTCAAAACAATTTTTTATTTCTCTCCCAAATATATAATAATGACAAAAACACCAGGAGGAATTAGACATAATAATGATAATAATCTGTTAATCAGTTACAAAAGATTATATTAAGTATGCATGTGTTATAAATATAATTAAATACATCTCAAAGGATGTGAATTGAAAAAACAACTTTTAGGGACTGATCTATAATCAGCCAGGCTAACTAGTTTCTGTTTAATTATCACCTCATTAATTGATCAGTAGCAACTTTAATTTCAGTTGCATGTTTTTTTTTTAATTCTACATTATTTTGCCAACATTTTAATTATAGTAGTATTTTCTTTTGGATGGGTGTGATAAGGTCATTCTCTGCAGATAACACTGTAAATTATATCAGCTTAATGAATAACTACTGGTGGATAAGTTTAGCATAAGGAACAACTGAAACTTTCTTTACTTCTACCAAACTTACCAAATCATGGTGGAATTGTGTTTTCTATGTGGTATTGCCATCAATAGTCAGCTCCACAAGTTACCTAATCATTCATGTCTCCAATTCCTCATACATAAAATATATGCTCAGGGTTATGAGGAATAAAGTCAAGCACTTAGACTAGTATCTGGCACATAATAAGTCCTCAATGAATGTTACTGTTTCAGTAACATTGTAAGTTGTAGTTCAACTTAGCGATTCCATGTACTCCTCCCACCATAATGATTATTCTCAATCTATTTTTCTCCTTTTTCAAACATTACCTGCTTTTGTTTGTTCTTCCATTTTCTTGTGCTTTCCTTAATACCCCCTCCATTATTTATCAATTTACTGATTCTTATTAGCACCACTTTTACTTTTCACATATATTTCACTATCACAGGTGTCCCCCAATAAAATCCCATTTTACCAAACCTGGTAGCTCACCACCAAAGGATCCACAAGTGATCAGGTTATAGGACATTTATAGTAATGTCCAAGTCCTCCCTCTTCCCAAAACCCCATACACTGAAATTTTAACATGCTATTTCCTAATCCTACCTCCTTTATATTATTTATCTGTGACTATTTTAGCATTCGAGTACTATCCTTAGATACACACAATTTGCCCTAATAGCTCAGTTCTCCTGGCCCACAACAAACATATTTAATACTCTGTTCTTTGTCCTACCTCCCAAGGATTATCTAGCAGGTCTGTGCTCTTTTCTCAGTCTCTGTGGCCATCACTGACGTTACTCCTAATATATACCCTTAGATATTTATTATCTCTTTTCTACATTGCAATACCAATAATATATTTGATAACTTATATTTTAAACGTGTGGTGAAAAATTTACTCCCCTAAGAATTAATATATAATTTTATGTCCTTTAAACTTCTCATGAATTACAAATCCAATAGCAGAATGTTTTTAAAACATGAACAATAAAACTTTTCTTTTTGCTATCATGGTTTAGCCCAGTTTCTTTGATAGATAAAGGTGAGATATTGGAACTGATGTCCAGAAACTACTCATCAAATCCAACCAATGTATAAACTAGCAATCAGCCTATTACTCTATCAGTATCAACCATATCTGAAGGGAGACCCTGGTAAAAATCTAATTACCAATCAAGTTGATCATAATAAATAATGCACTTGGAAAGAGTCAATAGGAGTGCATATCAGCTCTATAAACCATTGGTATTACCTTACTAATAAGTAAGGTTAACCAGGTTACCAGTATTTTTTCATTGCTCCTAACAGGAAATAGAAAAATGGTGCAATCAGTTTCTATAGTTCTAATGAATGCTCAAATAAAGTATTTTTTTCCTTTTCGTGTGAAATAATTTCATATATATATAAAAATTGTAGTAACAGTACATCACACTCAGATTTCCGAGTCGTTAGCATTTTTGCCAGCAACAGGTAAGTTATGATGTCTCAATGCCCCTTAATGTTCCAGCATGCATTCCCAAGTACAAGGACACTCTCCGTACTGTACAACCAGCAAATTGGGAAGTTAATACTAATCCAATATTATCATGGAATTAACAAGTCCTATTCTAATATCACCAATTGCTCCAATAATGCCCTTTATGGCATGCCTGGGACCTAATTTATGCTCCAGCATTTAGTTGTTATATCTCTCTGGTCTCCGTTCCTCTGCAACGGTCCTTAATTTTGCCTTGTTTTTCACAACCTTGACATTTTTGAAGAGTATAGGCCAGCTACCTTTTAGAGTGTCCCTCAATTTGAGAGAATCCTTCCTCATGATTATGCATTTTTACTAGGAATACTAAATCAGTGATACTGTACCTTTTTAAACATCATAGCAGGAGGCACATAATGTTACCAGTGAAGTGTCTTTGTCACGGCTAAGATGATTTCTGCCAAACTTGCCCACTGTAACTTTAAACACTAATACATCTAAATCTATTTCTATATCTACCTACAAAAAAACTTAAATTCACTTTGATCCCTCCAATTCCAATCCAACACCACACGGAACATTCCAGCCTTTGCCCATTCTATACTTGTATCTCTCTTCTCTGACGGTGAGAAACCCACCTCACACCTAACAAGTTTGCTACTTCTTTCTCTTTCAGTTTGTCCAACATACATATATATGTCATCTTCCCTAATATATTCCACAGTACTTCAAAGAGTATATGTTACAAAAAGCATATGAAAGTACTTTACATTAAAAAAAAAAAAAGTCAACTGATTTGACACTATGTGGAATTTTAAAAGAAAAAGGTTTCTCTTTAGGATAAAAAGGAACAGTATACTATATGACCAGCGACACAGGTCTGACAGTTTAGGGCATTGAAACATCTTCTGCAACTCAACAAATTAAAAAAAAAAAAAAAAAAGAGCACCCATTTATAAGATGTGCGCCATACGCCTTAGAGTACTCCAGAAATATTTTTAATAGGTAAGCAAGGGTATATTAAGAACAGCACATTATACTCATTGTACTATTCTCTAAATTTTGTATATAGTTTAAATTTTTTATAGTAAAATACTAAGTAATATAGATCATCAGGTAAGGCAACTATTTGGACAGTCATGTTTGGTACTGAAGAATTCCAGTCCACAATGTCAATCAATCATCAAGTCAGTGTGGTCATAGTGAGGGATGAGTTCATATCACATACAAGGCTGACAAAAGCTGACTGATTCTAAAACATACTACATTCACTAAGTTTTGCTTGCTTGGCCCTTTCTCCTCCCACTATTGCTGATACCTATCTCCCCAAATTCTGTTATCAACTACTAAGCCAAATACAAACTCTTTTCTTTTCTCTTTCTTTTCCTACTTAACAACCCATCCAAACAGAAAAGCTTTCCAAAGTCCTACTGCCAGTCAGCTATGTTTCTATTTACTTTCACTGACCAGTTAAAAAATGTGACTTTATCATGTCTTTTGAGTTTTCTCAGCTCAAAATCTTTCTTGGCTTCTGATTGCTTAATAACTAAAATTTCTCATGTGGCCCTCAAGGTCTTTGGTACTAATGGCCTGGATCTAACAACCTATTATTCCAATTTTTCTTCCCTCTTTCTCTTATATTCAACAAACATGTACAGGCCTTATTCCCTGAACTTCATTTCTACTATTTTCTAAAACTGGAATAGTCAACTCTACTACATGTGCTATTTACTTGGGAAGTTTGCTCTTAACTTTCTGCCTCATCCTCCCTGGCCTATAGACTATACCCACCTACACCACCCCTAGTTCTCTGCTACATTGAATAGTGTCTTTCCTTTCTTTGAATTTCTATAACATTTTGTATCTCTATGCACTTACTAAATCACGCCTTACATTACAATCAGTGTAACACCTCCCAGCTACACTGGAAGTTCACAAGGGCAGGTTAGTGCCCTAATCTTTCATGTCCCTCATGAAGAAGTAAACGCAGTGCTTTGATGTTGAAGATTGGTGGATATTTGATAAATATCTATTATATTAAAAATAAAAATTATCTAATTCAGTAAGAGAGAAAATCTTTTATTTATTTGACTGTGAACAAAAGACCATTCTATTATTTGTAAAACTATGCTCCCAAATGGAGGGGAGAATAATACTGGCATTACTCCAGGAGCACTGGAAAAGGGTATGGCCACTATATCAGTTATGGTAGCAGTTACCAGAAATAATACACAAAGAAAGGAATGAGTGGAGAATGACTGGGAATAGTAGAAAAATTAATGAGCAAATTATATTCATTCCTGAAAACCTCCAGAAATACAAACTGAAAAAGAAATAAACTGTTTTTTTATATTTTAATTCCTTAGAAAGCTATTTTAAATATCTAAAATATTTCAAGCAATGCTATTTTGAAATAAGGATCAACTCACATCGATTCTCATAGCAGACTAAAACCATGGTAAAAGAAGCAACAGTCTCAAAAAATAATCTTGCTTTTTCTACCTCTCACTGGCGAAATATCCACATTTAAACATCTTAGATGTTCATTATTAGAAGAAAAGTTTATTATTACTTGATTGTAATAAATCTGAAGGGGACTGTGATCAATAGTAGAGTACAAAATTCACATGAATTTTGTATACAAAAAATGTATTATGTATACAATAATAACCTGTAGACTGAAAGGTTAGAGTAATTGTTTTTAGCCCCTAACTTTCAAGCCAAAGCCTCAACAAACATCTCTGTCTAGGTACTCCTCCAAAAGGAGTTGGAAAAAACAAGACTCAACTCTATTTTTTAACACAGGTAATTGTGGATTATCTGGGGATGGGGAGGTTACCAAAAACACATAGAAACACCTACATGAGCAAACATAAGCTAAACAATACAGTCATGCCCTCTCCAAACTTACCAAAAGAAAATCATTTTCTTTATGGAAAGTATTTCTACTGAAAAATACCTGTAGCACAAAAAAGCTAAGATCGGTTATTATACAGCACCTGAAATTGTTAACACTTTGTGAGGGGCGGTCTCCATATAGTTAAAACAGGCACAAATACCCACCCTAATGACTAAAAATTCCACTCTAGGAGTCATTCCTTTCAATTAAGGAAGTGTCTTTATAAAGCTCCTGTTAAAATCCACACTACCTAGAAATTAACTCATTTGTACATAAGCACACAGATTAGTTTACCAGCTTATACAGCTCTCACTTTAAATAAGTCGTTTCTGATAAAAAGGACTAGGAAAATTTTTAAAACCAGGCATCAGGATGGAACTGGCAGGTAGAAGCCCTTACAACAGTAGAGGGTGAGGTCAAAGCGCATTAAACAAACAAAAAAACAACAACCCTTTTGTTATGGAAAATTTTGAACATATACAGAAACAGCAAGAACAGCTTAATAAACCCCTATATATCCATCCTCCAAGTTCAAACCTTATCCACTTAAAGCCAATCTTGTTTCATCTATATTCCCACTGATTCGCCCACCTGTTCCAAGACTATTTAGAAGCAAATCCCAGATCTATTGTTTCATCCACAAATGCAACAAATACCTTTTCTTCAGTTTAGCCTAAAGTACTATAATATGCATCAATCTCTTGGTAACAAAGCAATAAAAAATAATTTAATAATCAGTAATAGTTATCTTCTTTTCTATTCTACACATATGCTTCGGTTTCTTTGAGTCCTGGGCAGGGGAGCGGGGGATAGTGGAGATGGAAAGTGGGTAATGGAGCAGATAGCTATGAAAGGTTACCTGAAAAACAATCAGTAATCACGTACACTGTGTATTATGCTTTCTATAATTTCTATTCATTGAAGGATGAGGTCAAATAAAGTGTTCCTTAGTTAGTCTGGGTCACAAAAGTAATTCAAGATGCATACAAAAATGCTTATTATCGTTCAAGTTCTCTAAGCCCATTCAACCATTCTGCCCTTTGCTTTCTGATAAGACTGCCAACAACTGTGCCAATTAGTGTCAACTGCAATGTTAGATTTCCTAACATCTGCACCTGCCTACCAGTTAGTGTAGTGGGTAGAAAGAAGTGACTGATGGTTACAAGTTTCAGCCACACTAAATTCTGTTTCTGTGTTAACATTTGCTACGTCTACAAAAAATTCACCAATTGGTTAAAAAAAAACCCCATATTTTGCAAATTAGTTTCTATAGAGGATTTCTTCTTTTTGAGGGTGAGGGCATGTTTAGTTATTGTAAACTCGAACAGTACATAATATTTTTAAACCTTATAAAGTCTTATAACTAGGGAACGTCTATAAGAAATTTGATGAATTATATATTTAACTTCAAAGTTTCAAAAATGCTAAATTTATGCATTTCATTTAAATACATAATTATTTTTAAAAAGCCAGCCATTCATATTTTGAGTAAGATATTTCTCATTTAAACAAGATTTTTGATGAACATTTCTTTTTGCAAACCAAAAATTAAAGCATATATAAAAGCATAAGTACATTTAACATGGAAGAAATAATGAACATCTGGAATCTGATATTAATGACATATTTTCATCTTAATTAAAGTATATATTTCATCTTTAAAGTTTAAATAATTATACATAATTAAAAAGCATGCAATACTTCTGAAATATCCCGAACAAAATACAACCATTAATTTATCCTCAGATCAAAATGCTTCACTTTGGTTTATTATAATTAGTAGTAACATAGTATTTTAAAAATTTCACAAGTGAAGTAAATTGCCTGTAAATAAAAGCTACTGGAAGTAATATAGTGGTTAAAACCAGTGAGTTACTAAAAAGCAATAAAAATTGCCTGTCAATATCTAAAAGTATGGAAGATTTATATAATGCAGCACATTTTATCTAGTGTCATTACTTAAATTGCTACTTTTCCTCAACAGTCTATTCTACAGCTCTAGCAAGTAAAATAAATGGTAATTTTACCTGCCAAATTTGGCACAAAAAAAGACAAGCAATTTCATTAACAGAACAATGCTTTCAATATCATTTTTTCCTTTTCTACTCAGTGCCAAATAGAACAATTCAAATCAAGAAATCTAAGCAAAATTACCTCCTCTTGTTGAAGTTTTACATGCTTGAATAAGCAAATAATATGAGGTCTGTCCATAAAGTATCCAGCCATGTGCTATGAAAAATAGAGACATTTATTGAACAAGATACAAGAAACATTGTACTAGGACAATGAAGCCTCAGTTCCCTTCAAAGTAGGCACCTTGGGACCTCACATGGTTCTCCCAGCATCTCTTCCGCTGTTCAAGGCACTGCAAAATCCTTTGTTGGAATCACCATCAGCTGCCCTGTTATATTTTCCTGAATCTCACTGATGGCTGAAATCTTTTCCTTTCAAAGGCGATACTAGTTTTGGGAAAAGCCAGAAATCGCAGGAGTCCAAGTCTGGGCTGTAGTGGGGCTGAGTTCAACATTCACTGGTGTTCTGCTTGTTGCAGGCCCTCCAGAACATGAATCACTTTCAACAAATTCTCAACCATCTTTGAAGCATTTGGGCCACATTTTTATTTGTGCAGCACTCATTGCATTGTCCCTGAAAGCCTTCTGAATCATCCGATAGTTTCTGCAGAGGAATGTTCAGGCTTAATGCAAAATTTCATGCATATTCCTTGCTCTATTCACTCAGTCATTTTCAATGCCATGGTCACACCATACACGAGCTCACTCAACAGCATCTACCACCCCCACCGAGTAATACAATGAAGTCATCGTTGTTCACACATGCACATTCCAGTTCACTCTCTTTGGCTACCATGTTACATCGATGATGTCACGCAAATCGTTCTTGTTATATTAACAATGGCTGGACTTTTTCTGGATAGGCCTCATATATACAGAATGCTAGCAAGGACATCCTCCCTGTAAATCAGTATATTTCTTATACTGAAGCTTAATTTCAAGTTCAACAAAAAGAAAACACCTCTCCATTGAAGTAATGCTCTCAATGTGTGGTTCCATGTGGTATGAATATATGCTAATTTAAAACTCAGTGGAATAGATTAAATCTAAAACACTTGAGTTGGAATAAACTTTTCATTAATGCATCCATTAATGCATCTAAACCGCTAGTGTGGAATGAATCAAAACAAATGTTTCTTCTGTCTTTGAAGAGTCAAACTAATGGAAAACAATACAACCAGAAAAACTTGCCAGTCACCACTGGCTCTTATACTTCCTTGGTGTTTTTAGTATCTGGTGATAAACAAAATCATAAATTCTTCTAAACCTTGTTTCAAATCTGATCACAAAAACATTAAGCAACAACTCTTCTGTTAATCACACTGAACCTATATGATAAAAGAGATATATTTAAGCCCATTCTAAGTAATCATTACTAAATTTTGAAGGCTAAACATAAGCATTTTTGTTCAATTTGGTGAATTTGGTAGCCACTCACAAGATCTTCCACGGTTATTGACAGCAGAGGATTGTGCTATGTTTAATCTCCAACTGGTTTCCTGCTCTTGTTCCATAGGATAACCATACATAAAAATAGTCAGCAGTTTTAATAAAAACCCAAGTAACAAAATGAGGCAACTGCAACATAGGCTCACCATTATGCTATCATGATAAATATGGCTAAGAGCAAACATATCCATGCAAGCCATGCCCAAAGTCATTTGCACTAAATTGGAAAATTTGAAGCAATATATTCTTTTTTTTTTTGACTTAAACACTGAGTTAGAAACAAATGGCATGTTTTATTTTATAATTTCCCACTTAGAAATAAAATACCTTAAAAAAAAGAAAGGAAACAACACTGAATCAGAACAGAAACTCCAGCATTAGTAATATCCAGATTATGAATGTCCCTTGGTTTTCTTTGCAGCTGTCTTTTTGTCACGTGTTCCGAAAAAAATGAATCTAAATCAAAGAAAGGGAACATGCACTGAGGGCCTTACATCAATCAGGTATTTTAATAAACATTAAATTCATTTAATCCTCAAAGCAATCCGACATGGAGATGTTAAGTACATTTTATAGATGACAAATCTGATGCTCAGAGAAATTAAAATAACTGCCCAAGGTCCCACAGCTAGCAAAACAGCATATCCAAAACTGGGTTGATCTACTAACACTCAACAGAGCCAAGTTAGATATTTGTTAACTTCATTTGGAGGGAAAATCCAACAACAAGGGTCAATATTTCATTGAAAATAATGGTCACTATGATAATTGGTGTGGTGTTTCCACGATACCTGGTGTTTTTAACAGTAGAGTATCTACAGATAAGAGAAAGGCTCTAAATGGAGAAGGGAGAGATTCCCCCAAGAGCCTGATCCCTTCAGCCCTGCACCTAACAGTGCAGGCGCGCCCTGTAGTGGAATAAGGAGGAAATGCAAGCTTCGTGGGCTTGCAAACCACATCAGGGTCCTGAGGGTCGGAAGGGGGAGGAGAAGGGGGCAGCAGTGATTGGCCCCAGTCTCACTTGACAAAATTTCCCAAAGTAAATCACCAAGAGGTAAAGATTACGTCTACAAATACCGTACAAGTAATGTGTTATAGCCTCAAAAAAGGCTTCATAAAATAAATGAGTAATATATTTTAACCGAAGAATATTAGAATCTTAAACTATTAATCAATACTGACAAGTTTTGCCAATGTATTTGTGTACATTTTATTTTTAGTCTTAATTTTAAAGCTTTCCATGAATTTTTCATACAATGGGAAAGAACTGCTTGCAAAGTAAAAGGCAATTTAGATTCTTTTAAACAGCAAAATGGTTATATTTAAGAAGGAAGAGACATTGTTTCTTGAGTGCCTACTACAATGCCAGCCTCTACACTAGAGCTCATTTGATTTTTTAAAAACTCTGGAGAATATTAACCCTATTTTATAGAAGAGGAAAACAAAGGCTCAGGAAAGATAACTAAATTCTACTGGTTTTACAGCCAGCAGTTTCAGGACTGGCATTTAAACTCAAGTCCATCCAATTTACAGCCTTTTCCTATATACCAGTATTTACATAAAATACTACTACTGCAGTGGCTAAGAGACATTAAGTAACTTCTCCAGATACATAACTGGTAAGTGGCTGGTAAGGTTTGCTCTCCTTTCAAAAACTTCTGTTTTAAATACAATGTGACATTGTTTCTCTACCACCCCTTACCTAGACCCAAACTAAAGCTGTTAATAAATGCTGACAGTTAAGTTTTACAACTGAACATAATGGAGAAAGAATATGATTGCCTATGTCCCTATATCCAATGTAATTGATGTTTCCTTTTTAAAAGCTGGCCCAGTTTACAGAATTAACTATGTGATAACTGTTTATATAAATGATGTAAAAAATGTTACATAATTACTTAAAATATTAGAAATAGGATTTCCTAACTTATCGTGCAAATTGATATAAAAGAAAATTCACAAATGTTAAATCCTTTGCATCTGGAATTTTATGTTTTACCAAGATTTTTACAGCATTTGCAAGAAATAAAATGCTGTGGAACCAGGTAATTCTGTACTAAAAGGAAGAACCATTAAAGAACACCTTAAATAAACTGCATCTATAATGTTTTTAATTAATAAATTTACCTAAATTATTAAAATATTCCCGAGCCATATGTGCATAATTCTCCTAACTCCAGGATTTCCACAAAACAGTCACCAGTCCAAAAATACGTAATCAAGAACACAGAGATAAAAATTCTCAATAATATATTGGTCCTTTCAATGAATGCCTTTCTGATTTAGTGTTGATATAGCTCAAAATATTTTTAAAAACTTGTTTTTAAAAGCCTTTGTTGATTTTTTTTTTCATATCTTCAATGGTTATATAGCTCTGACCACTGAGTTTTAGAAATTGACACAGTTGTGTAGAACTCTGGGTCTGGTGAGTAGATGGGAAAGATCGGTTATGGCTAAGTTAACAGGGGAGGAATATAAGCTTGAGATTCTACAGATTCTTGGATGGAATATTGAAATACGACAACAAAAGAATTAGTGAGATATATTACTATGTACTTTTTAGTGTGATCTGTGGCTTTGGAAAACTTTTACACCTGAAGATTCTAAATTAACTTTGTCTTTCCATAAACAGGAAAGAGTAGTAAGAACATAGAGAGCATTTAGGATTTTTATACAAACAAATCAGGGTGTTAGAGCAAGAGAAACTTTTAGAAATGCAAACCTATGCCCATGACTGAACAGCTCAAAATCCCCTGAAGCATTTCATCCTTAAATACAATGAATGACTAGAATTCTGGAATAGATCACAAACCCCTGAAACGTAATTAGAATTGTGGGCATAGAAGACAAAAGCTGCCTTGATGATAAAGCATGCCAGACCCTAGACACACTAACTGGAAAAAAAGAAAGAGCATTATTTTCAGGGTAAACTCCAGGAGCTAGCCTAATGAAATGTGAAGGTTTAAGAGTAATTTTTTAAAACCCCAAATATTAGCAGTAGAATACATTTTTAAAAATATATAATTTTACTTTAGAAAATGTTTTCATTTTTTCAACATATTTATTGAAAGCATGCCACAAGCCATGCACTGTAGGCAGGGTAAAGCAAAACACAGTATTATTTGATTTATGGCAACCTTGTTAACTGATTTTCTGTTTTAGTGGTTAATATTACAAGCTCTGCAACAACCACTCTATTAATATATTCAGTTACTGGTTTCCACCTTATACTCGCACATTCCAATTTCAGGTTTAGAGAATTACTCCACAAGTTTATGCCATATTTTTGGCCTCTCATAAGCAAAACATGCAAACACACACACAGCTTGTCTAATGTCTGACAGAGTGAGATCTATTCCACAGATCTCTGACTTCCACCAATAACCAACATTGATAGAACAGGCACCTTGGTGAGGAAAGCTATGTTTTCTTAATAATAACAGTTGTGTAAACATAAGGTCTTCTCAGTAAAAGGGAAACCAACATCAAAAAGCAGTAAAACATAGAACCCTAAACCCCTCTTTCTTTGAAGAAACCCGTTTGAAGCGAGGTGTTTCTAGTTATGGGTGAATGAAATGAGAATTCAGCCGCAACAAACGGACATCCAGTCATATGAAAGACTAATTAAATCCATCTGAGAAGCTGCATCTAAAACTGCCTCACACATTTCAAAGGAAAGCACTAGTCTGCCTTCTGCGAAGACATCAAAACCTTCAGTCACAAACCGTGCACACTGAGGCTCAACAACAATGTTATTTTTATGAACTACAAAGCTCCATAAAAGTAATGTTAAGAGCTTACACTATTTCACTACTGAAATATCAGAGTTAAGGCAGAACATTTTTACTTCTCATTATCTGAAATTTCTTTCTGGCTTCAACTCTAGTTTTGCAGATCTACAGGACCTTAAAAAAAAACACAAAAAAATCCCAGGACATGTATGAATATTTAAAGTGTTTCATATATTTGTTGAGTGGAAGTGGTTAAAAAAATTAATGAAATAATTAGCGACGGTTGCACAGTTAACTTTTTCCTGACATAGAGCCAGAAGTTCAAAACTTTAAACCACTGGGTTTGACAAAAATGTTCCACTAAACAGCCTTTATTTGGACCATGAAGTAATAAAAGATGGTTAAATTCAGAATTTGGACTATCGTCCCAACAGAACTGGTTATGGTGAGCTCATATAATCATATTGAGCAATCACCCTTTTTCTTACGGAACACTATTAGATGTGACAGTAGGTGACAAGCTCCCAAAATAGGGGAAACTCAATACTCCAACATTTTTTGGTAACATACATAGAGAGAAAATGGTGATGAATGTTAACTAGGCTTGTGATGATAATTTTGCAACATATACAAATATTGAATCCTTATATTGTACACAGTTGCTAACATTTGAGTTTCCTCCCATTGCAAAGAGCTCAACAACGAGAGGGGAACTAGCCACTGGGGGACCCAGGGCTTCTGGCTTTGCTCTCTTTATTTACTAAGCAACCTTGGGTGAGTCACTCAAACTTCCAGGCCTAATGTGCTCGCCACTGTTCAATGAGGAGTTGGCCTAGGGGAGCCAAATTCTTATAACTCCTGAAAAACAGTATGGAAGTGCCTCAAAATATTAACAATAGGAATACCGTATGATCTGGCAATTTCACATCTGGGTATTTATTTGAGGGAAACGAAAACACTAACTTGAAAAGATATATGCACCCCTATGTTCCTTGCAGCATACTCACAATAGCCAAAATATGGAAACAACCTAAGTATCCATTTGTGGATGAATGGATAAGGAAAATGTGATACACACATATACACACACATAATAGAACATTACTCAGCCATAAGAAAGAAAATCTTGCTATTTGAAAGAACTCTGGTGAATCCTCAGGACATTATGCTAAGTAAAATAAGTCAAACAGAGAGAGACAAATACTATATATGATCTCACTTACATGTGGAATATAAATAAATGAACAAATGGATTAAAAAATGAAAACAAGCTCATAGATACAGAGAACAGATTGGCGGCTGGTGGCGGTAGGGGTGAGTAAAAAGAGGGGGTCTCAAAAGATACAACTTCTAGTTATAAAATAAACAAGGTATGAAGATATAATGTACAGCATGGCGACTATAGTTAATAATATTATACTCCATATGTGAAAGCTGCTAAGAGAGTAATCTTAAGAATTCCCATCACAAGAAAAAAAGCTGTAACTATGTGTGGTAACGAATGTTAACTGGACTTGTGTTGATCATTTTGCAATATATACAAATTTTAAATCACTATACTTTATATCTGAAACTACTGTTGTATGTCACTTAAACCTCAATTTTAGAAATTAATTAAAGCAAAACCAAAAGAATTGTATACTTAATGGGTAAATTTAAAGTTGAGGATAGGCATGATAGTTTCTTACAAGGCTCTGAAACTTTAGAAATAGTCACAATAAATAGGGTAGAAGATGATTTCCAGAACTGCAGTAAGAAATTTTATGAAATATTATGTAGTTATTTTATTTTTCATCTCTGAAATTTCACTCTCCATCTGCCTTCTTTGGGTCTCAGCTTGGCCTTTATTTTCATCTTAAAGCCTTCCACAACCACCTCCATGTCCATGTTAGGGCTCCCCCAGGTGTTATCCATGGTGCCTGTCTCTCCATCATCACTCACCTGTTATACTTGACTGACACAACCTTTACCCTTGTCACCCTCAAGAGATCACAAATTTGCCCTGGCCAGGTGGCTCAGTTGGTTGGAGCATTGACCTATATACCAAAAGGCTGCAGGCTTGAGTCCTGGTGAGGGCGCAAACCTAGGTTGCAGGTTTGATCCCAGTCGGGGTGTGTGTGGGAGGCAACCGACTGACGTTTCTCTGTCTCTGTCTCTGTCTCTGTCTCTCCCCTCACTCCCTCCCCTCCACTCTTTTTCTCCCTCTCCCTCCCTTCCTTCCTCTCTCTCTCCAATCAACAAACATATCCTTGGGTGAGGATTTAAAAACAGAGAGAGAGGACGACAAATTCTATGAGGAGTCAGACATTACCTCTCTTGATTACTATTGGTTCTCTAGGACCTGTGTCATAGGAGGCACTCAATAAACAGCTATTAAACTATAATACAACTGAGGTGACAAATGTGCAATGGCTACGAATCTACCAAAATTCATCTAATGGTTGAATCACTCAGCAAAGGCATTTCAACAGATTGCTTCACTGTTCATTTTATTTATAAATAAGTTTGAGGAGGCAATAAATATACCAAAATGAATACAGTGTTTTTAAATAAAATGTATGGTAGAAATTTTACCAGCGCCCATAATACACTAGACTACTATGGTTATTATATAATGGTTTATAAAATTGAACTGATTCAATCTGAATATCTGGTGTTAATATGGAAAGCTTCATTCTAAATAAAATGCAACAGAAAGTGGCTGAAACCAGGGAATTACTAAAATCACTTGAAGTCTTAATTATAGTATTTGCCAACTCTAATATGGTAACAAACAATACCATTTAGTGTTTTTCATTTCCAAAGTAATTGGGTTTTACGATTTATTTTTTTCTTCATTCAGTCTCATAACAAGTTACTTGACTCTTGAGCACAACATGACTGAGTCATTCAAGAGGGTACAGGTGCAACCATGCACCCAATTGACAAGCAATTTTCCAGATTACATGGGCAGGAGCCTCACTTTTTTATGAAAATTCAGTCCTAGGTTCAAAAGTACAGTACCATGCCCACTGAACAAGGCTCCATTTTAAAAATAAGCAAATCAAGCTGTGCAAGGTTACTCTTCAGGCTTGATTTTTCCACAGCCTCATTTATCTGACCCCCTCCTAATAGACATCAAGCTGATTTGACTGGGTTTGCTTTGAAAGGATATTCTTTAGCTTGAGGTAATGTTATCACATTGGAAAGCAAGTTACTTTTAGACCTTCTTCCTTAATGCAAGTATAGGGGAAAATAATATCATTCCACAGTGATGTTTTAGGAGCCATGAAAATTACTGTGAATTCTTGAACCCCAAGCAATACTTTTGGAGTAAGCTCTCACTACTTTTTGCTATTAGTAAGACATAACACCTCTCTAACTTTTCTGTACAGTAATCTCTCTGGTGCTTTACACACCTAAAGAAAGAAAAATGAGAGGCTGTTAGAGGGGCTCTCCAAATCTGTTCTGACCCAATTTCTTTTCTCTAACTCATGGTACAGTTCTTTACTTTTTCTAGTTTTTTACTTTAGATTAATGCCTAAACATAGACAATAAAGTAATTGCCAGCAACTACCTCCAAGTTCAGAGTGCTAACTGAAGGAGTTTCAGCAAATGCACTTATACAGCGTAGGGCAAAAGTAAGCTTACAACTGTGAGTATGCAAAACATAAAGTTTATTCTTGTAATATTATTTATTAATTATTATATTATTTTCTATGTGGAAACCTGTCATCCTACTTTTGCCCCATCCTGTATGTGTAATGCCAGAGCTGTTTACCCAATGAGCCAGCTGCTCATCTTGACTACTTCCCTAGATGGCCTAGGCACTGCAAGAATTTCTTGGTAGGAGACTAAAGTTCCATTTTCAACAGTCCCACATCTTCCAGACTCTTCTGCACAGTTTTGAAACCTCTTTTCTGTCTTTTTTTAAAGAATAGGTAATACATATATAGGATTCAAAATTCAAAAAGTACTAAAGAGACATTTCGTATAATGTCTGTATCCTTCTCTCCCGCTTTTGTCATGGGGTCCACCATCCAGCTACCCAGTTCAAAGCCAATTATGGTTATCAGTTTTGTGTAGCTCCTTCCAAAGATACACTATCCACATAACAAGTATAAACACACATATTTTTTCAAGTATATTTTATTGATTATGCTACTATAGTTGTCCCATTTTTTTCTCCCCTATTTCCCCCTCCATCCTGCATCACCCTCCATCCAGCACTTCCCCCCTCTTAGTTCATGTCCATGGGTCATACATATAAGTTCTTTGGCTTCTCCATTTCCTATACTATTCTTAACCTCCCCCTGTCTATTTTGTATCTGCCAATTATGCTTCTTATTCCCTGTACCTTTTCCCCTCATTCTCCCCCATGACCTCCCCACTGATAACCCTCCATATGATCATTTCTGTGATTCTGTTTCATTCTCGTTGTTTCTTCGTTGGTTTTTGTTTTTGTTTTTTTAGGTTCAGTTGTTGAAAGCTGTGAGTTTGTTGTCATTTTACTATTGTTCATCGTTTTGATCATCTTCTTTTTCTTAGATTAGTCCCTTTAACATTTCATTTAATAAAGGCTTGGTGATGATGAACTCCTTTAACTTTATCTTATCTGACAAGCACTTTATCTGCCCTTCCATTCTAACTGATAGCTTTGCTGGACAGAGTCATCTTGGATGTAGGGCCTTGCCTATCATGACTTTGAATACTTCTTTCCAGCCTCTTCTTGCATGTAAGGTTTCTTTTGAGAAATCAGCTGATAGTCTCATGGGAACTCCTTTGTAGGTAACTCTCTCCTTTTTCTCTTGCTGCTTTTAAGATTCTCTCCTTATCTTCAATTTCAGTAATTTAATTATGATGTGCCTTGGTGTGTGCTTCCTTGGGTCCAACTTCTTTGGGACTCTCTGAAAGTCCTGGACTTGTCTATTTCCTTCACCAGATTGGGGAAGTTTTCCTTTATTTACTATTTTTTTCAAACAAGTGTTCAATTTCTTGCTCATCCTCTTTTCCTTCTGGCACCCTTATGATTCAGATGCTGGAATGTTTGAAGTTGTCCCAGAAGTTCCTAAGCCTCTCCTCATTCTTTTTTGAATTCTTCCTTATTCATTATGTTCCAGTTGCATGTTTATTTCTTCCTTCTGTTCCAAATCTTTAACTTGAGTCCAAGTTTGCTTCCCTTCACTGTTGTTTTCCTCTATTTTTCTTCATTTCACTTTGCATAGCCTTCATTTCTTCCTCTCTTTTGCAGCCATACTCAGTCATTTCTGTGAGCATCCTGATTACCAGTGTTTTGAACCCTGCATCTGATAAGTTGGTTATCTCCTCATCGCTTAGTTCTTTTTCTGGAGTTTTGATCTGTTCTTTCCTTTGGGCCATATTTCTTTGTCTGGGCACACCTGTTATGCTGTAAGGGCCAAAGCCTTAGGTATTCACCAGAATGGGGCAACCCACTTTGCTGCATTGTGGTGCTGTATGTGGGGGAGGGGTCAGAGAGGGAACAATGCTGCTTGCTTGGCTCTCACCCTGCTTTCAGTCACTTCCCTCACTTCCCACAAGCACATATGCCCTTTCCGGTGCAGATTCCTGGGTGGGTGGGTTTGTATATATTCTAGGACCCCACAGGTCTCTCAAATGGACGCTCTTGTGAGGCTGGGAGTTTCTCCCACTGCCGTAACCCTCAGAGATTTTTACGGTCACAGGTTTTGAGGTTTTAGTTCCCTGTGCTGGAACCCTGGGCTGTGCAGTCTGTCTCGCTCCCTTGCTTATCCACAGGTGAATGTGGGACATCCTGGTCCCCTAGCCGCCACCTTGTCGCGAGTCCTTGCTGCCCTGGCTTCTTGTCTCCTCCCCTCCTACCAGTCTGGATGAATGTTTTTTTAACTCCTTGGTTGTTCGACTTCCATATAGTATGATTTTCTGGCAGTTCTGGTTGTTTTTTGTTTTTAAATTGGTGTTATCCTTCTTTTGGGTTGTGCAAGGAAGCGAAGTGTATCTACCTACACCTCCATCTTGGTCAGAAGCCCATAGAAAAATCAACACTTTTTTTTTTACACAAATAAATGTACACTGCTTTTGTCACTTCATAAATCAGCACACAGAGCATGCTTAGATACTTTCTAATGACTATACAGAGGTTAAATTCTTATGGACATACCACATTTGTTTAATTATCACATTGTGATGGGCATTTCAGTTGTTTTCAATCTTCTGCTATTATAGCAACACTGCCATTAACATTCTTGTACAGCTCCTGTATGTGAACATATCTGAAAGCATACCTTCATTTTGTCAAATTGTTTTCCATGAAGGCTGTATAATTTACCCTCTCGCCAATAATGTATAAGGGCCTATTTTTTCTACCCCTTTATAAAATTAGAGAATTATCAAATTTTTCACCTTTACCAAAACATTGGTGAAAAATAAATAGAATCATGTCATACTTTACCTTGAATTTCTCTGTGTGGTTTATCACAATTTCACATATTTGCAGAAGCAATTTATATTTCATTTGCTGTAAACTGTTATCTGAACATTTTTCACCTGGGTGGTTGGTCTTTTTCATATTGATTTGTAAGAGTTCTTTATATACTAAGAAGGTTCCCTCCCCTTTTTTTCACCAAAATGAGCTGCAAAATTTCCCTCTGGTCTGTTGGTTTTACTTACAATCATTTTATATTTCTTGAAGAAAAATGTAACATTGTACCAGGACTTATTTTCCTAGTAATTATTTTTTCCTCAGGCGAAAAATAATTTTATCAAGATAATAAATGTTTTAGCTAAAGTGAAAATATTTTGTTAAAGCATTATGTTTTTCTTTTAAAAAATTCAGCCCTGGTTGGTGTGGTTCAGTGGATTGAATGCCAGCCTGTGAGCCAAAGGGTCACCAGTTCAATTCCCAGTCAGGGCACGTGCCTGGGTTGTGAGCCGAGTCCTGGGTTGGGTGTGTGCGAGGGGCAACCACAGATCGATGTTTCTCTCCTTCTCTTTCTCACTCCATTCCCCTCTCTCTAAAAATAAATAAATAAAATCTTTAAGAAAAATAAAATAAATTAATTAATTAATAGAAAGTATTTTCCTCAAATAGGATAATATTTTTTGCTGCTCTGTTTAGGATACTTTTTATAAATGGGGGGAGGGAAGTTTAAAAACGTTAGTCTAAGAAGAGAAGTAGTTTATATAACCATAACATTAAATGGCTGTCAAAAGGAAAACACTGAAAAAAGTTTTAAATATAAAATAAGCATAACTTCAAAACTTACCTTAATTTTCTACCATTGCATACTGTAAGAAAATTTTCTACATACAACTGCAGTCCTTTATTATAAGCCCCTAATAGTACTATGGTATTCATTTTTTAAAGGCTACTACAAAAATATTCTTTTCTTTGTCTGTCAGCCTACTGTTCAATTAAGCCATACATTTTAACAAAAAGCCTACATTAGGTATAAATATAATAGTGTTTCCTTATATCCTTTTTATGTTCAAGGATGAGTCGATTCTAAAAACTGACCATAGAGGCAAAAGGACAGACAGAATAATACTGTATTTTTTCTAGGTATTTCAAAATTAGTTCTTTAAATGAACCATCATGATTCTTATTAGTCCTTATAAAAATTCCAGTAACTACATGATTTAGCATTACTCTCTACAAATGGAATAAAAAGAACAGAGATTATGGTCTAAAGTGCAGGTATAAACTCACACTGAAAGTACATTTAAGATTGTTTACATTAACATTTGAAAACAAAGAAAATGTTATTTGGTATACAAGATTATTTATTAGTATATGCTGTTTATTTCATTCTTAATCTTTATAAAATGTTATGTAAAAATACTTAGATAGATCTACTTAAAATCACATTTTCAATGGCTCTCTAAATATGAAAACAAACTGGTAGAATGTTTTCTTAGTCAAAAAATTTAAAGTACATGGAGTAGAACCAAAGAGAGAGGGTTAGCTAGCTATATTTGAGAAAGAAAATCTCAAACAATGCATATATAATTGCTTCTTATTATGCACCCATAGGTAATTATTATTTTTCATTCTTATGTTCATCACCATATTCTTTCTTTGAGAAGAAAAACATAGGGTGGTAATTTCAATGATACAAGTCCTACAAAACATTTCCTTCCCTTCACCACAGGCATCTAAAGATGAGAAATATTACTTCAACCAAAATGAACATTATTAAGAAAACAAAATGAAAGCACAAACTCCTTCAGATGTAGAGTCTTCCCTATCTCAAACCTTGTATTCCTCTAAAGAATGTTACTTGTGTAAAACTGTAAAATCACTATTAAAAACAGTACTTTTAATTTTAACACTAATTTGAAAAATACATTAACATATACTACAGGGAGTAAGATACTAAAAATGCTTTCTAACATCAACTCTTAACTCTGTGTACTTTTTGAAAGTGGGTATATTGTGTACATAATTGTGTACATTTTTTGTGATTTATTTAGGTTCTCGTGATGCCTTCCATGATTCCACTAAACTGTATGACTGGAACCTTAACTTTCAACATATCACAAAAAAAATTTCTCTTTATTATGTAACAAAAGTATTCTGGATACTTTGTATTAACAAAGATTTACCCACAATCTAGCAGAGCTAATTTTCCACAACAATGTTACTATTTCTCAGAATTCTGTCCAGCAAAACTAAACTTTGTAAACTTTGTAAAGTTAGATACAAGGAAGTACTAACTAGTTCACGTGACTTAGAATCACAGTGACCTGGGTTTAATCATAGATTCAATAGTGAGAAGATGTGTGACTTTGGCTCTTTTACTTAGTCTTTCTGAACCTCAATTTCCAAACTCATCTGTAAACCGGGGCTAGTAACATCTATCTTCTAGGTTACTATTATCTCATTTAGAGATAATATTTATAAAGTACTTACCACAGTGCCAGGAGCAGGGTGCATATTTTAATAAAACTGACCAAAGTAATCTGTTGTTTTATGAAAAAAACTTTGAATAAGCTTAAATAAGTATCAAAAACAACAATACGACTAAAACAAGACAGGGAAATCCTTCTCTCGCTTTACTGTTTATGGAAAACAATAATAAAATTAAGGAACTTTATTATACTTCCATAATAAGAAATTAAAGTTACTTATGTATAGGAGATACCTGATTTTTCAACAAACTATGTCTTCTTATAAGTTTTATTGTTTTAGCTCTTACATTTAAATCTTTTATCCATTTGGGGTTAATTAAGTTATATAAACTCCATATGAGGTAGGGATCCAACTTCGTTCTTTTTTATGTGGCTACCCAGTTGTTCTACCAACAGTTGTTGAAAAGACTGTTCTTTCCCTCATTGATTTATCTCGACACCTTTGTGAAAAATCACTTGACCGTACACTCATGGGTTTATTTTTGGAATCTCAATTCTATTCTATTAATCCTTGTATATCTTTATGCAAGCACTACACTACCTTGATTACGAGATAGTTTTCTAGTAAATTTTGAAATGGGAAGCGTGAGTTCTCCCACTTTGTTCTTTTTTCAAGATTGCTTTGGCTACTCTGGGTCCCTTAAGTTTCCACGTGAATTTTAGTTATCAGCTTGTCAATTTCTGACTAAAATAAAGTTTAGATTCTAATAAGAATTGCACTGGGAAGTAATGCCATCTTAATAGTATTAAGTTTTTCAATTTATAAATGTTAGATGCTTTCTCTTTATTTGGATTTTACTTAATTTCTTTTTCAAGAGTCTACAGTTTTCACAGTGTAAGTTTTGCACTTCTTTTGTTAAATTTAAGTATTATATTCTTTTGATGCTCTTGTTAGTGGAATTTTAAGAATTTTATATTTGGATTGTTCATTACAAGTTAATAAAAATAAAACTGATTTTTATTTATTTTCTATCCTGTACCCTTGCTAAACTTATTTATTAATTTTAATACTTTCTCATTGAATTTCTTAGGATTTTCTACATACAATAACATATGATTTGCAAATAGTAATTTTCATAATTTTCACCAATTACACATGGTTTGCTGCAGAGAACTGAGGTTCAAGAAGTGATCTCTACCATTTAACTTTAAAAAAAATTTTTTTAAAGATTTTATTTATTTACTTTTAGAGGCAGAGGAAGGGAGGGAAAAGAAGAGGGGGAGAAACATCGATGTGTGAGAGATACGTTGATCAGTTGCCTCTCGCACGTCCCCAACTGGGGACCTGGCCTGCAACCCATGCACGTGCCCTGACTGGGAATTGAACCAGCTACCTTTTGGTTCACAGGCCAGCACTCCATCCACAGAGGCACACAGCCAGGGTTGCTATTTAACTTTTAATATCAATTTTATCAATACATACTTGAAATTGGAAGAACAAAAAGACTCTGTAATTTAAAACTGCAGGAAATGTTTACAAGTATCAAAATGTTAGGTTTTCACTTTTATGTAAAAAGCAAAAAGAAAAATCTCTTTAGGAACATGAACTGGAAAAAGTTTTTAAAGAACTGAAAAAATTACTTTCCATGCCATTACTAAATGTGGCTTTTGATCACTGACAGTTTTCTTTCTAACCATTAGCACAAAAATTATATCGGAATGACAAAATTCAATAGTCTAAGGATTGCCATTATTCTTAAGAAGAAGTTAACAAGATCTTTAGAAAATTTTCTATATGTGGTTCACTGTATGTAACAAATGATATCTAGGATCATCTATTAGTGTTTTACAGCTTATTAGTAGTTGACATGAAGTGCCAGGCAAAACAAAATTTAAGTGCATGTACAGTACTCATTTTTGCATTTTTGGGAAGGCTGAATGCCTAAGCTAATTTTCTTCATAGCAAGAGAATTCTGACATTTTTCTTTGAATTGAACTGTCTTCAGTAAGAGGTGAGTCCTTTCTCATCTTTAAGAGAGCAAATGCATTAATCTTTTCCTTTATGATGAATTATTGTGACGAGTTTCACATTATGCAAAATAAAAAAGAAATGGATACCTTCTTGAGAACCCAAAGGGGAATTATAAAAATAAAATAAACAGATATCAGTTTATTTCTGATACTTTTGAGTTTGTCATCTTAATAAGGTAAAAAATATTTCAACTTTGTATTTACCAGGTTTTATACCTCTTAATTAATTCTTAATCTATTCATTCTGACACTTGCATTCAGATCAGAATAAAGACTTAAAACACATAAAATATTATACCTCTTCTACTACTTCTTCATTTAACTTTTAGTTCTACCATGCCTTCTTCATTTCCTAGACGTTTTATCCTCCCTGCTTTTTAACGTTTCATTAAAAATACTAATTTGCATTGGTTTGTGTATTTTAAAAAATTTTATATAACATAAAATTTACCATCTTAACCATTTTAAGTGTACAGTTGATTGGTATTAAATATACAAACATTTTTGTGCTACCTGTTACCATCATCACCAATCTATCTCCAGAATTCTTTTCATCCTGCAAACCTGAAACTCTGTATCCTTTAAACAACAATTACCCATTCCCTACTCCGCCCAGCCCCTGGCAACCATCATTCTATTTTCTGCGTACAAATTTGATTACTCCTTTGTGACTGGTTTATTTTACTTAGTGTAGTGACATCAGGAGTCATTCATGTTGTAGCATGTCTCAGAATTTTCCTTTTTTAAGGCTGAATAATATTCCACTGTGTGCACATATCACATTTTGTTTATCCATTGATTTATCAATGGACACTTGGGTTGCTTCCATCTCTTGGCTCTAGTGAATACTGTTGCTCAATGTGGGTGTGCAAATATCACTCAAGACCCTGTTTCCCTTTTTTTTTTTTTTTTGATAAATACTCAGCAGTGGAATTGCTGATCGTATGGTAATTTTAATTTTAATTTTTTGAAAAACCACTATTTTCCACAGTAGCTGCATCATTTCATACTCCAACCAACAGTTCACAAGGACCCAATTTCTCCACATCATACCAACACTTAGTATTTTCTGGAGGTTGTTTGATAGTAGCTACCCTAAGGCTATGAGTTAGTGTTTAATTATAGTTTTGATTTGCATTTTGCTAATGGGTAGTAATGCTGAGCATCTCTTCATGTGTATGTTGGCCATTTATATATTTATCTTCTTTGGAGGAATGTCTATTCAAGTCCTTTGCCTATTTTTAAATCAGGTTGTGTGTTTTGTTGTTGAGTTGTTTAAATCCTTTACATATTCTGGCTAATATTCCTTGCCAGATATATATTTTCTCCTAGTCTGTGGACTGCATTTTCACACTGTCAATTGTGCCCTTTGATGCACAAAAATTTCACATTTTGATGCAGACTAATTTACCTTTATTTTTCTTTTGTTGACTAGGTTTTTAATGTCATTTTCAAGAAATGATCATCAAATCCAGTGTTACATGGCTTTTCCTGTATGTTCTTCTAAGAGTTTTATAGCTTTAGCTTTTTACATTTACATCTTTAATACATGATTAGTTAATTTTATATATGCTTTAAGGCAGAATCCAACTTCATTTTTTGTTCTATCTTATCTATCTATCTATCTATCATCTACCTATCTATTTTATTCAATCTCTTCACCTTTTTCACTCAGCCCTGTAGCCCTCCTCCCCTAGGACTATTTGTTGAAAAGACTGTCCTTTCCCAATGAATGGTTTTGGCCCTCCAATCAAAATAATTTGACCATATAACCAAGGGTTTATTTCTGGGTTTTCAAGTCTACTCCATTCGTCTATGTGTCTGTGTTATTCCAGTACAACACTGTTTTAATGACTTTAGTGTTAAGTTTTGAAATGGGAAAGTGTGAGCTCTCCAACTTTGTTCTTCTTTTTCAATTTCTTTTTTTTTTTTGCTACTTGGGATACCTTGAGATTCAATATGAATTGTGGGATGGATTTTTCTATTTCTGCAAAACTCCATTGGAATTTTGATAAGGATTGCACTGAATCTGTAGATTGCTTTGGGTCGTATTGACATCATAACAACATTAAGTCTTCCAATCCATGAAGATGAAATAGCATTCCATTTATTTGTATCTTCTTTAATTTCTTTCAGCAGTATTTTGTAGTTTCTAGTGCATTGTAGTTTCCAGGGTACAAGACTCTCTCCTCCAAAGGTAAGCTTATTCTTAAGTATCTTATTCTTTTTTATGCTACTGTAAATAGAATTGTTTTTGCTTTGTATATTTTTAAATCTTATATAAATGGTATTATTCAGTACTTATATTTTCATTAATTTTCTTTTTCACTGTTATTATGGTACCTATATACACACTGAAAGTGTAACAACATGTACAAGAAGGACAGACAGTACCTTCAGGATAGCTCTCATCTCTGGGGATTAAGAAGGTATAGAAATGCAATGATATAAAGAAGGGATTTAGCTCTTACCTACAAATTTTTCCTTTTTAACGGGAAACCATAAAGATTTGTACATTTGCTGTCCTTTTCTAATTTGAAATATCTTATAACTTAACATTTTTAATTAAATAAAAGAAGTGTGAAAACGTAGGGTATCTGAAGGATTACTGTGGGTTAAGCAAATATGACTTCTTCTGTACTGTGCCTGGGGTCATTAACCTATACTGTCACCTCTGGGCTAATTCATTTTTGCTTGATGTGGCAGTAGGTAATCTAGAAAACCAAGTAAATATTCACAGCTCTCCCCTCTGAGACCCTAAAAGTAGGGGTTCTGCACTATTACAATTTTCATACCAATGAGCATTTACTTACTCCACAAAATTCAAATGAACTCTTTTCATAATACTGATGTCAAATGAAACTCAACACAATTATGCTTAGGAAAAAAGGAATATACTATCAGGAATACTTTCTTTTCAGTAGGCTTGATGCTTCTGATAGTAGCTAAGCCAATAAATATGGGAAGTAGTTATTTTCAGGGAAATCTGTAATGCAATAATTTTGATATTTTTTAAATAGCCCTAATTGCCTCATGAGCTAAAAAGTGAAACAGGAGGTAAAAATTCAGACACCACTTGAGCTGTCAGGCCAATGGCCTCTAGTTTTCCAACATGGAATCTAACAAGCACAGAGAAATAACAGTTCTAAGAAATAACTGGGGCAGTTTTCTTATTAAGGCAAGGCACTGCTTAGAAAAATATAGTGTTGAGGTATCAGATTACCACTACAGTAGTGACTCAAGACAGAATATGCTGAAGTCTACATTTTTGTAAAGTTAATCTTCCCCCAGGAAAATGCTACCTAATAATATTTATACTCTCTACAATACATATAATTTGCTACTGTCCACTTATAAAACTATTCTTTTAAAACAATCACAAACAAAGAAGGAATGTAGAGAATCACCTAAGCTCATCATGGAATGTATCATAAGACAACTGTTTAACTCCATCAAAGCTTTCATTTTAAAAGAGTTGAGTGAAACATCTTTTAGCAACAAATGCTTTAGCAATTTTTGGCATACAGAATGAATCACAACATTTAAATAGAACCAGGGAGACTACCATTAATTCATGAAGCAATCTCATTTACTTATGACTCTACCACATAAGAACGTCAGCTTCTCCAGTGCAACAGTTTAGCACTAGTATCTAGCACACAGCCAGCATATTATAAGTAACTGTCAAATAAATGAATCCCCATTAATTCTTTACTTCTGGCATTTTCTAGTTGGCATCAAGAAACTGCCATGCACTTAAAATCCCAGCAGGTCTTATTTCAGTGAAATTGTATCATTGTGATTTTCACATCCTGTTTAAATCTTTTTTTTTAAATCCTCATCTGAGGACATTTTTTTCATTGCTTCTAGAGAGGAAGGGAGGGACAGAGAGAAACGGTGATGGGGGAGAGAAACATCAATTGGTTGCCTCCCATTCACACTCCAACAGGGAATCAATTATACACGCCCAGGCTGGGAATGGAACCTGCAACCTAGGTATGTGCCCTGATAGAGAATCGAACCCACACCCCTTCAGCTATGGGAAAATGCTCCAACCAACTGAACCACATAGGCCATGGCCTATTTAAATTTTTCAATAAAAATTCATTTTTCCCCAAAACAAAATGACATTTCCATGCAACTCAGCCTTGAAAAAAGGAATGTAAATTTATATAATATTTATTATACTAATTATATAGTAGTTTCTGGGTTCATGCTGAAACTATAAAAGGACATAAGCTAAAATAATAACTTCATACCATAGTACAAACACTAAATCTTATTGTAACATTATTCAGTACAGACACGAATTAAACTAAAGTAGTTCTGTCACGGATATTATCCAAGGGCTTTAAGTTCTTCAAAATAAAAGAAATGTTACCATAAGGTAAATTTAGCCTCAAGAATATCTCACAACATGAAATCTCAAGAAAATGTTTTATGAGGCTTCAGATGATCATTTTAAAAGACTGGTTACCTACCACAGCTATCATATGTTCGGAATTACAATTAATGATGCTCTTCTCTATAACAAAGCCAATGGTGTCTCAATAACAAAAGAAAAATGAATCAGGTATCAGGAGTTGGGTTTAGAATGTGGCTAAATCTAGAAATGTATTTCCTAATTACCATAAGAGAAAAAAATTTCCATTTACATTAAGCTTCATAAGGAAGATGAAACAAATACATTCAAACAAATATTCAAAAGATGAGAGTCACTGAAAAAGTTAAAAGTTGTTTTAAATATTCATAGAAAATTTCAAGATTACATCCCGCACCAAAGAAAAAAAAAAAAGAAAGAAAACTTACAGAGAATGTTTTCCCACTGTTTGATGCTACAACAGTATGAACTTCATCATTCAATTTTATTGAAAGCTCCCAGTTAGCCACTTGTGGTTTAACAATAGGTACTCTGGAATAGAAAGAAAAGAAAAACAGTTAATAATTTCATATTTTTCCCTCTCAGTAAACTGATTTTCTTTTGACATCAAGTGCGGAGTATAACTGCCAAAGACTATATTTCAGGATGTTTTATTTTAAAAGGTTTTATCCTTGAAAAAAACTAGAGAGATTAAAAAAAAAAGAACCCACAAACAGACACTCCAAGGACAACAGCAGTCATTCTGGGATAATTGTGGAACCATCATCTACTTGAAGTACCATCATTTATTCTATGAATTCAGTTGCTTTATTTGTGACAGTTCTTCAAAGACTAACCTTCCTTCAGCAATATTAATTTCTTTTCAATATTTGATTACTGTCCAAGACTGTTTTTAAAAAACTACAATGCTAGTCTTTTCTTTATTGAGTTTGCAAAAAACCTGCACATAATTAACATACGACTTGGTGAGTTTGGACATATTTATTCACTCATGTTATCATCGCAATCAAGATAATAAGCATTTCCATCACCTCCAAAAGTTTCCTTTTGTTTTTGGTTTTGTTTGTTTGTTTTGATAAGAATACAAATAGCATCAGTAATGCTGGCCTTAACATACAGATTTTTTTCTTGTGTATGATCAGTATTACATGGTCGAGGAAAATTGGGTAAAGCAGCCAGAGACAAAAGCATTTTTAGAATACAAATATTCTGCACAATTCCTTAAATTTACAAAATTTTAATGATTTCTGAATCAAACTAATTTAAGTATTGCATGTTTACATCATTCGTAACTGTGAAGTAGTATACTAACCACTAAACAGGTAGTATCTGACTCTGGCTAAGCCATAGTTCTGAAAAAATGTTGTAGGTAGTGTTTTCATTTAAACTAGCTCCTCACCACCACTGATTTCAAAAGGATTTTCTCAGTATTCATTTTTTTAAAAAGTCATAGTCTCAAAAAACTTTAAATATAATCAAATCACTTCTAGACATAATGTCTAATGGAGGATAATTAATCATTGAGGTGAATATTTGTATTCATCCCACTACTTATTGATTTATTTCCTGAAGATAAAGAAATGTTTTAAATACTACAGAAGTAAAAATTAAAGTAAAAAAATGCTTCAACAAATCAATAATAATTTACACAGTAAGCCTGGAAGATTCCTTCTTGGCAATTTGAAGAGGGCTGTTTCAGAAGACAGAGCTTCACATCTGAGAGCTGGAAAGAACAACAGGGGAGCATCCAAGAGGCAGAGAAGGAGGAGAGGAAACAGAAAAGAAGGCATGGCACGGAGAGAAGGAAAGGGAGGAGAGCCCTTCTGTGTTACAGTTCCACCTCTACTTTGGCACTCCATTCCACAGGGCATTTGTTTGTTTATGTTTGTCTCCCCTGTTGGCCTGTGAGCTTCTAAAAGACCAAGATCATGCCTTATTTTTATATATTCTGACCCCAGCACAGAGTCCCGAAAAAGGGCTGAGGTGATAGAAGAAACAGTAAAATTTACGAAGGAACTACTATGTGCGTAGCTCTGTACAGCAGAAACTGTCTCACCCAAAGGACACAGCATGACCCCACTGAAGGAGAGTGAACCTTGAGCTCCTAGATTGCAACCTGACCGCTTTTGGACTACGTAGATGACCTTGTTAGACTTCACTTTGTAAACTTCAACTGTGAGTAACACCCTGACCTCTCAGGGGTATTGTTATGACAGAAATGCCCTCATAGCTAAATTACTGCGCAACATGGCTTTCTTAAATCTTTCTTGTTCTTGATATTAAGTTACTCTCCTGCTCTAGACTGTTCCAAGATTTTTTTACTTCAGATCAGGTTAAATCTTAACTTATCCACCATTCAAGTTCCTTAAAAATCAGGCCCCATCTTTGTATCAATTTTTATTTCTGATTATTCTCTGATTTGCCTGGGCCCAGTGCTTCAATCACTTCTCAAATCAAACCTAGTCAAGCTAAGAGGAGCGAGACAAATCAGCGCAGTGGTTACACACTCAGCCTCTGGTGACTTCCAGTTTGCCATTAACTAGTTTGACCTTGAGCAAACTTTCAAGTTTCGGTTTCCTTATGCATAAAATTAAGATAATCATAGTATCTGCATCGTAGTGATGTATCAAGGATTAAAGTAAATAATACATGTAAATGTTAACTTTTATTGTCATGATTAGTCCCAACTCTAGGCCTCTATGCTTGTTTTAGCCCATAATTGAAATCCCTTTAAGGAAACCAAATCCCTTCTCTCTGCTTCTCAAACTAACAGATTTTTCAAGAATATTCTCTCTCTCATAAACTGTTCCCTAATTATAGTATAATCTTCAGTGATCTCCCTTCCACTTAACCTATATTATAGGTATAATATTTTCACAATTTAGTGGCCCAATGGAGGTAACTATTTCAAGAAAATGTCGAGACACTTTTGGGTTATGCAACAAGCCCCTGTTTCCAGGGAGCAAGGAATTTGTTGATCCCAACATCCTGTTTGAACCCAAAACACCATTTCCCACAGAAAGCAATCTTACAGCTGATGGGGAGATGTAGTTGCCTCTCTTCAGAACCTAATTACTCTTTATTTTTCCATTTTTTAATTCTGATCCACACCTGTTTCATATATAACTTCTCCAAGAGGGAACTTGCAGCACAGGCTCTTTTGAGTTAAAACACTGAGGTCTTGTTTCAGCCCATTCTCTTCCTAGCAATGTTTCAAGAAACTCAGTCAATCCTTGGGAACTAAAATTTCCACAGCTGCAAAATATGGACCAGAGCAAAGTTGGGGAGGTAACAGAGGAAAGCTGTTGTTTCTTCTCAGCACATAATCTCTAAAATTTCTTTTAAGGTGATATGTTTGTAGGATATAGGAAAGAGGTTTCACTGTGAAAGCAAAACCTTGAGATACTAAGAAAAGTCAATCAATATGGAAATCTCTTTCTGAATTCACTCTTCCACAAATGAAATTTGCTAAGATTTCTTCTGGCTTTATGTAAGTTTCAGAGTAGTTTTGTTTTTAAATAAAATGGATAGGGTTAGGCATATATGCCCAATATAAATATCAATAAGCTCTGTAGTAGAAATGAACTATAATAAACTATAAATAAAAATAACACATACCAACCTAAAAGTACATATGTACTATTTCTTCAGTTATTGAAACTACATTAACAATGACTGATATCAATTCCACCAGCATAAACATGTTTATAATGGTAATAATCACCTAAAGTTATACTTTAAATTTTTGAAAAGAATTACATTTATCCAGTAAATTCAAAATAGTCTCAGGGAAGATTTTTGTAAATGACTCTCTGAAAAAGAGGGGGCAAAACTCTTGGAGCTGCACACAATTCTTCATAGTAATAATACTCAAAAAATAGCTACCTTTACTGAAGTATGTATCTAAATGAAAGAGGCTACCATCTGATCAAAAATTTCATCTGTACAACTTAGTAGTTACCTGGAAAGCTGATATAATTTAAGCTACCACTTCAAAACACAAATAACCCCCCACAAAAACCCACCAACCAACCAAACAGTGAGCCCTGGCCAGGTGGCTCAGTTGGTTAGTGTCATCCTGACACACCAAGGTTGTGAGTTTGATCTCCAGTCAGGGCACCTACAAAAATCAACCAATGACTGCATAAAGAAGTGGCACAACAAAGTGATGTTTCTCTGTCTCTCTCCACCCCCACCTTTTCTCCCTCTCTCTCTCTATCAAATTAATAAATTTTTTTAAAAAGCAGTGAAAAGGAGTTCATATAAATAGCTACTCACAAAGCAAATCTAATAGCTCTTCCCCAGACCTGTTTACTTTGGTCATCATCAGCCAGCCAGAATGAATATGCTCAATAGAACTAAGTTTTTCTGTATTTTTAACAAAAACTATCAGTGGATTGTCACAAATATTAATGCTAATACATTTAGCTTATTGAGATATTTTAGTCAAAATACACATAATACTAACTCGAATACATTGCTACTACATGTCATTTTTCAAAGCAGATTTTCTGTGAACATAACTAAGAGCATCTTTAGTTAGCAGGGATTATAAGCATCTCAAAGCCACATTATCAGACACTCAGAAAAGCTGGTTTCCAATTGTGCCATTACCTATTTAGGAGTGAAATACCGAGTTAAAACAATGTTAGTGGTCAAAGGATCATTAAGCAATCCTTCATCATAACTTTCACAGTAGGTGGTCTGTAAAATGATCAAGAATAATATGCTACATTCCATAGCCACAGAGGTCAGCTTCTGCATAAAAATCTGTGCAGGAAAAAAAAGGCCTTCAGAAAAGTGGGCCATTCATCTGAACCAAGTTCAGAGAATTTCCAGCACCGTGAAAAGATATGTTATGCAAGCACATAGATGTATTCAGTGGGGGTAGACAGAACCAGCTACATGGAGACTACAAAGGAGCCCTCCCATGGCTCATGAATAAGTCGAGGAAATGATCAGAAAAAAAAGAGAGAGATGTTTAGACAGATGGCCCACTTTAAATGCCTGAGACGGGGCATAAGCAATTTTAATGAAACTTTAGATCTAGTATACGAATTGTTTCTTATTTCCTCGAGGAAAAAAAAAAAAACAACCTAAGTAAGACAAAAATTCAGCAATTCACTGAAAAACCCGCCTTTAAGCAAGTTGGGCGGGAGGAAGAGTCACAAATACAAGTTTTATTAGTGCAATAAATTCATATAAAATTCTTCACAGAGACATCAGCTATCAAAATGAATATAAAAAGCAAGGAATGAACAGATTAAAGGAATTTTAAACAGAAGTCTACTGCCAAACCAAACAAAAACCTAAGCCTTATTATATGAGAACTTACAACACTCAAACATTAAAGTTTATCACTGCAGAAGAAAGATAAAAGCAGCATTTTCAGAGAACCTGTTCAAAGCTAGAAACTGTCATAGTGAAGGAATGGAATTCTGCCTACACACGATTTAAAATACATACATTCAAACATATTAAGTCCTTGTAAAACATCATATATCACAAAATAGTGCCTAGAAATAGTTAAGGAACATACCCGTTTAGCGTCATTAATATTTTAAATAATTACACAAATAACAAATTAATCTATAAATGAATAATAATGTTCTCATAATCTTATATATTTTCATATTATGCATACCCTATTTCTTTCTTCCACCAATTAGGATTTAAGGTTATCAGTTTAAATTTTGAGCATAACTGGTCGGGAAAGGCAATGCACAAGGTCTGTCCAGAAAGTATCCATCCATGCACTATGAAAAATAGAGACATTTATTGAAGAAGATACAAGCTGATACAAGGAACATCGTACATAGGACAATGACACCTCAGTCACCTTCAAAGTAGGCACCTTGGAACCTCACAGTTTTCCCAATCGCCATCAGCTAACCTGTCATTTTTTCTTGAATCTCATATATGGTCTGGAATCTCTTCCCTTCCAAAGGTGGGGATTTAGGGGGGCTGAGTCACCTGGATGATTCGATGTTTCACCAAAACTCTGTATGAGACATGATACAAGAGTGGGTGCATTGTCATGATAAAGCTGCCAATCACCAGTTACCCATAGCCGCGGTCTTCTGAATCATTTGAATAGTTTCTGCAGAGGAATGTTCAAGCTTAACGCAAAATTTGATGCAGATTTGTTGCTCTGCTCGCTCAGTCATTTTGATGTGACAGCCACACAGTACACATGCTCACTCAACAGCGTCTACCACTCCCACTGAGAGTACAGTGAAGTCGCCATTGTTCACGCTTGCATATTCCAGTGCACTCTCCTTGGCTGTCAGGTTACATGGATGTTATGCAAACCGTTCTAGTTATATGAACAATGGTTGGACATTTTCCAGACAGACCTCGAAGTATAGCCATCACTACCGCATGCCCTAGTGTCTGACTGACTACTGACCACTGACCACCAAAGCTATGTGACTATCTTCCTTGTGTCTGTTTCCTTCTCGGTAAGACAAAGGTAATAAAAATACCTAACTCACATGTTGATTAAATGAGAAAAAGGAACAGACTGCTTAGATCAGTGCTTGGCACAGAAATGCTACATAAGAGTTATGTCATCATCATTATCATAATGTGGTACAATAATATCTGATATTCTCCTCTATTATTTCAACATGTTATTTTTAGATATTAATATACAATTTATACACAGTGAAATCCACAAATGTTAAGTTCCATCACTTACCTTTCCAGTGCAAATGTCCCTCTCCACAATAGTTCAGCTATCAGTTAGACTAACGCATCACATACACAGACTCCAAATATATGTACTCTTATGGGTGGTTTTTTTTGTTTGCCCACTGTAATGTTTTTGAGGCTCATTCAATATGGACAGACTGTATTGCTGAGTAGTAGTCTAGTGTTCAAGCACACTAAAAATCAGCTCATCCTTCCACTGAAGGATGTTTAGGTTGTTTCCAGTTAGGGGCTCTTAGGACTAAATCTGCAAGCATTCTTTATACAAGTCTTTTTCCCGGATGTATGTTTTCTCCTGGGTAAAAAAATCTAGGAGTGGAAACACTAAGGTAAACACATTTAATTTTATAAAAACTTCCAATGTGCCTTCCAAAGTATTTAAAACAAATCTGTACTCTCACCAGCACTGGAATTTGCTCCATATCCTGGCCACCATTTGGTGTTGTTAGTCTTTCTATACTTTTAGCCAGGCTAGTAACTGGGAAATCGTATCTCATTACAGTTTAATATGCATTTTCCTTATGACTAATAACGTTAAGCACCAAACCTCAGTGCACATTGGCCATTTCTATAGAAGTTTTTGCCCATTTAAAATTAGGATGTTGGTCTTATTATTATTGATTTGGGGGAGCTCTTTTTCTGTGGCTTGCTTATTAATTTTCTTTAAAATATCTTACCTTCAGCAGTTTCTTTAAATTAATGGACTTAATTTTTTTTTATCATTTATTTACCTTTAGAGAGAGGGGAAGGGAGGGAGAGAAACATCAATGTGCAATACATCATTGGTTGCCTCTCGCATGCCCCCAACTCGGGACCTGGCCCACAACCCAGGCATGTGCCCTGACTGGGAATCAAACCAGTAACCTTTTGGTTCACAGGCTGGTGCTCAATCTACTGAGCTACACCAGCCAGGGCTGGACTCTTAATTGTTTAGAGTAGTTTTACATTTTCAGAAATATTTAGCAGGGATCAAACCTGCAACCTACTTATGTGCCCTGACTGGGACCTGAACCCACAACGCTTTCTTTGGCTACTGGATAACACTCCAATCAACTGAGCCACATTGGCCAGGGCTACGATGGAGTCTGCTTTAAGGGTATTTCTTTTCACCCTGGTCAGGTGGCTTAATTGGTTGGAGCATCATCCCATACACAGAAATGCTGCAAGTTCAATTTCTGGTCCACGTACATGCCTGAGTTATGGGTTCAAGCCCTGGTCGGGGCATGTCCAGGAGTCAGCCGATTGATATTTCTCTCTCACATCAATGCCTCTTTCTCTCACCCATCTCCTCTCTCTCTCCCCACTCCTTTCCCCTCTCCCACCCCCTTTCCCTCTCAAATCAATAAAACATATCTTTGGATGAGAATAAAAGAATATTCTTCTCATAATTATAAAATATTTTATATGACTATTCTCAATTTACTGACATGAATAACCCTTGCAAGTGGAGTTCCTGACAGGTAGAGGTGGAACACATGTGTGACCCAGTATTCTTCCCTCTTTTCTTCTCTTTGAATGCAATATAATGTTAAAACAACAAAGAAAAGTCCCAGTTCATGTAAAAGTGGCACGGTAGCTTATTTCCAACTATCTCCCCTCCAATTACAAACTCTGCAGAGGACGTAATACATATCAACTTTTAGAAATTGAAATCAGCCCACTGACATAAAATTCACACATCATAAATTTAACCCATCTGAAGTGTACAATTCAATGGGTTTTCATATATTCACAGAATTTTGCACCCATCACTGCAAGTATTTAAAAAATATTTTCATAATCCCCCAAAAGGACTCATTAGTAGTCACTCCACATTCCCCCTCCAATCTCTGCAGCTCTACGCAGCTACTAATGCACTTTTTATTTCTATAAAATTGCTTATTTCTAGACATTTCATATTAATCATAACATTTGTGGTCTGTTGTGACTACCCGATTTCATTTAGCATGACATTTTATACATCCACGATGTATAAAGTATCAATACTACATTTAGTTTTTCATTTATTTTTTGATGACTAATATCTCACTGTATGCCAAATTTTATTTAATATATTATATATTAAACATATATGTATATATTTATCATTTCATGGGCAGTAGTGCTGTTACCACTGGTTGTTTATTATGAAAAATGCCACTCTGGACATTTGTATACAATATCTGTGTGGACACATGATTTTACTTCCCTTGGGGTATATGGCAAGGAGTGGAATAGACGGGTCATGTTTTAATGTCTTGCATTTTGAGAAACTGTCTAATTACTTCTGGGTGTGCAACACTTTACTCACAAATTCCCTCCAGAAATGTATGTAGGTTCCAATTTCTACATACCCTCATCAATACTAATTTATTTTCTTTTTGATTATAGCCATCTGAGAGGGTGTAGAGTGGTGTTTAAGAGTGGGATTTTTAAAAGTTTTTTATTGTATTTTTTCCATTATTATTTATCCTCCTTATACCCTATTCCACCTCCACTCACCGCCCTCTCACAATCATCACTTTGTTGTCTTTGTCCATGAGTCCTTTCTCCTTTTTGCTCAATCTCCGGCCCCCCGCCCCACAGGTGTCAGCCAGCTCTCTGTCTCTATTTTGCTTGTTAGTTCAGTTTGTTCCTTAAATTCCACATATGAGTGGATTCATTTTCCTAAGGACTAATGATGTTGAGCATCTTTTCATGGGATCGTTGGCCATTTGTATACTTTATTGGGGAAAAAATCTATTTGTGTCTTTTGCCCGTTTTTAAACTGGGCTATTTATCTTTATTATTGAATTATGAGTTTTTTAAATATTCTACACAAAAAGTCTATCAAACGTATGACTTGCAAGTATTTTCTCCCACTCTATGGGTTGCCTTGTCCCTTTCTTGATGCTATATTTTAAAGCACAAAAGTTTTAAATTTTGATAAAGTCCAATTTGTCTATTTTGTTGTTGTTGTTGTTGCTTGTGCTTTGGCATTTTACAAAAGATATCATTGCCTAACCAAAAGTAACAAAGATTAACTCCTATGTGTTCTTTTAAAAATTTTGTAGTTTAGCTCTTTTAGGTCTATGATTTAAGTTATTTTTTGTGTATTGTGTAGGGAGAGAACCAACTTCATTCTTTTGTATGAAAATATCTAGTTACCCTGGCATCATTTATAGAACATATTTTTTATTCATTAAATTATCTTCAAACACTTGTTGAAATCAACTAATCATTAATGTAACAACATATTTCTGGACTCTCAATTCTATTCCATTGATCAACACACCTCTATCCTTATGCTAGTATTACACTGTCTTGATTAGTGTAATAAGTTTTGAAAACAGGAGATATGAGTCCCCAGTTTTGTTGTTCTTTTCAAGACTGTTTTGGATATGCTGAGTCCCTTGCATTTTCATATGAACTTTGGAATCAGATATCTATTTTAAAAAAAACAGCTGGGATTTTGATAGCAAATGTATCAAATGTGTGTGTCAGGTTGGTGTGAATTATTGCAACCTTAATGTCATGTCTCCTGATCCATTGTGTGGACATTTTTCCACTTATTAAAGTTGTCTATAATTTATTTCAACAATTGTTTTATACTTTTCAAGCCTTATACTTCTTTTTGAAAAAACTGTGCTTAGGCCAAGAATAGTATTGGAAATTGAGAAGCCAAAGAACTGGTATGTACAACCCATAACATGAACTAAGTGGTGTGGGGATGATGGGATGGGGTGCAGGGCAGAGGGGATAGAGGGGAGAAAAAAATGGGACAACTGTGATAGCATAATCAATAAAATATCCAAAAAAAATGTGCTTAAGTATTGTATTCTTTTTGGTGTTATCATAAATAAAACTGTTTTGTTCACTTCTTTTTCAGTTTGGACACAGCTACTGTATAAAAATAAAATTGGCATTTGCATTCTTGTGTTCTGCAACCTCGCAAAACTCATTTGTTCTAATAGATTTGTGTGTGTGTGAATTTAAGACTTTCTACATACAAGATTATGCCATCTGCAAATAGAGTTTTATTTCTTCCCTATTTTGAAACCCTTTATTTTGTTTGACAAATGGACCAGGCTGAGAACTCTAGTACAATGCTGAAAAAAAAAAATGTAGAAACAAACATCTTTCTCTCATTCCTGACGTTATGAGAAGACATTCAGTCATATACCATTAAATATAATGTTAGCTGTGGGTTTCACATATGGCCTTCATTGGGTTGAGAAAGTTCCCTTCTATTCCTAATTAGTTGAGTGGTTTTTTCTGTTGTATTGTTTTTTTAATCATGAAAGGCTGCTGGATTTTGTCAAATATTTTTTCTACATTTACTGTGATTTTGTCCTTTATTCTAGAAATGTGACATATCACATTGATTGATACTGTAAAATCAACTTTGTATTCCTAGAATAAATTTCACTTGATCATGGTATATAGTTTCTACACTTTTGGATTCCATGTGCTAATATGTTGTTGAGGATTTCTGCATTAATATTTATGAAGAAATATAGATCTTCCATTTCTTGTGACACCTTCATCTCTTTTGGTATCATGGTAATATTAGCCACATAGAATGAGTTGCAAACTTTTCTCTCCTTTTCTATTTTTGGAAGAAATTTTTAAAAATTAGTATTAATTAATTTCCTTCTAAAATACCTCCTTGAATTCATCAGTGAAACTATCTGGCAACAGACTCTTCCTTCTGGTAAGTTTTGTGATAATAATTCAGTCTTTTTCAACTCCAGTCAGATTTTCTATTTCTTCTTTAGTCAACATCAGTAATTTGCATCTTTCTACAAATTTCTCCATTTTTTCTAAGTTATCTAATTTGCTGGCATGCAATCACATTATTCCCTCATTATCTTTTTAATTTCTATAAGGTCAGTATGTATACCTGGTCTTTAATTACTGATTTTAGCCTTCTCCCTTTTTTTCTAGGCCAGTTGATCCAATGACCTGTCATTTCTGTTACCTTCCCAAGAATCAATTTCTGCTTTCTGAACTTCCTCTATTGTTTTTCTATTCTCATTTAATTTACTTCCACTGTCACCTTTAGTATTTCCTTCCCTCCACTGGCTGAGTTTAGCTTGCTCTTCTTTACCTATTTTCCTAAAGTGAAAAATGAGGTGATTAATTTGAGGCCTTTCTTATCTTTTAATATGTGTTACAGTTTTAAATTTGCCTCTAACCAGTGCTTTAAATACAACCCATGTTTTCAAATATTGTGTGTTGTTTTTATTCACCTCGAAACACACCCTAATTTCTCTTGTAATTTCTTTTTTAACACATTGGTTATTTAGGAGTGTCTAATTTCCACATACTTGTGATTTTCCCAAATTTGCTTTATTGCTGACTTCTAATTTCATTCAATTGTGGTTAGAAAACATACTTTGTATGATTTCAATCCAGTTAAATTACTGAGACTTGTCTTATGGCCTAGCACATAATATGGTAGTTACAGTCTATCCTGGAAAATGTTACATGTGCACTTCAGAAGTTGTATATTTTGCTGCTGGATGAATTATTCTATATATGAGATCTGTACAGAAAAAGTCCAACCATTGTTAATATAATGAAAATGGTTTGTGTGACATCAGTGTAACCTGGCAGTCAAGGAGAGTGGACAGGAATGGGCATGTGTGAACAACGACTTTACTGAACTAGTCAGTGCGGGTAGTAGGTGCTGGTGAGTGAGCATGTGTACTGTGTGGCCATTGCATTCACAATGACTGAGAGGACAGAGCAACGAATCTGTGTGAAATCTTGCATTAATCTTGAACATTCCTCCCTGGGAATTATTTGGATATTCAGAAGGCCACAGCTATGGGCAGCCAGTGATTGGCAGCTTTATCACAACAATGCACCCACTGATGCATCATGTCTTGTGCAGAGTTTTTTGATGAAACATCACATCACCCAGGTGACTCAGCCCCGCTACAGCCCAGATTTGGCACCCTGCGACTTCTGGCTTTTCCCAAAACTAAAGTCATCTTTGAAAGGGAAGAGTTTTCAGACCATCGATGAGATTCAGGAAAATACAATGGAGCAGCTGATGGTGATTGGTAGAACTGTGAGGTCCTAAGGTGCCTACTTTGAAGGGGACTGAGGTGGCATCGTTGTCCTCTGTGTGATGTTTCTCGTATCTTCATCAATAAATGTCGCTATTTTTCATAGTACACGGCTGGATACCTTCTGGACAGAGCTCATATAGCCATTAGATCTATTCGCTGTATAGTGTTGTTCCAGTCTCTACTTCCTTGTTGACCTTCTGTCTATTGTCCTATCCATTAGGGAATGTGGTTTATTAAACTCTCCAACTATCATTGTTCAGTTGTTGATTTCTTAATTATCTGTTTTGCTTCATATATTTGGGAACTGTGTAATTGGGGATATATGTAGCAGGTTGTTGAAAAACGTCATTTCATTTAATGTCATTTTGTTACAAAGTTGATAATGAAAATGATTCCCAGCTAGGGTCACTGTTCTGTGTTGAGTTTGCATGAGTTGAATTGGCATGTCTAAACTGTCCCAGTCTGAGCGGGTGTGGGTGTATATGAGTGCACGCTGCAATGTATGGGATCCTGTCCATGGCTCCCATCTCGCAACCTGAGTTGCCCAAATAGACTCCAGCCCCCACAACTCTGAACTAGAATAAGCCAGTTGAAAAACAATTATCATTTTTTATTAACCTTTCCAAAATGTATGTATAGCTTACATTTATTCCAAAGTTTAATATTAGAAGTGTTTTCGGCCTTTATTTAAAAGTTTAGTGAGGTTGTGACCATAACTATACTGTAGGAACTCCTCTTATTTATATCAATTAGGCTATGTAAAATTGGTTTTATTTATATGTCATTTTGCTTTAAGTCACAGTTTCCAAGAATCCACTGACATTGAGGAATTACTCTAAGTTCATAATTGTTACAGCTCTCTGATGGATTGACCCTTTTATCGTTATTAAATGTCCCTATTTGCCTCCAGTAGCAATTTTTGTCTTAAAAAATATTTGACATTAGCTATACTAGTATTATAAATATAATACTTGTCTAATAAGTCTTCCTGTCCTTTTATTTTAAAGCTGTAGTGTCTTTTAAGTCTAAACTGTGCCTACAGTAGGAAGCATATATATTGATCCTGCTTTTTATCCAGTCTGCTAATATCTCCCCTGGATTAGTGTGCTTAATCCATTTACACTTAATATTATTGTCAGGTAGGATTTACCTTTTTTTTTTTTTTTTTTTTGCTTTTTATATATCATTATCTTTTTTGTTCTTCAAAACCCTCCATTAATGCCTTCTTTTGTTAAATATTTTCTAATGTACCATGGTAATTCTCTTACTCTTTAATTTACTATTGTGTAAAGCAATTTTCTTAGTGGTTAACCTGGGGATTACAATTAGCACCTTATCTTTAAACAATCTAGTTTGAATCAATGCTAATTTCATTGCAATAGCATACAGGAATTTTGCTCAAACATAGTTTCACTTCCTCTGCCTTCATTTGTCTTCTTATTGTCATACAAAGGACGTCCGTATATACTTTGTGCTTAACTTAGATTTATAATTCTCAATGTATGCAATTGTCTTTAAATCAAATCAGAAAAAGGAAGTTACAAAATAAAAATTAATTTATATTGTATTTTATGTTTACCAATGGAATCTTTACCAGTGCTCTTTATTATTTATGTGTATTTAAGTATCTGTTTAGTGTCTTTTCATTTCACCCTGAAGTACTTTCTTTTGTATATCTTGAGGGGTTGCATAGCTAGCAACAAATTTTCTCAGGTATAGTTTAGCTGGGAATTTCTTAATGTTTCCTTCATTTTGAAAGGAGAGTTTTGCTGGATATAGAATTTTTTGTTGACAATCTTTCCCACCGCCACCCCAGCACTTTATATATGCATCTCATTCTCTTCTGGGCTAAACAGTATCTGATAAAACGTACACTCTCTATCTTATTGAGGATCTCTTGCACATGATGAGTTATTTTTCTCTTGCTGCTAAGATTTTTGTTTGTTTGTTTTTGACAGTTTCTCTCTGATGTGTGCTGGTGTAGGTGTCTTTGAGCTTACCGCACTTGGAGTTTTCCAAGCTTCTTCACTTTGCAAATTAATGTTTTTCATAAAATTTGGAACTTTTCAACCATGATTTCTTTGAATATTCTTTCTGTTCCTTTGTCTTTCTCCTCCTCTGCTTCTGAGAATCTCAGCATGTACATGTTGATATACCGATGGTATCTTACCGGTCTCTGAGGTTCTGTTCATTTTTCTTTCTGTTCCCCACATTGAACAAATCAACTGCCATACCTTCAAATATGCTGATTATTTCTTCTGCCAGCTCAAATCTATTGATGAGTCCCTGTAGTATACTTTTTCATTGTAGGCATTGTACTTCATCTCTGGAATTTCTATTTACTTTTTTAGTCATTTCTACCCTTTTATTGGTATTTTCTATTTCATGAGACATGGTTGCCCTGCTGGTCTTTAATCCTTCATACCTAAACACAACGTCTTCCATTGTGTTTATTAACAGATGAACAGATGTTAATAAACACAATGCCCAAATCCATCTCCTAGAAGAGACTCTTAATCCCATTGCAGTGCATTCCTTCATCTATCATCAAATACATAAATCACTTGCTTACTTTTTATCTTGTGGATGGGCCATATGTTTGTGTTTCTTCGCATGTCTTGTAACTTCTTACCAAAAACTGGGCATTTTAAAAATGTGGTAAACCTGCAAATGATATTCCTTTCTCTCACTAGGACAACAATTTGGCCTTTTCTTCTAACAGTCTTCAGAGTTGGTAATTATCTTTTTAATGTCTTCCCTACACCACTCTATTCTAAGCTTCCTAAAGGACACAAACTGTTTTGTTATTATTCTAAGCCCAAGTATCTTACAACATGGAGGGCTATTTGTTATTTTTGGAGTGATCTAATAACTCTAATTCTGTAGGTTAAAAGTTATCATCATGAAACTGTATATTCAGGAATTAACTGTACTAAAAGAAAGTGACCTTTGTAAAGTGAATGGTAAGGACATTGGTCACCTAGACGAATGTTATCTAGATCCAGGGCTATTACTTACATTGTATACTCAAGATAAGAAATTAGTCTGACACACTGTGAGAAAGCAGAAATTACAAAGAGCACTAAATCAATAATCAGAGAATTGACAAATACACATGTACATACCCACCTTTTAAAAGTTCCTAAAATAAAAGATGGTTTTAAAGAAAAAAATGGGAAGCTTAATACACTAAAGTGAAGGCCTTAGTGACTGTATAATGGTATATTAGGATACTTAAACAACTACTACGCTAATATCTTCTAAAATGACAATGCTTTCCAACAACATAAGTTACTAGTCTCTGCTCTTCCTTTCCTTACACATTTCTTTATATTTCTTAGAATATTCCAAATTCCCAAAATTTATTCACAGAACAAATTTCACTGAGACTACCACTTGGAATGAAGATGAAATGGTAGCAATATAAACAGAAGTTTAAGTACTTAATTAAAAGAATCAAGATCTAAATATATTCATTTCCATCTTCAGTAATCTATCATTATTATTGGATTATTTATTTTAAGGAAAAGGTAGTACTAAAGTAAACAGATGAACAGATGTTACTAAACACAATGCCCAAATCCATCTCCTAGAAGAGACTCTTAATCCCACTGCAGTGCATTCCTTCATCTATCATCAAATACATCACTGTGGTACAGAAATAGAAAAAAAGCATTATACCAAAAAAATCAAGTAATGTCTTCAAAAGATGTATTTTTTCATTTGCTCTAATTCTATTACTCTTTTAAATTTTTACTTATTTCATTGACAAATCTCTCTAAACCACCTTTAAATCCTTTTTTGGAACAGGGCTACAAAAATACAAACATACAAATGTTCTTCCACTGCCTAAAGAAAATTTCTTTATACAGATCTGCTAGTTTGGATTTTTAACACTAATCTTTGCATTATGTGAATTAATCATTTGACATTTTATTATGAAAGTAGTGACAGTGTTTATTTAGTTTTGATTCAAAAACCAAGAATTTCATTATCCTGTAAAACACATCCAGAGTTCAAAGTATTTAAGGGGGTTAAACAAAATGCAAACATTTAATGCAACATTAAGCATGTGAAATAAAAACTTGATTGCCTACAGAAAGCATGCTATGCTGTTACCCTGGTGACAGGTTAAAAAAAGGATTGTGAGCTGAATAGCTGTATGATATGAAATTAAAATGTTTCACATTGAACAATCCAAAATGAATTGGGAAAGGTTAGAGAAGAGGAGAGAGAAATCAATTCTCCAATGGCAATGGTGAATGGGAAAGAAGTATGAATAGGATTTGCCAGTGGGGTGCAACAGCTGCCAAATATCCTGCAGCCGAAGAATTACAATAATGCTGATGAAGTGTGCAAGAGCTTTTGGAGTCATTGCAGGGAACAGAGAAATTCTCCTGCAATAATGAGGCTACTTTGTCCCCCATTCAGTTCTTATCGTATAATTAAAGCAAAGAAAAAATATTTTAAAATGTTATATTTACTTAAAAATGCAGAAATATGGCATCTCATCCATTTAATCAATATTTTGTACTAATCTTACAAAGATTTATAAATCATCCAAGACAGTTCAATTAAATAAATGAAAATATCATAACAGAGAGAGTAAAACAAGCTTGAGGGTAAAACAAGGGAAATAAATTGATGCTTTCTCCCCTCTTGCTACTTTTAGGGGATTTATTGCTCAAATGAAAGTAGGTATGTCCAATGGTTACGTATGTTTGTGAATATATGCCCAAAGTACTATTTTTTATTATATGGTTAGTCACTAGAACATCAACTTCATTGTTTAATGAAGTAGTTAATCTGAGAACAAATATAAAACAAGTATATATAAAAGTTCTGTTTTATTATGAAAATGTGTTAATAATTTGAAATGTCCTTTTAAATTCAGAGACATTTAAGTAAAAGAGCCAATACACAACTGTGTAAAAATACTGTTTTACTTGGAATTATTTTCACATGGCTATTTATTAATGTTTCTTTTCCAAGCATATCTTTCAATTATTAAGATCATATTTCAAAATCTAAAACTTTTATCTTTTACTTTAAAACTGAATAATGGGTAAATTAGTTATAAATCTAAAACCAGGGAAGGACCCTTTTTAAATAGCAAAGAAAAAAAACAGATAATTGCATCCGTCAGGTAAAAATCACTAAAATATTGATTCTCCATTTTTATCAGGAAGCCAGATGAGGAAAGAAAATACAATACAAATGTAGGTACAACGACTGCAATTCAAGTGCACATAATTTCCCATTATGCTACTGTGACTAAAAGAGTTCAACTAATGACAAGCTTTGTAACCAGTCAAGATTCTTGATATGTCCTACAAAGTATGAGCTCAAAGTGGTGATTATACACTGACTCCATACCTCCAGAGTAATCCTCCACAAAAGGGAATGCTTCGTTTTATAAAACTTTTCAGGCTGAAATAGTTTCATCAGCATAGCTGTAGCCCATAATGAAGGTGTTCCTTTTCTTGAGTCTTTAACCTCTAATCAAAAACCAAGAGAGAAACTAGAAGGGTAAAGTAGAAACCAGAAAGTACAAGTGTCTGCCTCATGCAATTCAAATAGGATCTGAGCTGGACAAGATTTCAGGAATCATCCAATCCAACAGCGACATTTTTCAGAGGAGGAAACTGGAGTCAAAAGTTGAAATATTTGCACAAAGGCTTGAATCCCCTTGATACTTGGTAGTGACACTGTGATCAAAATCCTGACTTCTCACATCTCACTCAGTGCTGGTTTCACCATGCCAACCACTGTGAAACTTCGGTGCCAGGTCAAGGAGCCAAAAGAATCAAAGATGATCTTATTTTACTAGCCCAAATGACTAAATAGAGGGAATGCAATAAAATACCCTACACAATTCTGGGTGCCCATCTACAGTGTTTAAAAGATGTTGGGAACATAATCATACTCTGAACTGCCAGGGACCGCTAATATCACGTATCCAAATTTAACTGCCATTTTCCGCTCAATAGTCTTTGTAAAAATATTTTATATATACTTTTACTATTCACCTGCCAACTCCATATTATGACAATCACAAGATAGTTTTCAGCAGTTACATTCCATTGATCATGGCTACCTACATAAGGATGTGATTAATCGGTAAACAGGGAGACCAGACACACAGCCAGTGGTGACACCGCACAGCCTACACCATTGCAATACAATTGTTAAGTTCATCCACTTGACATTCTTGAAAACTGTTCCTGTCATGGAATCCTGCAATCTCCACATTGTTAAACTCAATGGCCTATAATCATTCTTCATTTCTGATATACTTCAGCTGAACAGTTCTGCCTCCTGATAACTTTTCTTCTCTTGGCTCTCTGAAATCCACCCCTTCCTACCTTTCTACCTATCGTCTCTGCTGTTTTCTCTTTTCAGTCTCCCTTGGTAATCTGCCTCATTTTCCTGACTTGCTAATGTGGAGTGTCCAGAGCCTGTGCTCCTAATTGATCTCCTAATTTCTACTCCTACCCTCTAATAGTCATTTACAATAGGAAAGCCACAATGATCTTGTCAATACATATGTCAAATCAAGTTCTTTTTTGTTCAAGACCATGCGATGGATCCTATTTCATTCAGAGTAAAAGCCTAGATCTGTACAATAGCTTGCCTAACAGAACTCCCTCTCTAATACTCCACAGCTTGCTAACTTCTCTCAAGATGCACTGGCCTCCTTGCTACTTCTCAAGCAGGCCAGGCATACCTTAACCTCAGGTACTTTGCATTTTACTGTCTCCACTGAGTGGAAGGTTCTTTCATCAGGTGATGAAAATGACTCACTCTCTTCCTTCTTCAGGTCTTTGCTCTGGTGTAAATCATCTCATTTTGCTAATGCTTCCTGCTATCTACTTCCCTGTGACCTAAATTTAAACTGCAACTCCCTTACCATCCACCTCCAGAATGCTCTATATCAAGTCCCTGTTTTTTCACCAAAATATTTATCATTCATTTGATATACTACATATTTTACTGATCTGTCTTCTCTTTCTGCCCTCCATGTAAAGGGAAGAACAAGGATAGGATCTTTTTAAGTCCCTGCTAAGAACCCCATATTTTCTAACCCAACTCTTATAATGATCAATCGGTGATTTTTAAAGACATGTGATTAGCCTGGACTGGTGAGGCTAAGTTGCCTGGGCATTGTCCCACAAAACAAAAGGTGGTCAGTTTGATTTGGACTCTCCGTCAGTCACCGGTCAGGGTGCATACAGGAGGCAACTGATTGATGTTTCTCTGCACATTGATGTTTCTCTCCCTTTCTTTTTCTCTCCCTTTCCCTCTGTCTAAAAATAAATAAATAAATAAATAAATAATTTAAAAGATGTAATTATATTTAAAATTTATATCTGATTCTCTTATTAAGAAATGGAAGGACAGATCTTTAACATGAGAAGAACTATTTCAAACCAATATCTAACATACTTTGTTGATGTTGGAACACTCAAGGCATTCCTGTTAGTCGGAAAAAAACAAGTATATATCAATGCACTACCTTTGAAATCAAATTTTTACTATCAGAGATTTTAAAAATTGGGGAGAGGTAGCTAAAAGTTTATTGACATTATATTAAGTGTTTTATATCTCATTTGACGTTGACAAAAACTCTTTAAGTACTACTATTATCTCTACATTACAGATGAGGAAACTATGTCCAGGAGAGGTTAACTAATTTATCCTAAAATAAGAGCTAGGGATTGGCAGAACCAGGGAAAAATCCAGCTATCTGGCATAATAGCTTGTGCTTTTAAACATAAAACTATACTGGAAGTTCTAGCCAGAGAATAAGACAAGAAAAATAAATATTATAGTCATAGTTGTAGTGGTCAACTTAATTGATTACTTAATATCTATTTCACACCAGAAAATTAGTCCAAGAAAATCATGATAATCCAATTCCCTTTTCAATGACTGGCTTAAGAATGGGCATATTCACTTCTGGTCAGTGAGAACTGAGAAGTAGCTTGCTGGGTGGGTAACATCTGGGAAAGATTTCCACGTTTAGAGACAGACACAATCTTCTGAACCTTGTCTAGATTTAACTCCTGCAAATTCTGCAGCTATCCTGCTATCTCAGCCTTATGATAAAGCCCACACAAAGAAGACAGCAAGGCTAAGAGAACTTCAGAGAGGAAGCATCAGCAGGTGAACATAATGAACCTTGTCCTTCCTGTCCTCTGAACCTCCCTTTCAGCATGAGATGAGAACTATGTCAGTTTGAACCAGAGTTGCTGTTACCTGTAACCAAAAGCATCCCAAGAATATTATGTGATTTCCTCTTTTGAAATCAAATAAAAAGTTATCATAATGGATTTTCACAGTTTAGGAAAAATTGTAATAAAAGAAATATAAATACGAAAGTAGTCGAACTTATAGAAACAGAAATTACAATGGTGGTTGCAAAGGGCTGCAAGGAGAGATATCTATGGGAAGTTGTACAATGGGTATAGAGGTTCAGTTCTGCAACATGAAAAAGTTCTAGAGATGTACTGCACAACACTGCGCATGCAATTAATGTTTATATACTGTACACTTAAAAATGATTAACATGGTAAATTTTATGTTTTTTACCACAACAAAAAAGAAATACAAATATCATTAGCTTCTCTTTATCAAATCAATAATCATTTAGAAAATGAGAAAAAATCACATCCATAATAATACAATATATAAAAAACCTAGAATAATAAAACAAAAACATAAACTAAGAATAAATAAGAAATACATACTTACAATAAGAAAAATTATAAAGTTTTAATATCAAAAACAAAAAGAGGCTTCAGTAAATACAGTCATATCATATTTTTTGAAAATCTTTCAACATTTGATGTCAATTCTATCCAAATATACCATAACTTAATTTTTTTGTTTGTTTGGTTTTTTCCGATTGGGGTGTCTTTCTTTCTTTTTTTCTTTATGCTCTTGAAATACAATATTTATTTTGGTACTTCCTTCTTGCATTTTTTTTGTACGTTTTATTGATTATGCTATTACAGTTGTCTCATTTTTTTCTCCCTGTTATCCCCTCTGCCGTGCACCCCATCCCATCGTCCCCACGTCAACATTTTCATGCCACCACTTTCCCCAGCTCCACCCCTCCCCACCTCCCACCCTCAATCCTCCCCAATTTGGCTATGTTGATGGGTCCTTTATGCATGTTCCTTGATGACCCTTCCACTCCTTTTCCCCTGCTATGCCCCTCTCTCCTCCCCTCTGGTTACTGTCAGTTTGTTTTTTATTTCAATGTTGCTGGTTATATTTTGCTTGCTTGTTTATTTTGTGGATTAGGTTCCCCTTATAGGTGAGGTCATATGGTATCTGTCTTTCACCATCTGGCTTATTTCACTTAGCGTAATGTTCTCCAGTTCCATCCATGCTGTTTCAAAGCAAATATACTATAATTTTAAGCCAATTCCAGTATCAAAATGCTTTCAAAGCTCAGCCAGAATAATAATCAATCAAGTTTCAGAAAACACATTATTAACTTTGTCAGGATAGACTGACAAAATGGTGGAAGTGAAGAGAAAACTCCAGAAACAGACCATAATATATTTAGAATTTTTCATAGGATGAATGTGACATTTAATAATCAATAAGAAAAAAAATAGACAAGACAGATGGGATTGATACTACTGGTTAACTACATAAAAAAGTAAAATTAGATCTCAATCTCATATCACCTTGCAAAATATATTTGAAATATGAAAAGTCAATATAATAAAGTAAAATTATAAAATAGGGAAAATAGAATATATGTATTTGATATAATCTTAGATCTTTTTAAAAGTTAAAGCAAAATAAGAAACCACAAAGAAAAAATTTATTTGACTATATAATATTAAAAACAACTCTGATGGCATCTCATTTGCTGAATTATAAGACATCTTATCATTTATTTCACTGAACACAACTTGACCCTAGTTTCTATTTTCTTGTCATATTTATAGCTACTTGATATAAACAAATAAAAAAAGTGCCATTTCTTGCTCTTGATAGTTTTCTTTTTTGCTTATCTATAAAGCATTTACTTGGTTTTGCATCACAATATAAAATACATTTTTTAATTTATTAAAAATTAGGTGAAAGAATATGGGTAGTAAACATTATTATACAGAATCAATTATCCGCACAAAACTCTACAAAATAGGACAGAATACATATTATTCCCATTATAGGTAAGCTTAATATATAATATACCAAAGGTCACATTACTAATAAATGGTGTAGTTATGACTACAAACCAGACTTCTAATTATAAATTTTAGTCCAGAAAAGAGAAAACTGAAGCACAGAATGTATTTATATAACATGCACACCTCCTTATGTGTATGGTATGTGTTTGAGTGTGGGCACGCAAGTCACACAAGTGAGAAAGAGAGGAAAAGAAGAGGAGAGAGAGTAGGGGAAGGGAAAGCAGCAGAAAGAAAGAGAGGGAGGTGGGGGAGTGAGAGAAGGAGGGAAAGGGAAGAGATGAAGGTGGGAGTGAGAAAAAACACGAGAGTAAGCAAACACTCACTGTTACTGACTGAATATCTGTGTCGCCCCCAAATTCATATGCTAAAATATAATGACCAATGTTATGGTATTTGGAAAAGGGAATTTAGGGTGTAATTAGGTCATGAGGGTGGAGTACTCATGAATGGTGCCCCTATAAGAAGAGGCCAGAGAGCTAGCTTGCCCACTTTTGCCACGAGGACATTAAAAAGTAAGATTTCTGCAACTTAGAACAGAGCCCTCACCAAAACCTGATCAACCACCCTGATCCTGAACTTCCAGCCTCCCAAGCTGTGAAAAATAAATGTCTGTTATTTAAGCCACCCAGTCTATGGTAATTTGCTTTATGGCCCAAGCTAAAACACAAATATTTCTGTCTTGCCATCCGTGCAGTTAAAAAGAGATACTACTTTTGGGAGGAGTAGGTTGAAATATTTTATAAATAAATTACCAAATCACAAAGATGAAACTCATTTCATAGCATACACATAAACAAATTCCAAATGGATATAAGAATTAAACGTTGCTGATTAAGGTGTTTAGAATTTTGAACACATGCTCTGGGGAATGGTGAAAAATGCAAATGAAAAAGGGAGCAACCAAACAAGAAGAGGCCAATGAAATCTAGTAATTTACTATTTATCTACAATAAAAAATTACTTTTATAAAACCAGCTAATCAACATTTACTGTCAAACTGCTTAAAATAGATGTTTACATGTGAAAACATAACACTACCCACATTCACCTCCCAGGGCGTAGCCCAGAGGACTGGTATCTAAAAGGAAGCCAAGGGCTGAGTCTAAGCCACATCCCCTGTCAGATTCTCAAAAGGTGCAAAGTAATCAAGGAATGCAAATCAGCCCTCTGCTAGGGAAGACAGATTTGGTCACCAGATACACTCCCTAGAAGTGATAAATTAGTCAGATAGTTTAACAGAAAGGTTAAATCACAAAATTAGAAAGTTTAAGTGATAAAGCATAAGAAAGGTTGGAGGACAATTTGCATTTTTCCAAAACCTACCAAAAGAAAGCAAGAGATGCAGAAAAGCCAACAGGGAAAGGAGGAAGTAGAGAAATTTACAGAGGGCAGAGTGACATTCTCACTAATGCCTGAGAAGCTTGGGATGGCTGAGGTGGGCCTGAACTAGGATAAAGCAAGGGGAGGGCCTACCTCAGAAAAGTGAATCCTGACTTGTGAGCAACATTTGAATGTAAGAAATACAGGCTCTATGAGCAAAACTAAATAAAAGATTACCGAAAGAGACAAAATTGTTTATTTCTTTTTCTCCAATCATTATTGGTTAGTGAAATAAATTATTATACCAAACCACCATGACAACAAAATAATTTTGGCTTCAAGTAACATGAAGCAATTGCTTAAAGCAACTTTTTAATAAAAATCCTCACCTGAGGATATTTTTATTGATTTTATAAGGGGTGGGGGGACATTGATGTGAGAGAGAAACATCGATTGGCTGCCTCCTGTAAGTGCCCCCACTGGGAATGGAACCAGCAACCAAGGTATATGCCCTGACTGGGGATCAAGCCCGCAAACTTTTGGTGTATGGGACAACGCTCCAACCAACTGAACAACTGGCCAGGGATTAACACAACTTTCAATCATACATTTCTAACAATAAAAATGTTTAAAAAAAGAATAATTACAAATAAAAATAACTCCATGGTAAGTTAGCATGTATTTATGTAAAACCTTAATTATATTAACCAAATTTATTTATAGTCATTTAAGAAACATTGCTATTGTTTCTAACATTAACTATTTTTTCTAAAATGCACTGCTATCTTTTTACTATCCAAATACTATGGATACGTACCATTAATGTCTTTTTCCAAGTCATAAATGATGAAAGAGTAAAACCCATAGAGAAATTGCAAAAATAAAATCTGCAGCCAAAACAAACAACACAAAGGAAGGGCTGCAGGCTACTGGGTTTGGAAGCATAAACATTACATGAGTACGCCCATGGCAGAGTAGTATGTAGCCACACCTGGAGGCTGACAATTAGACTCCATTCCCAAGCCAATAATGAAAACATGACTGAAGCCAAAATGTGAGACTTAACCTCCCTCCATTAGCTTTTGTGTCAGGGACCTCTTCTGTGAACAAGCAAAAATAAGACCAACATAGTTGCCTAGATTTTAAAGGTCTCTGTTGTTATGTATGATACCAATTTTACAATAAACTGGCCCACTGAATAAGTTTAATAGAAAATGAACTAACAAAAAATAAACACTTGTTTGTTATATAGATAATACATGCCCAATTATGTACATAACTGAACTTTCGGCCTACATATTTTATTAGCGTAATTTTTGGAACCTTTAAAGTGTAATGAGGTCAACAATGGTATCAGAGGAGAAGGATCCTGGGAAAATGGAGGAGTAGGAAGCACCAGGAGTCGGTCACCCCAACTTGACAATTGCATTAGCAGAATCAGGCTGATATAAATATTTTGGAACTGCGGAATCCAGTTGAAGACTTGCAATTTTCAGGGGAAGATATGGATGGTAAACTGCAGTCAATTTCAGCTGGTAGCACAGCAACAGCAGCTACGCATTCCCTCACCTCCAGGCACATTGCAGGCAGTTGTGCACTTACTCCTGCAGCAGCCTGCACACAGCGTGTGGAAACTAGAATGGGGAAAAAAGTCCATGTCCTCCAAATATTTGGGATCTGAGCTCTGATTGTTGATAGCTGCTTTTAATCACAGAAGGTGAAGATAAAAGTGAGTAGCCTTTGTTATTGTATACCCCCACCCTACCGCCTTTGCCCACTGAAGTGACTTATAGGGGATTTAAAAGGTCAGTGCCCTCTTTTCCACCCACCTTCATTTTTTGCTTTTTCTCCTTACTGGAGTCACACATTAAACACTAAGACATTCAAAAACAACTGTATATATGAGGCAAATTAGAAAGTGACAACATGCCTTGGGAAAAGCTCAAAAAAACCTGGGAAGACCTTATATTTACACCTCAGGCTGTTCCTTGGCATAGAGACAGCTTATAATGGTCAAATAAGCAAATTTTAAAAGTACACAAAAAACAGTAAACCCTGGGGAGGAGGAGGAAGATGATGTCCAGAGTGACCTCATTACTAGATTCAAAGGTCCAGTGTTCAAAGTTTTAAGTCATACAAAGAAATAGGAAAGTATGGTCTACACAAAATCAACAGAAATGCAACCCAGAAAAAGACCAAATAAACAAGGCAAAGAGTTTAGAAGAACTGTCTTAAAGATGCTCAAAAATTAAAAAAAGGTATGGAAAAAGTCAAGAAAACAATGTATAAGCAAAATGAAAATATCAATGAGACAGAAAACCGAAAAAGAAATTTTAAAAAATTCTGGAGCTGAAAACTACAATTGAAATAAAAAACGAACTAAAGAGATTCAAAGGCAGAATTAAGCAGGTAAAAGAGACAATAAGCCAACTTAAAGACAGGACAATAGAAACTGCCAAGTCTAAAGAACAGAAGTAAAAAAGATTGAAGAAAAGTGAACAGATCCTTGTGTGATACCATCAAGCAAATCAACACATGCATTGTAGGGGTCCCAAAAGAAGAGAGAAAAAAAGCCAAAGAGAATATCTGGGGAACTAACGGCTGAAAACTTCCCCAATTTGATAAAAGACATGAATAGCTCAACAATCTGCAAGTATGATGAACTCAAGAGACTCACCAGGACACAGTATGATCAAACTTTCAAAAAACAGAGATGAAGAAGAAATCTTGCAAGTAGCAAGAGAGAAGTAAATCATCACATACAAGGAATTGTCAAATAAGAGTACCAGCAGATTCCTCACCAGCTTTGGAGAAGAACTTCTGGTCAAGATGGTGGCACAGGTAAACACAACTCACCCCCTGACACAACTACATCAAAATTACAACTAAACTACAGAACAACTATTATTCAGAACCATCAGAAATTGAGCTGAATGGAAGTCCTAAAACTACAAATTATAGAAAAAAACTATATCAAGACTGGTAGGCGTGGTGGAACATGGAATGGGGTGGTCCCACACCCATATGTGGCAGATAAAAATTGGGATGAATATCTCAGGAGTGAGGGATCCCAGCCCCACACCAGGCCCCCCAGCCCAGGGTTCCAGTGCCAGGAAGAAAAGTCCTCATAACTTCTGACTCTAAAAACCATTGGGAATTAAGACAGTAGAAGACTGAAACTTCTGGAGTACCAGGCAGTTTCTCTTAAAGGGCCCATGCAGGGATTACTCGGACTCTCTCCCTCTGAGATCCAACATGAGAGCAGCAGCTTGAAAGGCACTAAAGGCATACCAGCAGGAACTTAAGTGTCTGGCATCAACATAAGAGTGGCGGGGGGAGGGGGTGGGGGTGGGGGGAATGGGCAGTGTAGCATTCTCCCAGACAGAAGTTTTGGCGGAGACCATTGTTCCTTTTCTGACACCTCCCTCCACAGAGGCAGGAGGTGGGTACCATATCTGAGATGCTATCAACCTGGTTCACACTGTTTGCCTCAACCTGGTGATTCCCTGAGGCACAGCCCCAAGAAACATTCAAGCCCACCATAGCTGTTTCCAGTGGCTTTTCCATACAAATGGTTTGTCATGGCTGATGCTTCAGATTTTCATAAAATCTTTCAAAGAAGCAGTATCTAGTCTCAGCATGCCCTTTCCCTCTCACTAAGTGGCCCCAGGTCTGGACCTAGCAGCAGATGGCCCTAGGTCAGCTTGGCCTTGCTTGCACCAGGCGCAGCACAAGTAGCAGTCATCTGCAGATTACACTGTAGCTTATACCAGGTAGCCCTGGACAGAACACAGGTGGTGGCTAACCTTGCCCTGCACCTCCCAGGAGGCCCCAGAACCTGCGCACCCAATGGACAGCTACAACCAATTAGAGGACTATCACCAACCACCTCCACAAGAGATATACTCAAGGGGAAGACTAAACAGGCACCAGAGCCCTACTGAAGCAAATCCTCAAATGCTCTGTGGAGTGGGCCATTGCACAGCTGATCCTCCACAGTAGTAAGAGAATGGTGGTCAGTGGTCACAGCCAGTCCTTGCAGCTGATTGGCCTGGGTAAATCCCTCCCATTGACATGCCAACAGCAACAAAGGCTCAACTACAAAAGGAGAGTGTACACAGCCCACATGATGGGCACACGTCAAGTAGCCAGTTTGGGTAGTAGAGGAGGCTATGCCACTCGACCCTATAGGGCACCTACTACATTAGGTCACACTACCAAGACATGGAGTCAAAGAAGCTCTGCCTAATACACAGGAACAAACACTGGGAGGCTGCCAAAATGAGGAGACAAAGAAACATGGTCCAAATGAAAGAACATAACAAAACTCCAGAAAAAAAAAAAACCTAAACAAAATGGAGACAAGCAATCTACTAGATGCAGAGTACAAATCACTGGCTATACAGATGCTCAATGAACTCAGAAGAGGAGATGAACTTAGAGAGAATTTCAACTGCATAGGAAAAGATATGGAAACCATTAAAAAAAGCCAATCAGAAATGAAGGATATACTAATTGAAATGAAGAATGATTTACAGGGAATCAATAATAGAGTGATGAAGCTGAGAATCAAACCAGCTGTTTGGAATATAAGGAAGCAAAAAACACCAATCAGAGCAAGATGAATAAAAAAGAATCCAAAAACATGAGGATAGTGAAAGGAGTCTTTGGGATATCTTCAAGCATACCAACAACATTTGCATCACGGGGGTGGCTGGAAGGAGAAGAGTGAGAACAAGAAATTGAAAACCTATCTGAAAAAATAATGACAGAAAACTTCCCTAACTTGGTGAAGGAAATATATATACAGGTCTAGGTAACACAGAGTTCCAAACAAGATAAACTGAAAGAGGCCCACACCAAGACACATCATAATTAAAATGCCGAAGGTTAAAGACAAAGAGAGAATCTTACAAGCAGCAAGAGAAAAGCAGTTCGTTACCTACAAGGTAGCTCCCATAAGCCTGTCGGCTGATTTCTCAAAAGAAACTTTAAAGGCTAGGAGGAATTGACAAAAAATCTTCAGTGATGAAAAGCAAACACCTACAAACAAGATTACTCTACCCAGCAAAGCTATCATTTGAACTGAAGGTCAGATAAAGACCTTCTCAGACAAGAAAAAAAACTAAAGGAGTTCATCATCACCAAACCAGTATCATATGAAATGTTAAAAGATCTTCTTTAAGAAGATCAAATATATGAATAAGTTGGCAATAAATATACATCTATAAAAAAATTGAATCTAAAAAACAAAATAAACAAGCAGAACGGAAACAGGATCATATATCCAGAAAAAATGTTAATGGTTGCCGGATGGGAGGGGAGTCAGGGGAATGGGCAACAAAGGTGAAGGGATTAAGAAGTACAAATTGGTTCTTACAGAATAGTCATGAGGATATGAAGTGCAGCATAGGGAATATAGTAGCCAAAGAATACATATGCATGACTCATGGACATGGACAATGGTGTGGGTATTGCCTGAAGTAATGGGGTGGGGGGAGGTCTGGATGGGAGAGAGAAAAATTGGGAGAACTGTAATAGCATAAACAATAGCATATAATTTAAATTTTTTAAAAAGGAACTTTGGAGGCAAAGGCAGTGAGCTGATATGTTCAAAGTGCTAAAAGAAAAAAAAAACTGTCAATCAAGACCCTAAATTCAGCAAAACTGTCCTTCAAAAGTAAGGGAGAAGTTAAGAAATTCCCACATAACCAAAGGTTCAGGGAGTTTGTAACAAACAGACCTGCCCCGCAAGAGCTGCTAAACGGGGTTCTGCAGGTTGAAATGAAAGAACACTAGACAGCACCAAGAGGCCATGTGATAAAATAAATTATCTCAATGAAGATAAATACATTCACAGTTATAACAGCTAGTAACGACAGTATCTAATGCTGCATGATTTAAGGGACCTATGCCTTTAAAAAATTATTAGACTAAAAGCTAGTATTACTGTGACTTTAGTTTGAAATTCTGTTTTGTTTTCTGCATAATTTAAGAGACTAATGCAGTTAAAATAACAACTGGGTTAACAGTTTGGGGCACACGCTGTATAAAAATGTAATTCTGGGACATCAATATCCACACACAGGCAACCACTAATCTTTCTATCTTTATACTTTTGGCTTTCCTAGAAATTTCAAATAAATGAAATCATATATAGTCTTCTTTAGCTGGTTTCTTTTTCTGAGCAGGATATTCTTTTCAGATTTATGTATGTTGATGCATGCATCAGTACTTCATTTTTTTATTGATAAACAGTATTCTATTGCATGGATATACCACATTTATTTTGATTGATATAATTATTCTAATGGTGTGTACCAGTATACCATTGGGGTTTTAACTGGTAATTCCCTAAAGGTTGATGATGTTGGACATCTTTTCATGAACTTATTTGCCACTGATATAACTTCTTTGATAAAGAGTCTATGCCAGACTTTTTTAAGTAGGTTGTTTTGGTTTATTTTTGAATTGTAAGAATTATTTACATGTTATAGATTCACATCCTTTATTGGATATCTCTGCATACATTCTGCCATTTGCCATCTTGTTTTATAATTTTTTGATGGTGCTTTTTGAAGGACAAACATTTACTTTGCATGTTTTAAATTCTTCTTTAAATAAAAATGAACATATGTCTCCAAAGACTAGTGAATAAAGAGAAAATACAGTCACAACATAATATATAGTAAAAAAAAAAAAAAAAAATAGAATTCAAAATACATTTCCAGAATGAAATGTTAAGGTATACAGGGTAGGGAAAAGGTAGGTTTACAGTTGTTTGTTTAGAAAAAGACAAACAGTTTATGATTATTACAATAGCTTTATTAGCTCTGTTTCAGGTACTCACAACTGTAAACCTACTTTTGCCCCACCCTACATGAGAGGGGACCCCAAAAACCCCAAAATTTATTTATAAAAAATTGTGTATTTATTCTTATATATTTAAACTTTGGTCACCTTCAAAGTACTCTCCACTTGATGTAATACACATATAGAGACATTTTCTCCACTGCTCAAAACAGTTTCAGAACACGATAATGATGCCTTTTAGTGCTTCTGCATATTTCTGTTTGTGTCACCTCTTCCACATTGGCAAAATGTTTCCCTTTGAGGACTTCTTTGATCCAGGGAAACAAAAAAAGAAAGTTTCTTGGGGCAAGGTCAGGTGAATAGGGAGGGTGGGACGAGGGGGTCACAAGCCATTTTTGGTCAAAAACTGCTAACATTCATTGAGGTGCAAGCAGGTGCGCTTGTAAATCACTAACCATGAAATGGGTAAATGTGTTGAGTCTTCAAAAAAATTCACTGAAGCCAAATGCAGCTTCTCACAACGATGCCAGATGAATACATTTTTTTTCCCTCTTTTATTTAAAAAATTTTTATTGTATTTTTTCTATTACCATTTAGTACCCTTATACCCCTTCCCCAGCTCCGCAGTCACCACACTGTTGTCCATGTTCATGAAAAGAACTTGAATACATTTCTAAAGATCAAACCAGTTCATCATTAGCTACACTCAGAACTTCTGAAATAATCAAGGTCCAAGTAATATCTGAAAGTAAAGCAATCAGGATATGAATACTGTATTTACTAAAAAAGAATTTAAAAATAATACAAGGTATGGTTTTCATTTTAAAATAAAACCCAGGTTTCTCTCCTACACATATATTGTGTCCCTCCAAAACAGCACAGTCCAACAGAGCTTGACGGAAATAAAACTGCAGTGATGCAAAGGTTCTTCCAGTTGCCCAGTGCAACAGCCACTAACCACAATACAGCAATGGCTATGGAGCACTGGAAATAGAAATGTGGCTAATGACTACCTTAATATTGACACTGAGATATGACTGAGAAATTAAGTTTTTAATTTAGTTTTAATTCAAGTAAGCACATATGGCTACTGGTTACCATATTGGACAACGCAACTAGGGAGATAAAACCAACCAGATTCATGTCTTTATTGACCATTTTCCTCTTCTTTCCAGTCATTTAATAATTTACTGATATTCTATATTCTCTCATTTCTCCCTTGATATCTACTCAATCATAACTTTAAAAAAAATTGTTAAGCTTCATCTACTTTCTCTTGTGAATGAGAACAAATGAAGAGTGCCAGTTACTCCAAGACTTAATGAGTAAAACCACATTAGCCTAAACCCAATTTAGTTTTTCTTCTGCCTAATTCTTCAGGGGTAACCTCAGTTTTTTCAGCTATGCTCTTCAGAGCTGCTATGTCACCTACCATCTTTTTTCCTTTAAATCTTTGTTCTCCTTCTTGTGGAAAAGCAAAAGAAAAGGAAAAGAAACTGAAATAACACAATTATATCAATAGCATCGCTTTAGAAAATAATGTATTATGCTTGCTAAAATAGGATTACCCTAGCAAGTACACAAACATTCATAATAAAAAATTCTGTCAGAAGCATTAATGCACAATGATTTTATTTTATTTGCCCTTGGATAAAGCACATTTCCCTTTCACTTAGGTCACTAGGAAGCTACAAGGTATACTTAGGGCTCACAAATAACTAACTCAGCGTGGTGTTAACTCCTTTTTATATCTTATAAATGAGTTCCATAAATATATTTTAAACTGCTAAGATTCATTCCTAAATTTTAGTACTACAACAATTCTCAAAACTTTTTTCAAGATTAACGAAGTAATAAAACAAAACTAATAAACATAAATTACTTGAACAGATTTTCTGTAAGGTTTCAGAGTATCTTCTTACTTCTGATAATGTCCAAATTAAAGGGTAAAACATCTTTTTCTTTTTGAATTAAAAAATTCATTTGCACAAAACATAAGCAACATGATTTTTAAGCAGTGAGAATTTATTATACTTCTCCAAACACTCGTGAACTTCTACAACTGAGGTCAGTCAGATCATTAATTAACAATTTCTTACATAGGTTAGATAATCAATATTTTTCTGTTCATGTATTCTGTTTCAAATAATCTAACATACCTTGAATGTTCATGTTCTTGAAAGCGTTGTGCTCTTAACTGGGATGCCACAAACAATGATGATGCTATGGCCAGTAACTGGTTTCTCTCATTCTCTGTTAACTTGTGTCCTAAGGGAAATCAATCAACCAATCAATCAATTGATCATATACACACATGATGTTAACATCTATGCTTCTATCTTTTAGAATCGCGAGTCATTCAAACAAGTATGTTGTCAAGCACCTATTATGGAGCTAGTTAGCACTGTACCCTGCAAGACACTAGAGCTTGCAGGTGGAATGAGAGGGAGCAAGATTATTCAAATTAAACAAAAAGGGTTCTGCTCACTGGAAGTTTATTGTCCAATTTCAGAAGAAAAAGAAATATTAAGCATGCACAGAATGAAACAATTACAAATAAAAAAAATACCCAGATCTCTAGGAAAAACTTAAGGCTCCTCACATCTGCTTCCCCTTATCAGTCCTCACCCCCAATTTTACTTCTAAGGAGAGGATAAAGAAAAAGTAGAAAAGGAATACTGTTGGTCAAGAACATTATCTAGGCCCTGTTTTGTAATATGAATGATTAAAGGAAAATAAAGGTGTGATTTTCTCGCGTGTAGTCAGTGTATAAATCCCAATCAACCAACCAACCAATCTCTCTCTCCCCACTTCTTTAATTCCTACCATAATATAGTGGACCTGGGGACAGTGGTCTAGCCTAACAAGGCTTAAGGTTTAGATTCATTCCTAAATTTTAGTACTCCTTAGAGGGGCTACCTGGCCCGGCTGAGTCTTGTGCAGTAGAGAAATCTGCTCTATCTGCATAATTCCCCAAGAAGTGAGTCAAGGCAGGACTTGATACTTTCGGGTCTGCAGGTTATTATGTCCCCCTAAGAGCTATAATCTTACCATAATTTCTAACATTATTTATTTATCACATTACTATACATAGATAATAGAGTATTAAATGGTACAGTATGGGCAATTTGAATGCTGCATGATCAGCAAGAAGATGGTACTTGTAAAATTCACAAAAGAAAAAACGATCAGATAGTTATTTGAATTTATTTGAAAGAAATGAGACAATTTCAACATTATGTTTTTAAAAATCAGTTAAAATAGAAATGACTGAAAAGATTCATAATTCGACTACAGACACTTTCCAGATCTGCAACACATTTTTCTATGGGAAGGTGCTTTATGAAACTGAAAGGTGCAGTGTTTCATGAAACTAAAGGAAAGGGAAAGCCCAGTAACTGTCTCAGTGTGCAGCATCTGCCTATTTCCTTATTGTAAATACTTTCACCAAGGCTAATTTTAAACTACTGACATTATAATAAAGAGGATGGATTAGGAGGAGATGTGCACAGTGGCTGTCCCAAGGCACATAGGGGCCCTAGAGTCTATGGAACAGAGTCCCTGGAAAGGTGTTTCAACAGTCTAAATTCTTCCTTGTAATTTGAAGCCAGACTTGATTCGCTAAGTCAGGATGGGTTTCTTTTCTCTTTACTCTCAAGATATTTCACTTGTATTTTTACTTAACACTTATTTTATTCTTTCCTGTAATTAGTTAGCTCTTCACATGTTTATTTCTCTTGTGGTGTAAGCTCCTTAAGAGCAGGGAAAATATATTATTTGCCTTAGATTTTCTTGTAGAGCATACATTTATTTGTTGAAAGATTTTAATGACTGGACTTTTAAAGTCCACACTTCAGTCCGTATATCATATAACTATTCTTAAAGGTTAAAAAAAAAAACTATTTTATTAAATTCAGTGAAAAAGAATGGTATTCTTCTTATAGAGTCAAATTTCTATAAAAAGTGTGCAGCTTTTCAGAAAAGAAAGATAATTTTGATCATTTCTTTTGATGAGGCAGGTGACTAAAGGGCTGTAATGCAGAGAAGTAAGTCCAAAATGTTCCTTACAGCCAACTGAAATTATAGTTCTTAAAATGCCTTTTTTCTCATTTTACCTTTATTTCAGAATCAAAATTCCTTTGTCACCATTTTCCATTTATACTATTGAATCAAAGGAAAATAGCTTTACAACATGAGAATCTAATAAATTGACATGAAAAACAAATAGTATATCCTATTTTTAAAATTTAGACACAATCATTTCAAAGTTCAATCTAAGAACCTTTAGTAACACTGCCCTAGTCTACAAATAAACTTGGGATATTAAACATATATAGTAGAAAATTTCTATGCAGTTATAAAAATAGGCCCTTGCCTATGCATAGTGCCTGGGGTAGCAGGACAGATGGGAAGCATATGAGTAATCCCAACGGGGCAAAATGACCCAGCCTCAAACATATGGAGAAGATCCTGGATTAACTTCAGTTGCCACTTCCTGCTGCTCTTTCAGGCACATAGATCAAACAATCAAAATGACACAGTTTAATATATCTAAGACCTGTTCTTAGGGAAAAGAAAGAGTAATCTGAAGATAAAGAACAAGAGATAGTAGCCACTCAAAGAAGAAAGAGCTGACACGAAAATCATATGAAGAAATAAGAGACAGATATGAAGAATGGTAAATATAGGTGTGTACTTTAAAGTCCTTACAGGCAATATGACAACATATAGCATACTCTGGAAACTTTTGTGACTTATGACTGAATCCTAGCACAATTGAATGAGTACTAAAGGAAAAGTTGAAAGCTCTAAATTTATATTCCTGGCTTTTTAGCATTACTCTCTCTGTGCGTTGGCTTCCTCACATGTAAAATGAAAGCTGAGGTTAAAAGGTGCTAAAGGCCATTCTAATAACTTGTAAGAGTTTAAAAATTGTGTTCCTGTCTTACATAAGCATAACAAACAGAATTATAGTATCAGTGCTGACAACTTCCTACCAAACAACAAAAACAAAAAAAACCCCAATGTAATATATTAAGTTTATCACAGAAAATTGTAGTAGTAGGTCCTAGGTGAATTTCTGAGTCCCCTTAGAAATTTGGGACATTACTACTGAATATATAGCACATAGCAATCAACTCCAGTTAGAAGTTTTTAATCCCTCATTTTCTTCTCTATGGTAATGGGATATGTCATATATGCATATATCTATAGACACATATATAAATGTGTGTATGTATATATGGGAACTTATGTATATATACAATATGTCTGTTCTAAAGGTTCCCTGAAGTTTTGACCTGTTGTCTCCTTCTCCCTACTGTTTCATGTTTTATCACCTTCACAGAGGCATCAGCCAGGCAGACAGAAAAGCATCTGGAAGTCCTGGTTGAACTCAGAATTTGTGTAGTTGCTAGAGATACACTAAAAAAGCAGTAACATAAGTGGTTCCTAGCGTCATGAAAACAATGTATGTTAGGATAACCACACAAGTATAAAACTACATATTAAGATTGTATTTTATATTTATAAAAATTTAAAAGTTCAGGGAAAAGGGCCTGATGATTCATCAGTCTTACTTAAGTTCCTAAATAAAATACATTCCTCATTTCACTCAGTACTAATAATAAAATCCTGTAACACCTAAGTTTTGAAAGAACAATTAAATCAGTAATCTCCATTAAGTCTTATGAAAATTCTGTATTGTAAATTCTGAGGCAAGAAATTGCTTTGTAAATGTATTCAACAGTTCAGCTACATGTGAAGTTGATCTGAATCTATCTACAGTTTCTAAAAATGACTAAGACATTTTATCTACTAAAACACTTTAAATGGATATAAAGAACACTTGATATTTGTGAAAGAACATCTAATCTTATATCCCCAAGTTCATTAGAAATATTTGTAAATGCTTTTTGCTTTCACAAGTAACATGTCTATTAAGTCTCCTGTAAGTCCTGTTGCTTTCTTAATATCACATTAGCCATGTTTTCAATGCTCACAAACAGGTTTTCTCTCTCACTTGAGCAATTTTTCTACTACCTGGAACACTAATAACTTTGCAGTGTTAAATTTCATATCCCATTCATTATTTTACTCAAAACCAACTTTTTAGAATACAAACCACCTTCTTCTTAGACATCTTCATTTTCATTAATAGGAACAGTATCTGGTATTCTGAAATTTTCAGTGCAAATTTTCACAAATACATAGTTTTAATTATTAAAGAAGAGTTCCTGCATATACACGTACCAGCAGGGAATATAAATCTGAACTGACTTTCAGAAATCAGAAAATCAGATAGGCTAATGCCCTGCCTATGTGTTTTGCTCCAAAACTGGAATAGCACAACATTCCACATAGTTTAATTCCTCATTCAAAAAATTACATATTATTACACATTCATAAATTACTCATGAATACTCAAAATTGTAATTGTCAATAGTCTAGGATACTCTGAGTGTCTTAAGTAATCAAGTATAATATAGGTCAAAAGTGTTAATTTCAAAATAGAGAAAAAGTATACATTACAATAAGTATAAAAAGTAATAACTTTAATACACTAAAATACTTCAATGCATACAAACCTTTAAATCCATCAGGATATACATCAGAAAGAAATTTAGTGTTGATGTCTCCTTTTACAAAGTGTGAGTTGATTATCACCTCTCGAAGTAACGCGATATTATGTGTAACACCTAAAAATAAAATGATTATCAGATTGAATTGGAAAACAATAAGTCAGTTAAAAATTTAATTTTTATTATCCGTAATTTATCATCAGTTTCCTATGACCTAGCAAGATCAATGCAAAATTACTCATCTCCTTCACTTCACAGCAACGACAACTAAAAATGGACTTGACGTAGCAATAAAACTCTAAATGTAAACTTAAGAAGGTGAAGACTGCTAAGTCAATTCAATGGGGAAATAAATGTCTTTTCAATGTAAGGTAGAACAATGATACATCCATTATGGAAAAAGAGAAAATAAGCCCCAACCCTAACTCACACCATGCACAAAAATTAACTGAAGTTGAATCACAAACCCAAATGTAAAACCTAAAAGTGTAAGACACAGTAGAAGAAAATACAGGAGAAAAACCTGTTACTATGAGGTAGGACAACAGATTAGATAGTACACAAAAACCATAACTCATGAAAATATTGACAAGCTGTACTTCCTCAAAATTTGAAAGTCTCTTCTTAAAAGGATACAGTTAAGAAAATGAAAGGGCAAGCCACAGACTGAGATAAAATATTCACAACACATCATCAGACAAAGATCTATCTGATCTTTGTATCCTGAATATATAAAGAATGCTTGAATACAATAATAACTTGAAAAACAAACCAAGCAAAAATGAAAGCAAAAATCTGAAAAGACACTTCAAAGAAAAACAAATGGCCAGTAAACACAAGAAAAGATGTTCAACATCATTACTGCCAAAGATATACAAGATACCACCAAACACTAATTTAAGTGGCTAATAGTTAAGAGACAGATAATAACAAGTGATGTTGCAGCTGTGGAACAAATGGATCTCTCACATCCTGGGATGGGAACACAAATTGATACATCCACATTGAAACTGTCTGGCAGTTCCTTAAAAAGTTAAACATTTACTCACCATATGATTCAGACCATTCACTCTCAACTATTTACTCAGCTTAAAATAAAACCATCTCATACACAAACACAGGCACAAAGGTTAATAACTTTATTTGTAACAGTCAAAAACTGGAAATTATCTAACTGTCCATCAAAAGGTAAATGAATTTTTAAAATGTGGCTTGTCCATAAAGTGGAATTCTATACAGCAATAAAAAGAAATGAAATCACTAATATGTACAAAGATGAATCTCGAAATCATTATGCTGAATTAAAGACCAAAAATAATGCATATGGTATGTATCCATTAATATAAAATTTCAGAAAATGCAAAACAGCTTAGTGACAAAAAGCAGATCATGTGGTTGCATTGGGACAAGTCGGAGAGAAGGTAGATTGCAAAGGGCATGAGGAAACTTTTGGAAGTCAAAGAAATGTGCACTATCTTGATTGTAGTGATTTCACAAGTGTATACATGAGAAGTTTATTAAATATCAAGGGAAGGAGAAGAGGAGGAAAAGGAAGGAGGAGGAGGACAAGGAGAAAAGTTTGTGATCTAGTAGGAAAAACTAAGCCCAGTATAAAATGTCTACTATAAAGCAAAGTTCAAATAAAAAACCGCCACAAGAGGGAGATGAATGATACTGGGAGAGTTCTATGACATAGAAAGGTTTTATGAAGGAAGTATTTGATTTTGGTTAAGTTAAGCAGGAATAAAAGGTAAAGTAAAAAGGTAGCAAAAAAATTCAGGGAAAGCAGACTTTTATAAGAAGAGCAGGGCAACTGGAACATAACAGAGCACAAGTTGATACAAAACAGAGGTTTGTTAATTCCTTCCAACTTCTTTAGCCCACTTCTGTGTAGTTCAAATCTGTACCATTATGCTGTGAAACAAGCCTAGAAAGACTGATTCTTATCTTGCTATTCAAGTCTGATAGAACTCTCACTTTTATAATCATTAAGTCAGCAAAGAATCTCTCAAGTTCAAGTACCACGTCTACTTGAACTTGAGATGGGATAATGCTTAATGCAGTATCTGCCACTCAAGAAGGTGCATTATTATCATTAGCCTTTTATATTATCCTTTTATATGAGAATAAATATAGAGCAGAAGATGTAATTAATAAGCATTAGTGAAGTGTACTGCATCCTAAGCCCAAGCAATACTTACCTACCTATTTTCTAATTTCATTTCTGTAACAATGCAGCTTCACAAATCTAAATTGATGCCTATTTCTGTCTAGAGGGTGTATCCATCCTATAAGGCAAGGTCTCTGCAAAATATGACCTGCAGGTCAAATTGGCCTACCACCTATTTTTGTAAATAAAGCTTTATTTGAATGCAGCAGTGTTTACATATGGCTGTTTTCATGCTATAACAATGGAGTTGAGCAGTTGCAATGGAGACTGTGGTCCACAAAGTCTAAATATTTCATCTCTGGCCCTCTACTGGAAAAGTTTGCCAACATTTACTATGAGGTTTTAACACTACTGATATTCTGAGCAAGTTAATCTACATCAATCAACATTTATTTTATACCTACTACTCATGCCACAATCACAGGAAAAAAAATAAGAGCAAATAGTAGAGAATCTGCTTTTGGGGAACTTTCAGTAACCAGTGATGGATTTTAAAAATTACAAGAAAAAAGGCAACTTTAAAAATAAGAAAACTGTGATCCAGAGGAACTAAATAATTTATCTAAAGTTAAGTATAATATAAATTAAAATAGTAATACCCATTAAAAATTTTTTAAATACATAAGTATATTGTGACAAACTGGTTTCTCCTATAATCTGATTTTTACATTTTCTATAGTAATAGAGTCATAGCTGAAGAGAAAACCACCAAGATACAGGCTCTTCTTTCCTATCTATCTTATATAGCTAGATATGATAAGCTAATTCCTAAACAAAAGACTGAAAGTTAAAATGATGTATCCAACTCTGGCCTCACTTGAAAAAAAGAATTGTTTGCTTGGACTTTCTTTCCTTCACTCTTCCTATGAACTTCTGATATGGCTGAAACTCAGACTGCCAATGCGGATGAAGCAGAGCAAGCAAAATGAGTATGTGCCTGTATTATTCTTTTAGCTACACAAATAGTCCAAGAAAGAAGTTATCACATATTGACAGTTAACCTAATAAATATATTTTATAACGCATGCCCAGGAGAAACACAGTTATCCTGACCTTGCTCTCTGAGTAATGACTTAGCCATAGTCAATTACTAATGTTTCTAAAAGCTCTGTAATTATATTGGGAAAGTATCAGAATGCATAAGAAACTTCTAATGAAACCAATATACCTAAGAAATCATTGCAAAATGTGACATCTGGCTGTATTTTAGGTAATACTTGGATAGGCAAAAATGAAGAGCAATTAAAGGCAAGGTGCTAGGATACTTAGAAAGACAAACCAGGTAGGCAAAAATTTAAAATAAGACTCCTTGAAATGGGTCAGGCTATAAAAGTGAAATTAATCTCTTTGATGTATATTTTATAAACAGATAAAACTGAAGTCCTTTTGAAGAAGAAAAGGGTGATAGCTTGCCAGAGAGATTTATATGCACAGGAAATGACAGGTGTGGTGTTCCAGGAAAAGGGAAATATTTCTGACTTACACTAATTTTCCTGGCTGGGAAAGAAAATAAAGATGCAGAAGGACACAAACATGGGTAATATTAGGGAGGAACTTAAATTATGTAAGAATTTTCACTGCTGTAAAAAGCAAATGGATACCACCTTTCTAGGTCAAGGCTGAAAGGGCACATTACCAAAATGTATGGGTAAAATGGAGGACAGTGTGCCTACAAAGTGAAACAGGGGCATTCAGCATCTGATAACCATCCAAAGACATCGCTTTACCTTGAGAGCAAGTAGAATGATTTAAATGGGGTAGTTATGACTAGATATGTACATTCCAGGAATCACTGAAGATGCTGCTGAAAAAGAGATTGCAGAGGGGCAAGACTGAAGATGGGAAAAACCATTAGCAGACAATTGCAGGAGACATTCTCAATAATGGCAAGGCCTCAGTCCACACCTAGGGTGTGGACAATACAGATGGAGAAGGTGTGGACTTGAGAGATTTAGGAAGCAGACAGGACTTGGTGACAAAGTGGCTGTCAAGAATGGGGGAGATGGGTGAAGTACAACACCTAAACTTCTGGCTCTACATGACAGAAAATGCCCTTTACAAAAAAAGGAACAGGTTGAGAGGAAAAGTTTGGGGCAAGTTACATTCGAGATGCCTATGAGATGAGACTGATGATGTCTACATGATGAGTTCAGAATAGCAGTCAGATTAGAAGGTACATACAGAAGAACGGAGGTGGACATCCATGCAAAGGTATCCAAAACAGAGTGAGAAACAGAGAAATGAAAAACAAAAATTACTTATGCATAATTTACAGGAAAGGATGAAAGTTAGATCAAGGTACAGCTGTAATTTTATTTTTTTTAAAAAAAAGGTGCTCTTACATGTAAATTAACAATTCCAAATGTTTTGATTTATAAGATTTTTTGCATAAATAGTAAAGAACTTAGAAAGGTAATCTAATTCAGGATTTTTAGCCCTCCCTCCTCCAGTTAAATACAAATAATACTGTTTATACGCTTCATATTTAACTTTACTAGCTTTCTTGTTACAGTTCAGGACTGGCATAAATTTTCTTATTCTCGGTAGGGCTAATGCCAAAATAGTTGGAATCAGGCTCTGTCTTCAGTAAAATATAACATAGCTTTCAGAAACAGCTAATGGTATATTGAACAAAAATAAGATTATTTTCTGATGTCCACTGATGACATTCAAAAAATTAAAATGTATGCAGTTTTATAAGATAAATGGTATGTTGTATTTTTACTCCATGTTCAAAGTTGAAAAAGTACTGATTTTAGAGAATATAAAAGAATTAAAAGCAAATATTAATTTACATTTTGCATATCAAAGAACAGAGCCACTCAATCACACAAATGAAGCAACAAGGACTTTTAAAAATCTTTCCACTTGTGTAGTAAGCAGCATGAAAATACATACATTTATCTTGATAAATGCTGTTTCTGGAGTAAAATGAATACACAAAAGCATTTTCTCTTTAATGTTCTCTGAATATAATATTACTTACTACTATACAAAATCAAATCATTGTGTTTTTCTTTCCTAATGATATAAGGTAAAATAATGGCTACTGTCAGGCAAATCAAACTCTACATGACTCAACTGCTCCCAAAACTACTGTATATTAGCCAAACAGGAATAATCAAAAAAATTATTTTATATCTAAAAGCTCAAAAGATGAGAAAAGTGAAAAAAATCACTTAACTGTTCAAAGATATCTTACATATTTGTAATTTACCATTTTGTACTTGGTTTATTTTCTCTCTATGTCCCAAGAAAGACAACACTGTTTAAACTGATCCTTGTTCAAAAAATAAGCAGATAATACAGGTACTGCCTGAGACCTGGTTTATAACTTTAACAATTGTATTAATAACATACTCATAAAAATTATGACTCTGAGTTTTAGACTGGAAATTGAGGATGACCTCTGCCAAAGTTCATGAAGCCCCATCTGTATGGGAAATCAGGATCAGCCCACAGAAGAGAGGACCCCTAGGAGTAGCTTTCTCCTGACTACCTGCTGCTTCCAAAACACTGGCCAGACATTAGCTCCACACACTGCCAGGATCAAACAGAGGCCAAAAGCCACTGTTTATCACAGGGGAACATAGAAATTAACTTTAAATTATATTTTTGCTCTGAAGATTCTTTCTTTTGACAAAAGCTCATAATCAACTCAGGGGAAAAAATCATACTTAAACAACTAAACAGTTATCAAACTAGAGAGTAAACTGTCCTTCCTTTCCTGCCCTTCATAATATACTTTTCTGTCCTCCATAACATTTTTTAGAATTAGTCAGATGAGTGATATATAAGTAAAAATCACAAATGTCTGTGTTTATTCCTTACATGTCATCTTTGGGGAGAGGAGGGTACATGCTCTTCACCTATTCTTAAAACATTTTATTCTGAAATAGTTTCAAAATCATAAACTTCACAAAAGTAGGATACAAAGAATTACTATATATCCTTTTCCCAGATTCTACAAATGTTAACATCTTATCATATTTATTTGTTTTATCATTCATTTTCTTCCCCCCACCCCCCTACATGCATTTTCTTTCCTTAAACATTTAGGGTAAGTTGCAGACATGATGCACTTAACACCTAAATACCTGAGTGTACATTTCCTAAAACCAAAGTACGTCCCCTATGTAGTCATAGTACAATGACCAAATCAGGAAATTAACATTGATAATAGTATCATAATGTAATCTATGGGCCTTATTCAAATGCCACCAATTGTCTCATTTATGACCCTTACTACAAAAGAAAAAACAATTTCTTTTTGGTCCAGAAACTAATCCAGGATGACACACTGCATTTAGTTGTCATGTGTCCTTAGTTTCCTTTGATCTAGATAAGTTAATCCACTTTTCACTGTGTTTCTTGACCTTGAGTCTTTTTTTAAAGAGTACAAACCATTTATTTTGTATCCTGTTTTTCAATTTGGTTTGTCTGATGTCCTGATTATATTCACGTTATACATTTTTGAAAAGAATGTCACAGAAATGATGTGCTCTTTTCAGCATATATCAAGAAGCACATGTTGTTGATCTGCCCCATTACGAATGATGTTAATTTTGATCATTTGGGTAAGTCGTTAGGTTTTTCCATTTTAAAGGTACTATTTTCCCATTCTACTTAACAAATTTTCACTCACTAATTTTAGCATCCATCATTGATAATTCTTACCTAAACAATCTGGTGTTTTGCCAGGAGGTGATTTTTCTCTACTTATTATTTAAAAATCTACTAAAAAATCTGTGCCTCCTCCCTCAATTATCTTTCTTACACATATATATCAGCAAGAACTCATAGGCCCTTATTTTATTCCATGGATCTTAACAAATTGCTAGCATTATTTATTTTCTTGCTGAAGTTTTCCCTGAGTGGTCAGTGGGAGCCTCTAAAAGCTGGCTCCTATATCTTTTTGACATATCATTTTTGTATACTCAACTACTTTCTCATATAAGATATTTCAGGCTCATTTTATAGTCTTCCTGAAATCAGCCATGTTATCCATGAGTACTGATTCTATTTATGGAGAATGATCTTTAGAAAACAAGATCTAGATGCTTGGTGTGCTCATTGCTATGGGTGTCAATGCTTCTATGACCTCCAGGCAGGGCAGTGATTCTCACTTAAGGGCAATTGTCCCCCAGGACACACAACTGAGGAGATGCTACTGTCACTTAGCATGGGTAGTGACCAAGTACATTGATATATATCCTACGATGCACAGGACAGGTCCACCACAACAAATAATAGTCTACCCCAAGGTGTCAATAGTGCAAAAGTTGAGAAACTCTGAACTAGAGAATATGTTTATACGTGTGCACACAACATGCACACAAACACACATATGCACAATAACATATTTACATGTTTATTTTTCAATCTATGTAAAAATTAAAAGTTTATACAGATACTTCTAATTTCATTTCAGCACCATAGGGTTCATTCTACCCTTACCCATTCCCACACCTGGAACTCCTTTCTCTGACAGTGAGAAACTTGGCTCTTCTTATCCAAAATATATGTATTTATTTCCTCAATCCCAGAATATACATAAACTGGTTTCAGAACTGCTAACTTATAGACAAGGAAAAACAAACCTACTAACTAGAATTTAATGTTTGTTTATATTTTGCCTTGACCTTAAGTATATCAGTCAAAATATTGTTAAAAAATTATTTAGGTTAGATTTTTTTCTCTCTCTCCTTCAGCATGAGTATATTATTATAGACTCCTGTCCATTTGTTTCTGTTTGCTTTCTGTTTTGAGTTTTTCCCCTAGGACATTAATGATTTACTTCTTTTGAAATTTTACTATAGATCTAAAAGTCAGAATTATACAAAAATATATAATCAGAGAAGTCTCTTCCCTTCATGCCATGTATTTTGTTTCATGTTTCCCAATCATTTCCACCAGATTCTCCCTATGCCCCTTATAGGTACACCATCTTATTAATTCTGATCTTGTGTATGTGTTCTTTTTTCCCCACAAATGTGCAGATGTGTATATACATTCCTATTTCCCTAGTCATCCACCAATATCTATTCTCCCTTCCTTCCCTTAATAAATGAAATTCTACTTTTTAGCTTATCATATGGCCACTTGATAGCAGTTACATTTCTCAGCTTCCTAGCAGCTAATTATGACCATATGACTAAACATCAATAGCATGGGAGCAAAAATAGAGGGTTCTTTCTAAGTTATGCCCTGAATTTAAAAAAAAAAAAGAAAAAGTGAACATGACCGCCCCTGCCCCTGCCACCTTCCTACTGAGACTTGACAATAGGCATGTAAATAGCCACTTTGGACCCCAAAATGAAAACCATTTGTTGGGAATGCAAGAGTCACCTTAGCAGTCCCTGACAACATCCTTTCTGGACTATTACATGGAAGAGAAATTAAACTGTATCTCTGTTAGGTCACTGTGTCTTCTATTATCTTTGTTATAGCTGTTTAGAAAACAGCCTCATCTATGAAGGTCCTCAGGCGAGAGAGGACAGCAATAGTGAAGTGGGGAAAAAAGAGGCATGAGAGAAAGGAGGTGTAAATGAAACTATGGCATCCACGTGAAAGAAATGGGAAGAAACTAAAGGGTTTTTGGCAGGGGAGTGATAATTGACTGGGTTTATACTTTAAGAAGTTTATTCGGTCTGTGCTGAAGGACAGACAGATGCGGGGAAGAGCAGTTACAGAGAACCCACTCAGGAGGCTATGTGCTAGCCCACGGTGTAGACAGCGGGGCCAAAGACAAGTAAAGAGAATCAGAAGTGATTTTGATGAAGTGTACAGACCCAACGCCCTCAGAATACCTCTGAGTCCAAGTGCTCACCTTCCACCAGGGTATTGCTGGGACTCTGCACCCACCATCAGAAGTACAAGCTTCTCTGACCATCCCTCATCCTTGGAACCTCAGCTGACCCAACTGTCCCCAACACTGCAAAACACCTCTTCCCTCTTTTCCAAGCCATTCCACATCTTCTAAGAGTCCTGCTCCACCATCAGTCAAGTCTACTGTTTCATTATCTTCATAGAACATTCCATCTATCTCCTTGGCTCACCTGAAAGCTTCAGTGCCCTCAGGAACCTCACTTCTCCGGCACCCCTCACATACCTCCTTGCGATCTACGGCCTCTTCCAGAATATTACCTATTCTAATTCTTGGAAAAACCTGTTTTCTTAAGGTTTATTTTATCTGGTCATAAAATCTTCTTCAGTGCTGTCACCTGTCAACATCCTTGCCATAACCTAACATTCACTATAGAATTTATGTTACCGGACTCATGACCTTCCTTCTGATCCTAACTCATGTCACACTGTGTGGATGATCCTACCACTCAGGTTTTAGGATCTCATTCTAAACAAACTAGTCTTCAGCTTTAGCTACCCGGGCCCATAGTCACAGCAAAAAATCATCTAGTGTCCAATAATTGCACTACAATCAAAATCACCAATTCAAAATAAATCACATCCCAACTGTAACCCCCAGCTTTCCAGTTCACTTCCCAAGTGCATTCACTGGAACATTACTGGAACTCCAATCTAGAATGTGAGACATTCTACAATAAAACTTTCCTGACTCTTCTAAAACATTAATGATACAAAATACAAAGAGGGCAGAAAATAATAATACATAACCAAAAATAATGTGCAAACTCTGACTAGACTGAATGTGGGGTTAAAAAGGATTTAAAAGGACACTTTGGGGGCAACTAGGGATACTTGAATAAGGAGAGTACATTAGGTATTATGAGATTTCTGTTAATTTCACTTGGTGTGATAGTGGTATTGTGGTTTTGTAGGAGCATCATCTTACCCTTAAGATGTAGGCTGAAGTATTTAGGAGTGGTGTGTCATGATGTCTACAACTTTCTTTTAAATGGTTCAGGAAAAAACAGAGGAGAAAAAGAAGCAAGGAAAGGAAAAAGGAAGAATGATTAGGAAGAAGGAGAGGGCAAAGAAATGGAGAAGGGGAAAGATGGAGAAAAAAGCAAATGTAGAAAAACTTAATAAGTAATCTAGATGAACAGTATACAGGTATCCAACATACTATTCATTCAACTTTTCTCTAGATTTAAAAATACCTGAAATAAAGTCTAGGAATAATGTATCAGGAAAAGCCCCCCTCCGATAAAGCTTCTGAGTTAAAATAATATATTCATAAACATATATAAACATATACATGTGTTTCATCTGATGTGTATATAATCATCTCTTTGCCTACGCTCATCCAAACACAACTAAACATATTTTGGGATTGGAAGGTGGTTTAACTAATAATAAGATTGCACTACATAAAACTCTGCAAATTGTTTTTTTACTTTAACAACACATATAGACATGCCTTTAAGTCATAACTGCCTAGTATTTTACAGTGAAAGTGCACAGTAAGTTATTTAATCATTCACCCATTTAGTAGACACTGTGGTGGGTCAGAATTCACGTTAATACAAACAGTACTGTTGTAAATGTCCTTGTAAACAGCAACACAATTCAGTCTTTTAACTCCATAGGAAAGAGTCCCCAAAACTGAACAGCTAGGTCAAAGGGTATGTATTTTTATTTTAACATCTAATGCTGGATTGTTTTTCCAAAAGTCAATAGCACGTCACACTCCTGTGTGTGCCATCCCTTGTACTTTATCTGCATATTAGGTTACCAGTCTTTTTAAAAATGCTGCCACTTATGAGTCCTAAATCAGTATTCAGGTTACTTTCAAAGAAACAAAAGGGGGAGGTGAGGAAAGACATATACCCTCCCCACCTCTGATTCTCACTCTACTTTTTCACTCCACTATTAAGACATCTACCTATTTATATTATACTTACTTTTATGTATTTATTTTCACACCAAGTTTACTAGAAACTCTTTGAAATAGGCATAGTTATTACTCAATCTTCCATTAATTTACTCAGCAAATATTAATCACCTACCATGTGTCAGGCACTGCTAAGCACTTGAAATACACAATAAGATAAATACCCTCACAGCCCTCATGTATCTAATATTCTTATGAGACAAACCAACATTTAGCAATTAGTTACACAACTAGTTCATTAATTACAATTATAGTAAATGCTTTGGGGAAGCAGACCAGGGTGCAATGAAAGCTTATAATCCAGCACACAGTACTGAGAATGATCTAAAATGGGTTTTCAATATTGTTTATATATGGTCTTTCCTACATGAGTCTTTCATAATTCAAAGCGAATTTATATTCTACACTTTAAATCTGATATTAAAGTCCATTATTTTGAAGTTGATGATAATTTACTTTGGGCTAAAGTAAAATGGCCTTTTCATTATGAAAGGAAAGTTGCTAATAACATTTAGAATGCAACTTCCTCCCTTAAGGGAAATTAAGTATAACTTTGTTTTAATTATTTAAATGTAATGGCTGTTCCTAAATTAGTTATCACTATATACCCTAAAGGCTTACAGAATCACACTTTGTTAGGTATCAGAACTATCCTGTATGTACGGGAAGTCACAAAATTTTATTTGCTAGAAAATATTCTATAATTCATCCCAATTCACAGAAGCAAAGAGCTCTTCCCTCTACCCTCAAGTTAGTCAACTATAAGCCACTATATTCTATACCTCCATACATTTTCAAGTTTCCTACTTCAAAAAAAGCAAAGACAATAATGTAACAAACCTGCTGTCGAACTGCACTGTCAGTCTTCAGAATAAAAAACTATTTTACATGTAATATATAGCTATAAAATGCTAAAATGTTCATCTTGGAAAGGTCATAAATTAAGTTCTATAATAAAACATGATTTAAGATACACATGTATAGAATTGCTAAAGAAAATAAAAGTTATTCTTTAGTATGTCAGTTTAATTAATTCAAGCTTTTCTTGTTCCACTTAAACACACAGTAAGCAAATATTATATCAAATTCCCTGATTAGTAAATCTTCAAGCTATTTTTTAGAACCAGGTGGATAACAGGGCCTCATAAGTTTGTTTTTACCTCGAATAACATAATTATCCAGTGCATCTTCCATTCGCTTCAGTGCTTCAGTTCTATTAGAACCATGTGTGATTAGCTAAAAGCATGCAAACAAAAAGATTTACAAAGATATATATACCAACCTATTAAAAAAATCATCCTATTAAAAATTAAAATATTTCATGACAGATTTCCCATAATACCTTACAAATTTCACAGTGGGTCAGTTTATATTGCTTGTCAATTAAGATTTGTCTAAGTAAATAAATATTAGAATCAGGCTACTTCAGACTTTTCTCCTACAGTTCACTATCATAGTAAAGAGCTATTTGAAATAAACAAAAATAGACATAAAAATTTAAAAGGAAACGTATGAAAATGAAACATCTGGGCTAGTGGAAGATTAGGCAAGATGTTTTTCATTCCCTATTTCTCTGTGGTTTCCAAGTTTGACACCCTGAATAGCTAACATTTACAAATAACATAGCACAGAGGCTAAAAAAACTTACTGTTCTATATGATTTTGTGCTTATTTACATGTTTCTTACACATATTAGCAGTAAAATTACACCTTAAGTATTCATGAAAGATCCTTCTGGTTATTACATTAGTCAATTTGTAGCTTGCATTTTAGTACATCCAATACATTTGTGTAATACATTTAGTACATTTTAGCACTTTAATTATTTTGAAAATTAATTTTCAGGACTGTTTCTGAACAGATATGTATTCATCTAAAAATAAAACCATTATCTATTTAAATCAATTTATATTATTTTATGTATTTTTTATTAAACAGTGTTTCTCTAACAAACAAAATACCTATAGTTTATTTTAACAACACAACTATAAAAACAAATGAAAAAAGAAAAATAAAAAATCGTTTACTGAAACAACTTAAAAGTACCCCACCAAAAAATGGGGGAAACCATCTTGAGAAACAAGATTTTTAATAAAAAAGTCATCCTTCAATACTTCGCAGAAAATAGGATTTCCTAAATAAAACCCACAATTTTAACTATGGCGCTCAGGGTTTTACATTTTCTAAGACCTTAAAATACTCTAGATTTTTAAAAATCCAAACATTTGAGTAGAGTTGTTAATGTATTCAGAAAAGCCAAATTTCAAAGACTGGTGGTCAAAAAGACACCCTATACTCTTACACAAAATTTAATTATGTCAAATCTGTTAGCGATTTATAAAATTTGAAGAGAAAAGATAAAGAGTACTCTAACAAACACAGGCTATCAACCAAACTCTTTGACATCACCTGCCATTCATTAGTTTTATCACAGCTAATTTTCAGGAATGGCCAAAAAAACACTGTAACCCCTTCTCACTGCAATAGACTGGGTTGGTGTTATTGGCTAGATAAGTTTGTTATTGGGGGGAGGTGGGTGGGAGTAGTTTGATTTGATTTGCTAGGGGAGGAGGGAGTGTTGCAAACTAACGATGTTGAAATGTCTCTCTTAAATGACAATTTACTCTGCTTTCACCTTTCCATCAGTACATAGTACTTGTTTAATTTTAGCACAAGAATAAGATAAAGGTCCAATTTCAAACGTTTTAATTAAACAGGTCCTTTGCCTTTTCAGAGGAAAACTGAAAGAAACTATTAAGAAATAAAACTAACTTTGGAAATCATTGGATCATAATAAATGCTAATGTCACTTCCTGGTTGGACGCCACTGTCAACCCGGACCTGGAAGACAGAAAAAAATGAAAGAAACTTCATATTGTACAGATAGATGTTTTTCTAAGAACAAATTTAATGACCGTGGAACAGATGAATAATTTAAATCTCAACATTTAGCTTCTAGAAAACAGAACAACAATCCAGAACTATATAGAGACCAAAATACCTTGGTCTGTTAACAAGCTGCCCAGCATATTTTTTGTTTTCCCACTAAATGAAAAAACTAAGAAACAGGGTGGGGGAAAAAAGCAGGCTGTACACATCACTATCCTGCAATGCATTTGTAGCTTTTTGATGGTGTCTCCATCTGAAGCATAGCATGAATGATGCCCCTTCTAATCACGCTCCCCACTGTACCATTCTGAGAGTTCCACTGAGGACCCCAGTCAAGCCATGCAACAGGACTCCTGGGCTCTGCTCATCAGCTCTACAGGAAAGCTGGTCCTGGAGCTTTCATGTCTGTAACACATTCCTTTTTTGCCTCACCCTCTCAACTGTAAAACACTTTTTTTCTGTTACTGTTAGCCCCTGAAAATTTAATGTTTACACAGTTTTTTTCATGGATTTGCTTTGTAAGGACACAGCCCCAATTAGAGTTCTGATTTTGCAATTTTCATGGGGAAAAAAAAATAGAACCAGTTCAAAAAATTCTTTTGAAGAGTCTCATTGCTGTTAACCAGCCAACAAGTTAGTTAGTACGTCGCTAATTCTTGTTTTCATTTCCCAGTTTGATACCAGCAATAAGGCACAGAGGCTAGCCATGTAAAACTTTTTAAATGAGAGGTTGCTGAGGATGAAATAGTTATTAAATTATTGTGCTTAAAGTTTTGGAATCTGAAGTATTTAAAAGCTAATCCAAAGACTATTTAAGACTGTCAAGCATGTCCTAGGGGTCTTGAAAATGGAAGAATTTAATCGAACCTGCTAGAACAGCAGGACTTTGATGCCCAACATTGTAAAGGGGTGGGAAGAGAAAAGCGGAAGCTCACGTAGCTCCTCACCTGTGGGAAGAAGACTTCCTAATAAACAGCAGCTCATCTGTCTGCAGCAAGGCAGAAAAAGGTCAACTCAGCGGCTGTTAGGCTTTTAATATTTTAATTTAGGCAACTGCCAAGGGACCACATGTAGAACCTCTTGTCTAGGATATCCACATGAGGATATGATGATGGCTTTATTACAGTGACATCAAAAGAGAAAGCATAGTTTTACTCTCTTTAAAAAGTCACACTATTACTATTCTCCTTGTAAGGTTTCAGAAGAAAACATTATAACTAACCAAGAATGCTTTTATTTTGGTATTTGTAAACACAAAAATATGGAGATTTGCATTTGCACTTACATTCATATAGGAAAACCGTAGTTTTAAATGAAAGTCATTCAGTGTACTTAAAAAATATCCTTGGCTTTCTATTTTCTGAAAACATACTTTAGGACATAAACTGAAGTTCCATAAAATTCACAGTGTTTATGAAAACTAGAAAAGAATTAATGGGGCAGCTGTGAAAGCAATAAAATAATAATCTATCTTCTCCCACATTTAAATAGCCCCAAAATGGCAACAGGTAATCAAGTTACATAACAGAAAAGACATCTCTGAGCTTGCAATTTCTTAATTTAGTGGTAAAAAGTTTAAAAGCTCATTTTACCCCCATGTATTATTTAAAACCATAGCATGCTTGCTAAAGTTATATTTAAAACTGAGATTGATACAAGTTCTAGAACTTTTATCTTTTAATATATTCTATTATTTGCTATATAAAGTGATATAAAGCCAGTGTGGAACTTTGATGTTTTCAACCCACTGGTAAAATCACTGACAATAAAGGATATTTATTACATTCTCCTGTGGTTCATAATTTTGAAATTTAGTTACCTTGAATAACAGCATCCCAAGAGTTAGGTTACCTAAGGCCAGTAGATATAACTATGTTTTGGTTATTCATTAAAATTATGATTACAGAAGATATGTCATTTTCATTCAAAAATGTACAGGTTAAAATCAAGATGTATTATATATAATAAACACATATCTTTGTATAAGGAAATCAACATTTCCAATTTAAAGGTGTAACAAAGAAAACTCCCAGTTATAATTTATTGTTTATGCATCTTTTTCCATATAATAATCAGCTTTTTAAAATGTCTAACAATGAATTAAAAGTAAAATCAAGTCTCCATTCCTCTAAGTGGGAAAAAAAAAGGCTATACAAAAAATATATTTAGCTTTTGTACGAAAAGCTTTAAGAGTAAGGTCAAATAAAATTACTCGCAAATTTATGAGCAGAAAAACAATGCGGTCTGAAAATAACAAATTTACAAAACATGGTGGTCAAAGATAAAAACAAAGCCCTCATGTTTGCCAAAAAAAATAAAGTTTAGGCTTAAAGAAGCATGTGAAAAGTACAAGCCATAACTCTGAAGTATGTATTCTTGTGATCAAAATGTTAAGAGGTACAAAGGAATTCCTATGTTAAAAATGACTGGTTTAGTTTCAGAAGGCAAGGAGGAAAACACCCAAGCACCTAAGTATGAGAGTCTTAAACCATTGCTCAGAAACACCTGGCATAATTTAAATGTCTTTCTTGTGTACCAACAGTGGGCTCTCTGAAACTATAAGCCATCTCCCACCTTTCATTCTCAATTCACCTCTCCCCCTCAGCACAACTCACAGCCCACCATGTCTACCTGACAAGTGACAGCCCAATCTGATTAAATGCTTCCAAGGCAGGGGACTCACGGGCCTCCATGACAGGCCAAAAGTGATCACCATGGAGATACATAATTACAGCTGTCAACGCATCTACTGTCCCGCTGACATCAATTTGATTGCTCCCAGCAATAATGATAGACAAAGCTTAGTGTGCACTCTCCCGCACCCAATCGCTTTATCTATTCCTTGGTCCATTTAGCTGACATGCAACATTCACACAAGCAAATAACAGCAGTAAGCAGAACATTTGAGGCATTTTAATTGTTTTTTCTTTCTATGGATGGCTCACAACCGCAAATGTTATTACATAAAACTCCTGCCGCAGCATTAATTGAAGAAAGATTTGGAGGGACAAAGACTGTAGGGGGTATAGTTGTCCATTATCACTTGCACTTTCAACAGGTTTCAAGTTTGAAAATTGCAAATTGCAAAAACTTGCAAGGGCAAAATGTTTGACATTCTGCTAGCTATTACAACATGGTGAAAACTTCTTACAATTAGAGTAATCATTATGAATTCTTATTTAATACTTTTTGTTTGATTAAAAAAATGTTTAGATGTGTCCCTATGATACTTGTTTTCTCATCTGCTATTCAGCATCACATAATGCCTGTTAAATCTTTACAATTTTTTTTCTGCCTTCTGTCTTTGAACACAGCATGAAGTCTCCAACCCTGGAAAGGGTCAAGTCCCTTTAGAAAGCACATGGGCAAAAACAATTTAAAAAAGTGAAATAAATCATATATCCAATAACATCTTCAAATTTAGAATTCTTCCTGTAATCTTTCACCATCTTCATGCCAGTAATCAAACTGAATAATCATATTCACAGATGGTACAGCCTTGTCATCCACCAGCTAACATCATGTCATATATAGACACTTATTACCTTGATTAAAAGAAAGGGTATGTCCTTGTTCTTTTTATGAAACAAAAACTATTTAAAGAGCAACTATTAAATATAAAAAAACTATGGAATAAAGTAGATAGTGATCATTTTTCTTTAACTGGTATAAATAACATGTACTTAAAGCCCATGACACTTAACAAAATGAGGTAGCTTGTTTTCTTTAATCCATTTCAATTAACAAGATGATTTTGTGCTTGAATTTCTTGACAACTGACTCTACAGGGAAACTGGATTAGATTTATTAAACAGTTAAATTGTAACATAGAAAAGTCATTTTCCATTCTTAGGAATCCATGCTCTGTTTAATTACAATTTTTTGAAAGAACTGGGAACACTGTAAACTATCATTTATTTAGATTTAGAAGTCAAATGTTGCCAGACTTCCCATCCAGTGGATTCTGACTTGCTGCACATTATAAAGTACAAAATATTAAAAAACAAAAAATTGTGATTTCCCATGAATTTCACTTGTCCTTCAATGTATATCCTTTGGTGTTGACATGCTTTAACATAAAAATATGACATAAATCAGAATTTTTACCCCCTCACTTGGTATTACAGCTTAATGACTTACACCGGGTAGATGTATTGGTTCTTGGTACTGAGACAATCTGCCAATAGATGGTAAACCAAAAGACTTGTAAGGGTCCTGGAAGTTCAAAGAAAAGGAAGCACAGTCTTTGAAATATAAATCAGCGCAAGATTAAATATTAATATTTAATATTTGAAGAAGCATTTATAGGTCTATTTTTCAAAACACAGTAGTTATCAGAATCACAGATTTCAGATTATTTTCTCATACTCTAGATAACTTAGAAGTGTATTTAAAAATCAAACAGAACTGTGAGCAGAGCTGAGCCTGCCCTTCATCGTATTTTACTGAAATTGGTAAAATTCCAACTTTTTATAAATCTTCTTAGAATGCCTTGGGCAAAAATAAAATAACTTAGGCACTACATCAAAACATACTCAAGTTAAGAGCAACAAATGTAGTGCACTAAAGATATTTGTTTTTCTTACTCTCAAAACAGCTCATATATGGTAAAATTTGAGAATTTTCTTCTTCAAATGAAGTCCTGAAAAAAGTTTTCTACATGGTAGTACACATGTGCTCAATTTGTAAATACCTTAGGTAATCAGGATAAAAATTGTATAAGTTCAGTGTCATAATAATAAGAAAGAAGAACATTTCAAATAAAATAAAAAGCATGAACAATAACCAAGCCAAAACATATTTCCCAAGATCCTTAAATAACACTGTAAACAACTTCCAGTATTCTTAAACACAGATACTGCTAATTTACTTTTTATTTCAACAGGTTGGTTTCAATGTCTAAAAGTAAAGGACAGTATAAATGTTTCCTTGCCTTATAGTTTTAATCATGGGAAGAAAGCATTTTCGGATGTTGACTGCTTTACTATCTGATTTATATAGTTATATTTATAAAATAATGTAAATGTACTATACTGAACTGAGAGTTTATGAGTAAAATCTGTAATTAAAATCATGAATGAAAAGCTTTATTAAAAGCTTGGCAATTTAAATTTCAACTCTTACTTTCACGTAATCATAAGGGATAAACTTTTTAGAAAAACTGTTGGAAAAATTTAAGTAAATATTGAAATAACATCTAATGTGTACTCAGGCCAGGCTCTTAAAAACACACGTAAACAACGCTTCTGTTTATTTCAAATGCGGTTTGAAACAAAGAAACAAACACAAAGCAGACAAAACAAAAACCACGGTCTGTTGAAGCACAAGAATATTTAACTGTTGAAGCACAAGAATATTTAATGTTTTTTTGCCCCTTAAACTGATCAGTAGCTATTTCTCAATCCATAAAAAAAAAACCATACAAAAAGTAAGTCAATTCAATCCTTTAAAATTATTTTGAATTATGTCAGATTACCTAACGTTATTTTCCAGTTGAATTCTGGATTACATAATCAAATACTTGACACAGATTATAAAACCCTAACTTTATCTTATTGTTTAACTATACCTTGGGTCTCATGACTCAGATAGAACCATCACCCTTCCTCCCAACATCATTCATTTACCTCAGCATAAACCCGACATTCAACTGCCCAGCCGTTGATGGGAATATCAGCTTGTGTGTGTCTGAGAGGGTAACCCTTGGCAACACGGATCATTTCTTGGACGAGGTCCAGGCCAGTAATGCATTCTGTGACAGGATGCTCAACCTGCAAGGCCAAGATCTGCCAGTCAATAGGTGTAGGAATAGGTAAACAAATGGAAATAAGCAAGAACAATTGTAACAATTTCTAGATAAAATAAGGTTAATTACTCTTAACATTTAATCATATTTGACTAAAAAACTAAGAAAATGAAATTAAAGAACACAATACAGTACAAAGCATAAGAAAAACTTATACCTAAAAAGTATCTGTAAACTATCTGTATTACTTTTCCCAGTTTTTAATTAGATGTGGTCCAGCAATGTTTAACACTTTAAATTTTGAAAATTCATAACTGAAAATTACATATTTAACTGCAGTCCTCAATGTGGCTGATAATCATCAAACTATTCTGCTACACTTAGCATGGCATCTTCTAGAGGCAGCTGTGATTTTCCAAACCACCAGCCTAGCCCAAGTCTCGCCTGCTTGCATGCTTTCACTAACCTGTCCTGACAAGCAACCAGATTAGCGTACTCTTACATCAATGCAGTGTAGCAGAAAGGAGCAGATGGATCCTGCAGGTTGTTTTCCCTCCAGACTTTGGTGGGGAGTGCTTAGCATGCACAATAGCAAAACTGAGCCAGTGAAATCACTGCTCTCTCAGCAAATTGCTGATAACTACTTTGGATGATGCCGTCATGGGAATCTCTGGCCTTCTACACTAACACCTAAGATACACATGTACAAAAACATGCACTGAATATAGGGATACTAACAGGAATACACATCATTTTAAATTTGATGGATGGCTTACAAGTTCCTAACCTTAACTAAACTAAAATAAACCACTTATGGCACTAGTAAAGAACAGATAATCTGTTTCTCACCGAAAGCCTTGAATAAATTTAAAAAGTTTAAATAAAACTTTGGCCACATCTGCTGCTTAATTTCTTTTCTCAAAAAAATTAAGTATATTCTAAATGCACTTCACAATAGTTTCTTTTTCATGACATGTCGTATTTCATATATTCTGACATGGGAAAAGGTCAGTGGACAAACGAAATGCCCTCCTGTCTCTAACTACACTAATTGAAGGAGGGGACTTTGTCATTATAATAATCTTGAAGCTTATCTTAAGCAGACAATGCCATGATCTTTAAAAAAAAAAAAAAAGCTTTGTAAAAATAAACAGATGGCATCCATAATTAGCTCTGTGTATGTTATGAGTTTGTTTACAGTTTCAACAACATTTTAAGACATTTTGACGTAATTTTAATGACAAATCATTACTAAAATAAGCATCTAACCTTTATAAAATAAATGAGACACTAAATAAAGACCTTACTAGTTTAAAAATATATTTTTGAAAGCAAATTATGGTTTTGTGAGAAACAAGATTCTATGGCATAAATATAATAAGAAAAGAAAAAGTGTAAGGCCCTTCTATTATTGATAGAAACAAATTTCATATGAGAAAGCATTTTACCACTTTAAGTATTCAAGAAGTGAACCTATTGTGTGCCAAGGGCTTTTTATCAACACTATTGACACATCTCTGTTAGGTGAGAAAATAATATTAAAAGCTAAGTGAATGGTTTAATTTTATCTATGTCTAGTGCTCCGAAAGTACATACTATATATTAGGTTAATAAATATATAATGAATGAACAAGCAGCAAATCGAGAAACATACCTATTGTAAGTGGTAGAGGTAGGGTTGGAATTTATGTCACCCTAGAGATGATTTGACCTTCCTGGTCTTCCTCACGGAAAAATGTATATAAAAGCATATATTGAATATAATCAGCTATATAATTATGTGCTGTTTTCTTTTATAAAACACATATCATGAAAGTATAAAGAACCAAATTCTTTATAAGGCTCTGTTTTACCTTAGAAGGCCTCTCAATAACTGTGTAAGGGAAAAAAGTACACTGGGCACATGAATAGAATTCAAAAATGGACCCACTTTATAACACAACACAGAGTTATATAACAGAAACATAACAATATTTACAGTCTAAATCAGTGAGTTGCAAGTATTTCAAAATAAAATAATTAAGTAGGTAATTAAAACAATATCTGGCTACTCAAGGCAAAATCATTACTTACAGAATTTTTAAAAAAAATATCCACTTAGGTTCAAGTATTGTTAAAATCTACAAAACATTTTAACATACCTAAATTTTTGAGGTAACAGAAATGTATCTTTTTTGAAGTAAACGTATAATTTTAAACATTTTAAAAAATATTTTATTTATTTTACTTTTAGACAGAGGGGAAGGGAGGGAGAAAGAGAGGGAGAGGAACATCAGTGTGTGGCTGCCTCTCGTGCGCCCCCAACTGACGACCTGGCCCACAACCCAGGCATGTGGTCTGAGTGGGGAATCGCACCAGTGACCCTTTGGTTTGCAGGCTGACACTCAATCCACTGAGCTACACCAGCCAGGACTAAGTTTAAACATTTCTGTAAGAAATCTTTCTAACTACACTTTAATAGAATTCTAAAGTTATTACACGGGATATATCAAATATTTCCTTTATACCCTGTAGTATTATTATCAGGAATCTGGTAAGTGTAACATTGTTTAAGTAAACAATGTATAGCCCCCATCCCTGGGAACTTAAAAATAGCTTCCCTCTACAGAGACATACAAAGAGATAAAAATGGCTCCCAGGTCAAAATATTCAATATATGTTTGAAAAATATCTCTAAAATGAAATGACAGGAAAAGGGAGGGAGGGAGGGGAGAGAGGAAACAAAAGAAAGATGGCAGGCATGGAAGACCAAGAGAAAGTAAAAGTGGTTAACTGGAACAAAAGATTATAAAAAGGAGGAAAAAAGAGTCAAAGATGGTATCTAGTAAGCCAACAAGTTCATCTTATCCACCTAGAAGGAAAAAGAAAATATCTAACTATAAAAGTTTGATACTAATAAACATTTCATCTGAGAGCGATCATGTGTATATTTGGGGGGCAGGGGGTTCTGTGTCATATCTGCCTGGGCAACACTGAGTTAACCTAAATTAAACAGACTCAATCTACCATGGAACCCAACAGGAAAAGGGTATTGTATAGCACTTATTTAACCACACACCTCCTTCATTCACAGAGTGCCTTTATGGGTTGAGAATTCCCTGGAACACACTTTCAGAAAAAATGCCTTAAACATTCAAAATATAAAACTAAATTTCTTTATTGTGGACCTATCCTCAACAAAAAGTTTTTGAGAATCTGGTTCATACATAGCTTTATTACCCAACAGAAATGTGTGCCAGTTCCAAAAAATATATGAATAAAGGGATTCACCAGATAGCATGATTACATTGAAGATTAATATATTGACATTCTAGTACACGAGATCTGTCCAGAAGGCATCCAGCCATGTAATAGGAAGACTAGCAACATTTACTGAGGAAAATACAAGATAAAAGAAACACTGTAGACAGGACAATGACACCTCAGTCCCCTTCAAAGTAGGCACCTTGGGACCTCAAACAGTTCTCCCAATCACCATCAGCTGCCCTGTCATAGTTTCCTGAATCTCATCGATGGTCTGAAATCTCTTCCCTTTCAAAGGCGATTTTAGTTTTTAGAAAACTGTAAGTCACAGGGCACCAAATCTGGGCTGTAGGGCGGCTGAGTCACCTGGGTGACTTGATGTTTCACCAAAACACTCAGCATGAGACATGATGCATGAGTGGGCGTGTTGCTGTGAAGAAGCTGCCAATCACCAGTTGCCCATAGCTGCGGCCTTCTGAATCATCTGAATAGTTTCCATGGAGGTATGTTCAAGCTTAAGACAAAATTCGATGCAGAATTGTTGCTCTACGCACTCATTTTGAATGCAATGGCCACATAGTACACATGCTCATTTAACAGCGTCTACCACCCCCACTGACTAGTACAGTGCAGTGGTCATTGTTCACGCATGCACATTCCAGTCTGCTCTCATTGACTGCCAGGTTACATCGATGTCGTGCAAGCTGTTCTCGTATATATTAACAGTGTCTGGACTTTTTCCAGACAGACCTCATATAACTCTTGTGATTTAGTCAGCAAAAAAGTTAACACCAGAGAAAGAGAGAAATAAAAAAAGGAAGGGGAGGGGAGGGGAGGGGAGGGGAGAGGAGGGGGAGAAACCACACATGTAAACAAACAAACAATAAAGAAAAAAGGGAGTAAAGCCTTACCAACTTAGAATTTCTGAACCCTCAAAGGCAAATTAATGACTGGGACATATTCATCAAGATAATGACATTCTGCAGGGTCTATTAATAGCTGATAAACCAATTTGTACCGGCAATGCCCCTATCTCACCATGAATCTTTTGTTCAAACAGGTACAAGCAACTGCAATTACCAAATGCCACATTATGGGACGTAATCACACTAAAGGACTAGAATGAGTATGTATAGTTCTATGTGCCTACATTAGATAGTCACAGCCAGCTAGTTTTTTATAGAAATATTTGCTATTTTAATTTAATTTTATCTTCCTGGTCACCATCAAGTTGTCACCATTATCAGTGTTTGTGTCTCATCTTTGGTCATTCCATCTTACTAATCCATTGCTTCAAATGTATTTCCCAAACAATAAATAACTGAGCTTATCAAACACAATGAAGTAAATTTTGCTTCACCTCTGAAATTTAATGTATCAACTTTTAATAGTAATGATCAATCTTTCTAGCATTGTGTTGTCATTTATCTACCTCCAAGGTTGTAAAAATTATACTCAGAAATTCTGCCACTGCTACTGTAATCTTCAGCCTTATTGCTCATTAAATACAAACTAGGAAGTATCTAAACCTGGTGAGTGAATGTATAGTAAGATATTTCTGGAGTTTCAAAGAATCTCCATGTAAAATACCTTATTAATGACATAGGGAAAAATAGTAACCCTGCAGTGGAGAAATGTGGGAACGCCGCCCTTAACCAAGCCTTCAACAGTAATGGGATAAATATACATCATGTATCTCCTATGTAATACTCATAGAAGGACATGATAATTTCTGTAATAGTCCTGCAAAAAATGCAAAAATGAATATAATCATGAGAAAAAAACAAACGTAAATGAGGAATCTTCTATAAAATAAATGACCTGTCCTCATTTTAAAAAAAAAAGTAAAGGTCATAGTTCACAAAATATGACTAAGAAAATGTTCCAGATGGAGAGAAAGAGACATGACAAGTAACAGGACCCTGAACCAGAATTTTTTTCTCCGACTATAAAAAAACATTAATGAGACAACTGGTGAAATCTGAATATGATCTGTAGGTTAAATGATAGTGATGCTTCACTGTTACTATCCTAATTTTGATCATGTTACTGTGCTAGTATAAAACTTTCTTGATTTTAGGAAATATGGACACACACAGAAGAAAGGAACACCAGGTTTGCAATATACTCAGATGTTTCAGGTAAAGAAGGCAGATATAGATATGTAGATTCAGATACAGACATAGTGAAATGTGTTCAAATATTCTTTGTAACAATCTGGAATTTTGTAAATTTTCTAAAATGTAGAATTCTATACATCTGAAATAATTTCAAAAAAAAAGTTCCTAAAAATTAAAGCAATGTCATTAGAGGTTTTATTTTTATATTATAAAACTTATTTTAAAATACGGACAACTGACTTAATCAACCTTATTTTCTCTTCAATCAAAATATTCCCATTGCATTTAATGAAAATAATCAACAGCAGATATCTGTTCAATATATTATCTTCAACTTAAACTTTTAAATATTGTATTGTGTTATTTACTTAGTAATTCCTAAAATTTTAATAGATAACTCAGCAACAGGCAAGTATTCCACAAAGGAAGCAAGATTCAAGCTAATTTTAATTACATACTTAACTTCAAGTGAAAATTAACATTGAAGGGAATTTAAAAGAGGAAAAAGTCACAAAGAGTATGGAGAGAAGTCATACCAAGGAAATGCGTTAACTTGGACATGATACAGAAGGAGGGTGATAAAAAGTATTCAAAATTCCTTGATTAGAGAGATATTTGGTTGTAATTGTTTGTCAGCTGGTCCAACTGCTTAGTCAAAGCAGAAGCCGTCCCCAAAAGTGGCACATCCAACATACATACCATACCTAACAACATCTGCATGGCACTGAAATTTACAAATCCCTCCATATGCACAAACTGGTTCCTCAATACTGTATTATCATTTTACAGAGAAGACCTATAAGATGTAGAAGGCATAAAGTGAGTAATTATTAAGAAGTACTAATATTTAAGTAATGTTTGGTTAATATAATTTTAAGTAACATCTTTATTAAATACATCAAGTCTAAACTAACACATTACAATGACTTAGTTTGTGAAAGTTATCTTTGGTAAGCAGAATTTATTTGATATAATCAGCAAAGCAGCATAGGTGTGACTACCTGATGAAATATGAGGAAATTGTCCTGTTATATAAAATTGAGTTTCATACAGTATTTAGCATAATAGCTCTCTATCTTTTTAGTTTATTGTTATTTCAGCTTAAACGGATAACCAATGCCATTATTTTTGGTTCTGCTCTTCTAGTTCAGAGAGATTCTTTGTCCAGAATAGAATCTAACACTTACCTATTAAAATTCTGAAGCTTTACCTCCTGAGAATATAGGATTTCAAAATAAAGATCTACAGTTACCAGATTTTGATCCATAGAACTCAAAGATAAAAAGCATGTTGGGAAATAGGCCCCAAGACATCATTCTGTAAACTCACCTTGAAAATAATGGCTATAGTAAAGAGTGGCAGCAAAAACTGAACCAGTTCTATTATAGAGTTTCCCCGTTGACCACAACAATCAGAAGAAGAAAAGATGAGGGAACTCTTATGGGCTGAATCATGTCCCCCACAATCCACCCAAATTCTTAAGTTGAAGTCCTAACCCTGGTACTTCAGAATATAACTATATTTGGAAACAGGGTCTTTAAAAGATGCAGTTAAATTAAAATGAGGTAAATAGGGTGAACCCTAATCCAACATGACTGATAGCCTTAGAAGAGATCAGGACACAGGCAACAGACAGTACAGAACAAACACCTTGTGGAAAAAACAGGAAAAAGACAGCCATCTGCAAGCCAAACACAGAGGTCTCCAGTAGAAATCAGCCCCACCAACACCTTAATTTTAGACTTCTAGGCCTCCGCAACTGTGAGAAAATGAATAAGTATCGTTTAATCAATCCAATCTGTGGTATGTTGTTATGGCAGTCCTAGGAAACTAACACAAGAACAAATCTGAAAAATTAAAAATTAGAGTCCAGAACTCAAAGACACCAAAATAGTTTATAATATGTATGAAAACAAAGCCTAGCTTTAAAAGTGCCTGACTAGTTTACCTATTCTTATCTGTGTAATAAAACCTCCTTTCTTCAGTTTTCTAATAAGGCTCAATAAATATGGGAAGGTATAACACACCCCACTTTGTATTCTCAGTTTCCTAGGAAATTCATGTCAAATATTCCAGATTATTCCATTTATTACTTACTCTAGCCAGTCTAAGAACACTAGCCTCTACGACTTTAAATATAATCAAAAAGGTCAACTTCTGCCCAGATCTAAAACATCCCTCTGGCAAAAATGAAATTTTAAAAATCAGTTATAAATCCATTTCCCTACAAAAGTCCTGAATATTTTTTAGATCCAAAACTGTTCTGAAATTAGAATATACTTGTTCAATTATAACCAATTCTTAGAAACCAGAATTTGAGTTGCAACAATTCTAAATTTTTAAATAAATAAAATAGCAAAGGGCTTATCCTTTTATCAATCAAGTTGCTAAAAAAGTGTTTCTAAAATCCTTCTGAAGTATTATGTAGAATTATCTCTGGTGGGATATGGGGATGTCTGGCCTCCAAAGAATTTCAACAATTAATTCTATTGCACTTTTTCTTCCATGGCTAAAGTAGATTCTTCCTTCATTGTAACAATCAACATAAGCCACTGTCAATTGTCTAACAAAAGAGGAACAACTTAGCTCTGTGTTCTCATAGATATGGAGTAGGCAAGCTGATCGTGTTTTGGGTGTTTAATTACTACAAAATCTTATTCCATTCTATTTGGGAGTTTTCTAACTCATAAAAATTTGTAGACTATATAAAGGCTCTTTTTCAAAAAAAAGAAAACCTTAAAACCTAAAAATAACCTAGATTTGGAAATTAACAATCACACACAGAGACAAATTTCAAAGGTATATTCAGGCCTCAACATGCCATTTCTGTACACTCACCTTGAAAATGATGGCTATATTTAAGACTGGCAGTAAAAACATCCCAGTTATTAATTTGAGGTTCAGTGTACCATCTGAAAAAAACACTAATTCATAAATAGGCAAAAATCAGAGGAAGGAAGAGTGAAAACTGGTGGAAGAAATATCAATAATTTAAGATACGCAGATGATACCATTCTATTGGCAGAAAATAGCAAGGATTTTAAATGATTTCTAATAAAAATAAAAGGACTGCTAAAGCAGGACTGCCTTTGAATAACAAGAAGACAGAAATCATTACTACAGAAGAAATACGCAACTTTAAATGAAGACTGAAATTGTTAAAGATTTTGTTTACCTTGATTCAGTGATCAATTCAAATAGAGGCTTCAACTAAGAAATCAAGAGAAGGTTGAGACTAAGTAGGACAACAATGGAAGAATTACAAAAGACCAAGAGCAAAGATGTGTCATTAGAGACCAAGGTTAAGATCATCCACACTCTCGATTTCCAAATTACTATGTACAGATCTGAAAGCTGAACAGTGAAGAAGGCTGATAAGAAAAAAAAAAACATTGATTCATTTGAAATGTACTTTTGGAGGAAAGCTTTATGGACTGCCAGAAAGGTGAACAAGTACGCCCTATAGCAAATTAAGCCTGATATCACAGGAGGCAAAAATTGACTAAATTGAAGTTGTCCTACTGTGGGTATATCATGAAAAGGCAAGATTCTTTGGAAAAGATAACAATGTTGGGAAAAATAGAAGCAGCAATAAAAGAGAAAGACCAAATTGAGATGGACTGACTCTATAAAAGAAGCTGTAGGCATAAGTCTACAGGAACTGAGCAAGGCTACTGAGCACAGGACATTGCAGAGATCAGTCATTCACAGGGTTGCCAGGAGTTAGAGCTGACTCAATGGCATGTAACATAAACACAGACTCCACTAAAGCTCATCGAAGAGGTTTAGATAACCCAGGTTAGATATTTCTGCTTTCAGAAGATGTCAAAATCCAACACGGCTTGCTACTTCTCCACTCTAAATTTCATGGCCTCTTATTTCCCCATTGTCAGTGAGCAACTGAGGTTATGCAAAGCAATGACATCTGGAGGAAAGTGACAGCCAAGAACAGGTAATGGGCTCTTCTCTCTCAGGGACTAGATGAGGCTTAGAGATTAGCTTCAAAGAAGTTCAGGGAAGGCCCTGGCTGGTGTAGCTCAGTGGATTGAACATAGACCTGAGAACCAAACAGTCGCCGGTTCGGTTCCCCAGTCAGGGCACACGCCTGGCTTACGAGCCAGGTCCTCAGCAGGCGGCATGTATGAGGCAACCACGCATTGATGTTTCTCTCCCTCTCTTTCTCCCTCCCTTCCCCTCTAAAAATAAAATAAATAATCTCTTAAAAAAAAAAAAGAATATAAAAGGAACAGCTCATGGAGAGAGTATGGCCTGGCCCACAGAGAGCCATGAATCCTAGAGACAAAATCAATAAACTACAGAAGAGTCTCCTTACCAAGGAGCCCGAGTAGTCAATAATGTTCACTGGACTCTGTCCTTAAGATGAGAAAAATACTAGGAAATACATGCTCTTCCTGTCCTCAGAAGTAGATACAGTTGTCCCTTCAACCACTTGAAGGACTGCTGCCACTTAGAAATTACAACAAACAGAACTCAGTACTGACAACTTCAAAAAAACCACAGTAAAACAAAATAGGGGGCTTACTCACCACAGAGAAAACAAGCATTCTGAGTAATGATTATATGTGAAATTAAACAGCACAGTTGTGGGACAAAAAAAACCCCCCCGATATCCAAAAACAGGAAGGGCAGTTAGAAACTTCAACAGTAGCAATACACAAGCGCACGCACACATCTATACACAATTAGACTTTCTAGGCTAAAATAACACGATTTCCCAATTATGTGATTCAGTGAAGTACTTAAAAGAGGTGCTCACTGGAATCGAATTAATTGAAACACAAATTAGTAGCCTGGAAGAGCAACATGAAATAACATCAAGAAACAGAACACAAAGACAAAATGAAAGTAATCATGAGAGAAAAGATATGAGCCTTAGAAGGTTCATTCAGTATACAGAACTTACAAATAACAGGAATTCAAAAAAGAGAAAACTAATATATAAGGAAAGGAATTAGTTAACAGAAGAAACTTTCTCTGAAATGCAACACTTAAATCTGTACACTGAAACAGCACAGGAATAAAAAGCAGACTAGATACATATAAACACACACCTAGGAATATCATGGTTGAGAAAAAATTTTCTGAATTGCAGTGGTTAAGAGGAAATTGAGCTACCTTTCAGACAGCAGGAATACTTTACCTACAAAGAAAGAGAAAGAAAGGGAACTCAGAATGACATCAGACTTAACACTAGAAGCTAGAACACAGCAGAATGCATAACCTATTGAAAGACAAAAACAGAAACCCAAGAATTATACGCTCCATCAAAGTATCATTCCCCTTTCAGGACTAAAGAAATACAAAGCCTGTCCAAAAAGTATCCAGCCATGTACTATGAAAAAGAGTAACATTTATTGAAGAAAATACAATATACAAGAAAGATTGTACACAGGACAATGACACCTCAGTCCCCTTCAAAGTAGACACCTTGGGACCTCACACAGTTTTCCCAATCGCCATCAGCTGCCCCATCAGATTTTCCTGAATCTCATTGGCAGTCTGAAATCTCTTCCCTTTCAAAGGGGATTTTAGTTTTGGGAAAGGGCAGAAGTCACTGGGCATCAAATCTGGGCTGTAGGGGGTCTGAGTTACCTGGGTGACTTGATGTTTTGCAAAAAAACTGCACAAGACACAATGTATAAGTGGGTGCATTGCCATGATGAAGCAGTCAGTCACCACTTGCCCATAGCTGCGGCCTTCTGAATCATCTTACTAGTTTTCACAGAGGAATGTTCAAGCTTAATATAAAATTTCATGCAGATTTGTTGCTCTACTCACTCAGTTATTTTGAATGTGATGGCCACACAGGACACGTGCTTGCTCAACATCGTCTACTGCCCTCACTGACTAGTACAGTGCAATCATCATTGTCCACACATGCACATTCCAGTCCACTCTCCTTGGCTGGGAGGTTATGTTGATGTCCTGCAAACCATTCTCATGTTAACTATGGTTGGACTTTTTCCAGGCAGACCTCGCATATTTGAAGATATAGCATTTCCGAACATATCCATATATTCCAGCTTAGGAAATTTCATGTAATTTTTCTCTAAACAAACAAATGAACTAGGGCAGAAATCTCCAAATGAAAAAAAAAAGGGATTAAGACAGGCAAGCCACCGTAAATGAGAGGCATGTCTGGGGGTGTGTATATAGCAGCCAAAAAGGGACTTTGGAAACAAAGAAATAAGCTACAATAGAAAGTCAAAAGTAGCGTGGAATTATGAAATTATGTCAGAGAATCTTTAGTATTGGAAAGTCAGAGGAACAAGTTATCGTCTTTACAAATAATGCAGAAAATAACTGTCTGAATAGGAGGATGATTATAAATAATATTTTAAACAACCAGAGAATTTTCAACTTCTCAATGGAAAACAAGAATAAATAGCAATTTAATTCAAACAACAAATAAGATAGAGGAAAACAGAAAAAATGGGATATTAATGATAAAATATAAGTAAAATCAAGTATTTAAAAAGAGAAGGACTAAATTTTCATACTGAAAGAAAGCATGTCAGATTGGGTTTTTTTATTAAAGTTAAAAACACAATTAAAACAAGGACAAAGAAGGCTTTAAGATAAAAGAATAGGCAAATAAAACAAAAAGCAAGAGACATACATGATATGAGTCAAAGGGAAATTTGATATTAAAGACTTTAAACAAGATAAAGATATTATGTAATGATAAAAAGCCCACAATTCATGTAGAATAGTCATAAACCTATACATATCAATTGATTGACTTATGGTCAAGATGGAAGCATAGGTAAACACGGTTCACCTCCTCACACAACCACATCAAAATTACAACTAAACTGCAGAACAACTATCACTCAAAACCATCAGATATTGAGTTGAATGGATATCCAACAACTATAGAATTAAAGAAATCACATCCATCCAGACTGGTCAGAGATGCAAAGACGTGAAATGGACTGGTCCCACATCCACATGTGGTGGATAAAAATTCAGGAGGGATATCTCAGGAGAGAGGAGTCCCGGCCCCATACCAGCTCCCCCAGTCCAGGAAGATATGTCCCCATAACTTCCAGCTCTAAAAACCAGTGGGCACTGAGCTGGTGGAAGAAATTTCTGGAGTCTCAAGCAGTTACTTTTAAAGAGCCCACACATGGAAGTTGCAGCACTGGGGTAGTAACATGAAAGTCACCAGTAGCATACAGGAAAGAACTGAAGTGTCTCGCATCAAGTTGAGAGCTAGGGGACAGTTTTCTCCCAGACACAGAGTGGGCAGAGGCCACTGTCCCTTTTCTAAACCCTCTGCCCTACAGAGGCACAGAACCAGCAGGTGGGTGCCATATGAGACTCCATCAACCTGGTAACACTGTTTGCCCTGCCCTGGAGATTCCCTGAGATTCAATCCCACCCAAATTATGGGACCACCCAAGCAGTTAACAGCAGCTTTTACACATGAATGGCTGGTCTTGGCCCATGCTTCACAATTTCCTAAATCCTCTCAGACATTCAACAGCTAGCCGCAGCAAGTCCTCATCCGCCATACGTCTTGCTAAGTGGGCCCAGGCCCAGCAGCAGCCAACCTTGGATCACAGCTTGGCTTTCCCTGGGAACCTCCAAACCCAGCACAAGTAAAATCCATCTGTTGATTGTTTTTAAGCACATGTAGGGTGGCCCTGGGAAGAACGCAGGTAGGGACTGACATTGACCTGCACCACCCAGGAAACCCTGGAGCCTGCATAGCCAGTGGATAGCTATAGACCACATCAGAGCACCACAACCCAAGCCCTGACCAGCCGATCCTCCATGGGGGGCAGTGGTTGGTGGTCAGTGGTCGCCAGTCCTTGCAGTTGACTGGCCTATGTAAAACCTTCCTATTGATCTGCCAACAGCAATAAAGGCTCAACTACAAGAGAAAGCTCAACTCATCCCACACAAAGGGCACACCTTGACTGCCCAGCTTGGATGATAGTGGAAGCTGTGCCACTGGACCCTACAGGACATCTACTACATCAGGCCACACTGCCAAGACAGGGAGTCATAGCAGCTCTACCTAATGCATAGAAACAAATACAGGGAGGCTGCCAAGGTGAGGAGACAAAGAAACATGGCCAAAATGAAAAAACAGATCAAAACTCCAAAAAAAGAGCTAAACAAAACAGAGATAAGCAACCTATCATGCACAGTTGAAAACACTGGCTATAAGTATGCTCAAGGAACTTAGTGAGGACCTCAACAGCATAAAACAGATTCAGTCAGTGACAAAGGACACATGAATTGAAATAAAGAACAATTTACAGGGAGACAACTGTACAGTGGATGAAGCAGAGAATCAAATCAATGATTTGAAATATAAGGAAGCAAAAACAACCAATCAGAACAACAAGAAGAAAAAAGAATCCAAAAAGCAAGGACAGTGTAAGCAATATCTGGGACAACTTGAAGTACTCCAACATTTGCATGATGGGGGGCCAGAAAGAAAAGAGAAAGAGCAAGAAATAGGAAATATTTGAAAAAACAGTGAAAGAAAATTTCCCTAATTTGGTGAAGGAAATAGATGTGCAAGTCCAGGAAGCACAGAGAGTCCCAAACAGGATGAATACAGTCCACTTCCAGATACATCATAATTAAAATGTCAAAGGTTAAAGATAAAGAGAGAATCTTAAAAGCAGCAAGAGAAAAGAAGTCAGTTACCTACAGAGGAGTTCCCATAAGACTGCCAGCTGACTTATCAAAAGAAAATTTGCAGGCTAGACGGGATTGGCAAAAGTATTCAAAGTTATGAAAAGTAGGGACCTACAGCCAAGATTGCTCTACCCAGCACAGCTATTATTTAGAATCGAAGGACAAATAAAAAGCTTCCCAGACAAGAAAAAACTAAAGGAGTTCATCATCACCAAACCATTATTACATAAAATGTTAAATAGACTTATTTAAGAAAAAGAAGATCAAAACTGCGAATAATAAAATGGCAATAAATACATATTTATCAACAATTGATTCTAAAAAACAAAAAAACTAAGCAAACAAGAAGAACGGAGATAGAATCATGTATATGCAGAGCGTTTTGATGGTTGCCAGATTGGAGGGCAGCGTGAGGGAATGGTTGAATAGCAGAGGCGATTCTGGTAGTTACAGAATAGCCATGGGGATGTAAACTACAGTATAGGAAATGGACTTGCCAAAAATCTTATATATGCATGACTCGTGGACATGAACAAAAATGTGTGGATTGCGTGAGGGAGTGGGGAATGCTGGGTGGAGAGCAGCTAAGGGGGGAAAAACTGGGATAACAGTAATAGCATAATCAATAAAATACAATCTAAAAAATAATTATTGATTAAAAATAAAAATATAGAAACCTATATATATCGACTTATACATAAATATGTAATCATTATTAGAAACGCAAGGAAAATTTAGAGATGTATACTGAAGTAGTTATCAATGAAATTACATAATATCTGAGATATGTGTTAAAATACTTCAGTTAAAAGGTGCAAGGAGAAAAACACATATAGGAAACGATACTGGCAAAGTAAACATGAAGCTAAGTTACAGATTAATGAGACTTTACTATTTTATTGTTAAGTACTTTTATTTTAACCATTAGTTAAAAAACTGACAAAGACAGACGCATGCAGGCAGCTACTAAAAGAAGGAAGAAAGGAAGGGGAAAAAAAAACGGAAGGAAGGAAACAAAAGGGATACAGACAAGGTGGGAAGATGCAAGGATGTCTTGGGTGCAAACATCTTCAGGTCATTGTAACCACTCTGAATGACACTATAATAGTGTATACCTATCATTATACATTCGTCCAAACCTAAAGAATGAACATCACAAAGACTGAACACTAATGTAAACTTTAAACCTTAGTTAATAACAATATATCAATATTGGTTCATCATTTTTCTGTAAAACTAAAACTGCTCTAATAAATAAAATCTACTTTTTAAAATTATGATAGAAATGTGATATCTCTGAATCAAGAAAATCGAATTAATAAAAGAGAAAAGAAAAAGGTTATAGAAGAATTGAATAAAACAATCAATAATCTCCAATAACCTTAATTTTTAATAGGTGATATTACCTCATAAAATGCTTAAAGTCTACCATAGAAAAGATTAGAAAGATGTTTAAAGGCCCACCACTGAGAAAAATACCAGTATCAAATGGATTCACATCTGAATTCTAATTTTTAAATAACAGATAATGCCTATTACAGTTATGTGCTGCATAATATTTCTGCCAACTATGGTCCGCATGTATGACGCTGGCCCCATAAGATTATAATGGAGCTAAAAAATTCCTGTCATCTAGTGATATTGTAGTGCAACACAATACTCACACGTTTAGTAATGCTGGGATAAATAAACCCATTCTACTGCCATCATATAAAAGCACAGCACATACAATTATTTACAACACTTAATATGTGATAACAATAAACAACTATATTATTAGTTTGTGTATTTACTATACTTTTTATTGTTATTTTAGACTGAACTCTTTCTACTCATTAAAAAAGTTTTCTGTAAAACTGTGTGCCGTGTTACGCCAACAGGAGCCTCATGCATCTTGGGTTACTGTATCTCTTGATTGCATTATTTTCTCGTGTGCTGATTTAACGTGATGCTGTTTTGTGTGGAAACATGCTATACAGGCTTGCAGCCCAGGAACAATAGCCCTTATAGTACCATACAGCCTAGGTGTGTAGTAGGCTATACCAGCCAGGTTTGTATAAGTGCAACACACCCTGTGATGTTCATACAATGATGATGTCACCTAACAACACATTTCTCAGAATGCATCCAGATCAAGTGACGTTTGACTGTGTAAATTAGACCCTAGGAAAAGAATCAATACTCCTACAGTTAGTTTCAAAAACATCTATGACTTTATAACTCAAATCAGGTAAAAGCATAATTTAAAAAGAAAAAAATAATCAAAGTAATTATATCAGCACATAAATCCAACAGAATCCCAAAAGGAAAATTACTATATCTAATTTAAAATGTATTCCATCTCTGAAAAGGAAAATAAATGTATAAAATAGTCTATATTATCAATAAATTAAAAGATAAAAGGCATATTTTTCCTTATCAGTAATAGTTGGTAGACAACTAGCAGTTCTGGCCACAATTACAGATAAAGAAAAGATCTTACAAGCTTCCATAGGAAAAAAAATTTATTATCAAATGATCAAGAATCAATACATCTCAACATCAACAGTAAATTTTTTTTAAAGGCAAAACAGAGAAGGGAAAAAGGGCAAAATGCTAAGGAAAAACTATTTCCAATCCAGAATTCTATACTCAAATTCTAGGGGGAAAAAAAAAAAATCTTTTAGGCAGACTTCTTAGGTATGACACCAAGGGCAAAATCCATAAAACAAAAAGCTAGGTAAACTGGGCTTCATCAAATTTTTTGTAAAAAAATTGTGCTTATAAAAAGACAAGCCATGGTGGGGAGAAAATATTTGTAAATCATGTATCTGTATCAAGTATGTATAAAGAATTCATACAGATCAATAACAAGAAGACAAACCAATTAAAAAATGGGCAAATGATGTGATTAGACTTTTCAACTAAAGGAGATACATGACTGACCAATAAGAATATGAATCAAGACTGTAACAGTGTAAAATTCTAACAGTGAGAAATTCTAACCCACCCCACCATTTTTTTATATTGTTTCTCTAAGTGCTGACTCTGACTAATATGTAGCATATAGATGAACAGCATATTTGTATAAGAATCCTAGAAACTAGTGTCAAAAGATGAAGAATCTGACCCTTCAAGCATCCCAACTTGGGAGATTTGCTGACCTTCACCCATGGAGTCAGGGTGAAGCAATGCCAGGATGACTAAACCAGGATGAGGCACACCAGACCATCACTTGTCTTATTGGAATGAACTGTGTTCGTCTGCACGTAGAGAACTTTTCAAACCCTCCTTTGACCTTTTTGTTCTGTTCCACTCTCCCTCCTTATAAAAATCTCTGCCTCCACTGAGATGGGGAGACGGGCTTTGAGACATGAGTCCCCCATCATCCAGGTGGCCAGCACCTGTTAATCAGCTAAGCGGCTTCTGACTTGGTAGAAGGGAACTTGTACAGAGCTTGTGTGGTTCAAGACCTTACTCCCTTGATAAACACAGAAGCTGAAAGAGGGGCAAAGGCAAACATGGCTGACACTGGTCCTCACTGGTTAAAAAGCTGGACACTCCCACTGGTTTCCATAGCACAGGGAATTCTGGGAGAGGACTTTTTAAACAGGAGGCAGGCAGAAGCTCACTCTCTTGGCTTTTGCTTTCTTGGCTTCTTGGGCTCTTGCTTTGCCCAGCATGATGGGAGCACTAGTGGGACTGGAAGATGCAAGGCTGTTCTGGGGTCAAGGCCCTGCACTGTTGGAAGCCAGACCCCTGGAGGCAGGGTCCCACACTGGGATGCATGCCTCACCAGGCTTTGGGACACTATGACCCAGTGCAGCATGGCACATTGGTCCTGGACTGCTTCCTTTCCCTTGTCCTAAGAGCAGTGCACAGAGACTGAGAGCAGCACATGGAGGCATGAGCTGAGAAGTTCGTTGTGGATGGAGCTTCCCCTGAATGACTGTCTGGAGCGATCTGACAACACCCCCCCAGAACCTGAGTGGGATAGGGAGCTGCTGCAAGATGATGGTGATCCTGAAACCCACAAGTGCATAACCCAGAGAGGATGGAAGCATGTTTGCATGGCTAGTTTAAGTTCAAAAGGGACAGATAAGCAATAATGGGGAACTCCTGGGTATGCCTTTGGTTTGCAATCTTTTGGGGTGCAAGAGAGGTTCTGTATCTTGCAGAAGAGAAGTGTTCAGAGGAGAAATGCTCCCAGCTCCACCAAACTGGAAATCCTGTTAATAAAAACCTATTTCCTTCCACACAAATCTTTGTGTTGTGTGTATACATGGCAACAAGTGGCCAGACCCCATGCTGCCCTATTACAAGTAGGTAAATAAAATATATGATATCCATGCAATGAAATATTCAGCAATAAAAAGGAATGTACTAATGAAACACACTACAATATAAATAAACCTCAAAAACCTTTATGCTAAGAAGACATAAATACCACATATTATATGATGTTATTTATATAAAATGTCCAGAAAAGGCAAATCTTAAGAAACAAAAAGTAAATTAATGGTTCCCTGGAATGGGGATGGAAAAAGAGAGTGACTATAAATGTGCATAGGGATCTTTTGTTTGTGTGTTTTTATTTTTATTTAATCTTTGATGTTTTAAAGAAAATAGATTTTATTACCCAGCAATTGAAAGTATTCAAACATGTGTTTTCTACATAATTTGTAAGGTGATCAATGTTAAATAAAATATTTATTTTCATCGTTTGTTTCGTGTCTTCGTGACTAACTCTGTTTTTCCCTCCAAAATGTAGCATGCCTCACATGAGGCAATGAAGAATTTTTAAATACCACAGTTAAAAACTTGAACATTCGTTCATCTGCGGCTACCTACATGCTTGTTACACGCAGTTGTACTCCTAGGGTTTTAGTCATCCTGTGATAAGTTTTTGGAAAACACTATGGTAGCCTTCATTCATCTTCAACTCCTGGACTCTGCTGCATCTGGAAAACGCCGGCTATGGGTCCATGGGTGCTGCTGCCCGGCTCACAAGATACACATGGCTGACTCGACTTCATCCGCAGTCGGGTCGAAAAAGACCTATTTAATCTTTACTGTATTTTTTTCCCATTATCATTTAGTCCCCTTATAACCCTCTCCCCCCTGTGCATAGTGATCTTTATGGGGTGATGCAGATGTTCTATAATTCTATTCTGCTGTAGCACTGCCCTATAAATTTACTAATATTAACTGACTTGCTGCCTTAGTCCATAAGGGCTGCTATAACAGAATAACATACATTGGTGGCTTACAAGCAGGAGAAATTTATCTCTCATAGTTCCAAAGGCTAGGAAGTCCAAGATAAAGATGCCAGTAATTCAGTGTCAGGTGAGAGCCACTTCCTAGCTTATAGACATCAGCCTTCTTAAAATGTCCTCACATGGTAGCAGAGACAAGGCTGTTCTCTGTGGTCTTTTTTATAAGGGAATGAATCCCATTCATGAGGGATTCACCCTCATAACCTAATCACCCTCCAAAGTCCCTACCCCTAAATACCATTACATAAGGGGGAAGGCATTGGGGTGGGTTATGTTTCAACATATGAATTTTGGAAGGGAGGGATACAAACATTCAGTTTATTGTATTCGTACATTTAAAACAGGTGAATGTTATGAAATGCAAATTATACCATAATAAAAACTATGTTTTTTCAACAGTAAGTTAAAATAGAATCATTTTCATTTATTCAAATTCTCATAAAATTTAGCTCCTATGTACTCTCTGATTCTCAGGAAGCTAATTGAAGATATACTCCAGGAAAAAAGGGAATAAACCAACAGTGTTTAAGACAAAAGTCCAGGTCAAAGAAAATGAAAAAAAAAATTAACCAATGTTACCCCAACACATTTTTTAAAAAGAAAAATATCCAGGAGAAAAGAAATCTAAAAATCAGAAGTATAAGAAATCTTTAAGACAAGATGGGTAAATCTGGGCTGCAAAGCCAATATGCAAACGTAGACAGCGACCAGTCGAGACTATAGCAGATCAAAGGAAACTAGAAATTTCTACAAAAATGGCAAGTGACAGGAAACTCACAGTGTTTGAACATTAGGAAATGGGACAAATTTGTAAATAAATTAGTGATAAGCATATGGAAAACTAAGCAAAAACAATGAAGACAAGACAGTTTTAGCTACAGAGAAAGCAAAATGTGTAGGAAATGAAAGTAATCTTAGTTGACAATATGAGTGCTATGAATAGCATTCACACTGTGGTCCTAATAAAATCCAAATTCTAAGCTAACCCAAATCATGACACAGTGATGGGAGGACAGGAAGTGTGCATTTGAGCAGTGAGTGTGGCAAGGCAGGAGACACACCAACTTTCACAAAGGGAGGCTGATAGAAAAAAAAACAAACAAACAAACAAGAAGGACTAGTATAAGAGTTTCCATTAAAAAGACATTAAAAAATATTAAAAGAATCAACTAAATTAAAATTGATCAAAGTCATCAAACCAGGCTCCTCTGTGAGAGGGAGTCAATCATTGTCCCTAGACAAAGGCAGAGGAGAAGCAAGAGCTTTCTCCCGCCTCTTCACCTCTTCCTCCGGAAGCAAGGCTGGCTGTTCCCTGAACAAAGCTGAAATTCCCCCATATACATCACTTCAAAGAACCTTCTCTCCTCCAACTGATTTCTAATGTCCCCTTCATTTCTTTGTCATTTCTTTCTTTTTCTTCTTTTCTGTGAGCATTGGTAGTCAATAGCTTATATTAGGTTAAAAAAAACACAAAAAATCTAGTAACATGTTAATTTATTTGTTTCAATCCCCATAATTTTATTCTCAGGTGCAAGTTCTTCAAATATAAGAATAACCTTATCAGCCCTGGCCTATGTGTTCAGCTGGCTGGAGCATCATCCCATACACTGAAAGGCTGTGGGTTTGATTCCTGGTCAGGGCATGTACTTTTGCTACAGATTTGATACCCTGTCAGGGCCTATGCGGGAGGCAAATAATAGATGTTTCTCGCACATCAATGTTTCTCTCTCTCTCTCCCCCACCTTTTCTCTCTAAAAATCAATAAATATATATATATTTTTAGAAGAATAACTAATCACACATCTAAGAATTCAAAGAATACAGTACCCATGGATACCTTTCAAAAATAAGTCTTTGATTAAAAAAAAAAAATCCTAACCATGAGATGAATCAAAATGAAGAACTGATTATTTAGATGCTGTGATACTGTGCTGATAGCCATGAAAACACTGGGAGACTCACACTTACAGAAAAGAAAGTAATATTACAATAATGTAAAACTAATAATAAAAACAACAGAATAAAGACTTAGGGAGGAAAGACAGCAGGCTCAAATATGTCAATTTCCATTAATTTTTGCAAAAGGGAAACGATACAGGGTACGGCAAAAGTAGGTTTGCAGTTGTTTATATGAAAAATAATATAATAATTAATAAGTAAATACAATAATAAACTGTTTTGTGTACTCAAACCTGTAAACCTACTTTTGCCACATCTTGTACATCCTTTCAAATTGGGATATGAAGAAATATGACAAAAATATAAGTGGTTTTCATAATCATTTTTAAGAACATCCTTTAGAAATTAATATCTCTCGAAAATTAGAAACATTTACCTAATAGTTCAGCAATTTTATCATTTTAATGTATTTCTTCTGTTACAAATAAAATAAGCTAATACAAAAACATCATATGAGAAAATAAAAGTGATGAGAAAGAATAGTCCTCTTCAATACTGTATTATAACATATAGATGTCTAGCATCTGAATAAAGAGAATGATTAAAAAAAACAGGCAAGTAAATAAATCTGCATACAGACGAGAATTCAGTATATCATGAATATGACCTGTAATTAGTGCAGAAAAGAATGATTATTCAATAATGGTTGTGACAATCAGGTAGTCATTTAAAAAATAAAATAAATGCGAGATGAAGTGAAAGTTTCACCAGGAAACGTGAAATAATTACTAGAAGAAAACATGGAAGAAAAATGTTTCTCTTATCATAGAATAGGAAAACCCTAAGTATGTCACAACACAAAAAATGAAAAAAGATTTAAAAATTCAATTACAAGATGTAAAAATAAAACTTTTCTGCATAGGAAGAAAATAACAATATACACAGTCAAAAAGATAGACAACAGGTAAGGGAACAACAGCTACAAATCACATCTATTATGTTTTTATATCTATATTTATTTGTTAATCCTGCCAGGAAACAAAGGTTTCTAGATCAGAGAACGAACCAAATAAATAGTTGTGATAAAAATGTGGTACAGAAAGTTACTTTTCCAATGTATACTCTAGAACCACTTGAATTTTTTCTCTTATCAAGTATAACCAATTTTTAGTATTATTGTTCAATGAAATAAGAAACTAAAATTATTCAATAAAATAAGAAATTAAAATTATTATATATAATTCAGTTCATTAAAATAGCATTTTAACAAAATCATAGTTTGGGTATTTTACCTTCTATCTAACCATTTGTCACATGTAGGAAAAAAAAAGAAAACAAGTGAGATGTGTGTGGGTCGACATATATCTGAGCTTCTACTACAATAAGTGAACAGAGACCATTCCAAGCAAAGAGAATAACATGATAAAGGCACACAAAGGTCAAACTGAATGACATGTTCCGGAAAGGGAATCTCTTCTAACTAGTAAGCCTTTGACAGGAAAGAACACTGCCAGGGGAGATTAAGGCCACAGGGAAATGGGACTTGTGATGATAAAATATTTTAATTTTTTCTTTAAGAAACAGAAAACCAATGACTTCAAAAACTAACAACAAAGATATATAGGCTATTCTCATACATAAATTCTGACCAGACTGAGAACAAAAACATTCAACTGAACGAAGTATTTATGCACAAAACCTGGTGTCTTTCTCAGTGTTACATCTCTTTAAGGAGAAACTCTATTTGTTATTTCAAATTCTGAAACTGAGAGTCCTGAGGACTCTAAGTAAGTTAGTTTTAAATCCTAGCTCTAGGAACCCTATCACACCCATGCTACTGCCAACCATGACCACCACCCAGAGACCTAACTTTTCCCTTGGATAATCAGCAAACCCAAAAGCAGTGGAAGACAGTAGTCCAAACCTGACTCATGGTCACAAGATCTGGACCTCTGGGAAGCTAAAGATAACATCTTGACCTAAGTTATGTTTCAGTTCCTGAGCCCAAATTTGGAATGACCCCTGGTTACTTTCCCATTAGCAGACCTCAGAGCTGTCCTGAAGACCTGAAGAAACCATTCATTACGTTTACCTGACCTCCAACCAATCAGCTCCCAGCAAGACCCCCAACCCCTAGCCTACAATGTCTTGTGATTTTACCCTATATAATCAGTAACCTATATGCCACTGGGGAGTTTGGGCTTCTGAGCATTAGCTTCCTGTTCTCCGGGATGGCACCATTAATCAAGAACAGAACTAATAAACACCACTGTAATTCTCCATGTTTAGTGTTTGGCTCTGCTAACCCGAAGTAGATGAACTCTTTCTGTTCTATAATAATTTTTGCTTTTAAGGAAGTCTAGCAAAACTTGCTTCTCTGATTTCTGTTACCAGAAAAAAGAGTATAAGTTCTGAATCTAGGAAAAGTGACAGTTCAATCAGGAAATTTCAAGTAAAAATAAAAGAACAAAGAAATTATAGGCCTCCAGTCTCAAACTGAAACACTAATAAGAGATAACATATATCTTAGAAGATAAAGAATTTGGTGAGTGTGCCTGAAGCATTATAATTTAAAGTGAGTAGAGAAATTTGGAAGATCTATTAAAAGAAAATTTAACATGTTTAAACAATATCCAAAAGAAGTCTTTAAAATATGTAAGAATGGCTTTCTGAATGCTGTTAATACTAAGATAACTTTCTCATGTCCCCATTAGGTTACAGCCTCCACAACTAAATATTCCCCAGCACACAGATGCATTCTAAAAATACCAAAATTAATTTGTCTGGTAACTGACAGGATTAATGTTCCTGGAAGTAAACGCAAGAGAAAAGAAATATTATTAAACATTAACTAGGAGACATAAATGTATCAAAGTGTGATATTAAATAGAACAGACTGTAGTACTGGCAAATCCCATAGGATGCAATTCTCAGTCAACTTAATTTTTCCTGAAATTTATTTTTAATCTTTTTTGAAGATATACAATATAATTTCCTAGCAAGCCATCCAAGATACAAAATGTAAACATAAATACCCAAATAATATTAACTGAATGCATAGAACTATTTGATATAAATATCAACGTTTCGGCACCCTTATGTCAAAACAACCATGAGACAAACTTCGAAAAAATTACGGGCTGAGATAAAATGAGCCAGGAACAAACAAAAAAAGCCACAAAAACACAGAAACAAAGTGTCCTAAAATTCCATAAATTCTGACACAATATTCAATACTAAGTAAACAATTCAGTATCTCTTGTGTCTGGAATAAAATACAAATTGCCTTCAGAATCATATTACATGCTATTATTGCCATTATGACATAATGAAGTCTTCATTTTAATAAAAAACATGTTTCCCTCGCTAATTATCTACATGATTTAGTTATAAAGACACACTTCTAATCAAAAGCAAATCTCAAAAAGGTAAAATTCTGTCACTTCTAATGATATTCACAAACAATAGAGTACAGGCTAAAGAAGTAATTCCCAAAAGGAAGTATAAGTTTGAGCAACGACTGCTGAGTTAATACCTGTGCAAACTATAAATATTCATGATGCTACTCTCGAAATGCATCTAGATCATTTTTGCTATAATAAATAAAATAATCAGCCCCATTATTTGATAGTTACACTTTATAATTACAATAGGGTAATGTTTTTAATTTTTTACACATAACTTACAGATTAAAACATTTGAGATATATTCATATGAAAATGGTGCACTGGTACTCAACCTTCATGCCAAACTCCTTCTAGTGTACTCTCCTATACTACAGAAGACAACAGGCCAAAAACTCTATTCCCAGGCTCCCTTGCAGCTGAGGTTCTCAATTCAATTGGATGAGACTTTGGATGTGTCAATCAAACTCATGTGTATAATATTTGCAAGAGAAAAAGTAAGGCAGCACTGAGCCACAAGCCATCCTTCTGCAGGCTTCCCAGTGGCAAGAAGGGGTGTGAGTTAAAGAGTTTTCTCAAACAGTACTGCAACACCAAGTTACTGGTGTTTGTTGTTTTGTTTATTGCTGGTTTTATTCGGGGTGAGGGGCACTGTTGAGAGTTGGGGCATACATTTGTCTAATCCACAGGCATAATGTACCTCTAACTCTATCCTCTCGGAGCCTGTGCTCACAATTACCTGTGCCTAGGTAGCAGCTGGGAGTGGAGCACCGTTTTTAAAAAATATCAAAATGCTAAGACTATAGGAAGGGATTATCAGCCAAAATCCAAAAATAAAAACAAGGAGACATAAGTCCAACATTCAACACCATGTTGACTTAAAGGCATTTGATATTCCAGGAAAACAGAACTATGAATCTAAGCTATATTTCTGGTAGCATCGCAAAATTAAAAGTACAACGAAACCACAAGAGCAACAATCACCAAAACAGAGGATGTTGATAAATCATCCCCACTTTAAGTTGAGGCCATGAAGGAAAGCAACAACAGGATGAGTGAAATGGAATAAAACAAACCATACGCTAGAACTACAGCTGCACTTTGTATGACCTCAGGAATCCACAGAATCTCACGCTTACATTACTATAGTCACAAATTACTACTATTCACAGCAGTGTGGCAGAAAAATCGAAAAATCTCTACACAAAAGAATCTAACAATTTTTTTGTAACTTTTTGGCATATTTTATTGATTATGCTATTACTTATCCAGTTTTTCCCTCCCCTTTATCCCCTCCACCCAGCACCTCAACCAATCATCTCCATACCTCTTAGTTCGTGTCTATGGGTTATACATATCAATTCTTTGGTTTCTGAATTTACCATACGATTCTTACATACCACACGTATTTTTTTTTTTTTATGGTCCACGATTTCCCGCCACCACTTTCCGCAGTCCCACCCACCCCAAACTCCCGCCCTCAATCATTCCCCTATTTGGCTTTGTCTGATGGGTCCTCTATGCATGTTCCTTTTTGACACTTCCCGTCCTTTTCCCGTTACCCCACTCCTCCCTCCCCTCTGGTTACTGTCTGTCTGTTTTTTATTTCAATGTTGCTGGTTATATTTTGCTTGCTTGTTTATTTTGTTGATTAGGTTCCACTTATAGGTGAGATCATATGGTATCTGTCTTTCACCACCTGGCTTATTTCACCTACCATAATGTTCTCCACTTCCCTCCATGCTGTTGTGAAGGGTAGCAGCTCTGTCTTTCTTTTGGCTGCCGTACTACTCCATTGTGTAAATGTACCACAGTTTTTTGACCCACTCATTTACAGTTGGGCACTTAGGTTGCTTCCAATTCTTGGCTATTGTAAATAACACTGCTATGAACATTGGGGTGCACAGGTTCCTTTGAATTGGCGTTTCAGGGTTCTTAGGGTATAATCCCAGCAGTGGAATTGCTGGGTCAGAAGGCAGCTCCAATTTTAGTTTTCTGAGGAAATTCCAAACTGGTTTCCACAGTGGCTGCGCCAGTCTGTATTCCCACCAACAGTGTACTAGGGCTCCCTTTTCTCCACATCCTGACCAGCACTTGTCGTTTGTTGATTTGTTTATGATGGTCATTCTGGCTGGTGTGAAGTGGTATCTCATTGTTTTAATTAGCATCTCCCTGATGGTTAGTGATGCTGAGCATCCTTTCATTTGTCTCTGGACACTCTGCATGTCCTCCTTGGAAAAGTGTCTGTTCGGGTCCTTTGCCCATTTTTTAATTGTGTTGTTTGTCTCCTGGAGTGGAGTCGTGTGAGTTCTTTATATATTTCGGAGATCAAACCCTTGTCGGAGGTATCATTGGCAAATATATTTTCCCATACGGTTGGTTCCCTTTTCATGTTGCTGGTGTTTTCCTTAGCCGGGCAGAAGCTTCTTATTTTGATGAAGTCCCACTTATTTATTCTTTCCTTTCTGTCCCTTGCTCTAGGGGACATATCGGGAAAATACTGCTGCGTGGAATATCTGAGATTTTCCTGCTTATGTTCTCCTCTAGGACTTTTATGGTGTCATGACCTATATTTAAGTCTTTTATCCACGTTGAGTTTATTTTTGTGTGTGGTGTAAGTTGGTGGTTGAGTTTCATTGTTTTGCATGTAGCTGTCCAGATCTCCCAATGCCGTTTGCTGAAGAGGTTATTTTTACTCCATTTCATACTTCTGCCCCATTTGTCCAATATTAATTGATCATAGAGGCATAGGTTTATTTCTGGACTCTCTATTCTGTTCCATTGATCTATGTGTCTGTTCTTATGCCAGTACCACACTGTTTTGATTACAGTGTCCCTATAATATTGTCTCGTTACAGGTATTGTGATCCCCCCTACTTTGTTCCTCTTTTTGAAAATTGCTTCAGTTATTTCGGGTCGTTTATGATTTCATATAAATTTTTGAAATGCTTCTTCTATATCTGTGAAATGTGTCATTGGTATTTTAATAGGGACTGCATCGAATCTATAAATTGCTTTGGGTGGTATAGACATTTTGATGCTGTCAATTCTTCCAATCCATGAGCATGGTATATGCTTCCATTTACTTGTATCTTCCTTAATTTCTTCTTCAGTGTTGTGTAGTTTCCTGAGTACAGCTCTTTACCCTCCTTGGTTAAGTTTATTCCTAGGTACTTTATTTTTCTTGGTGATATAGTAAATTGGATTTTCCCCTGATTTCTGATAGTTCATTGCTGGTGTACAAAAATGGCTCCAATTTCTGAATATTGACTTTGTATCCTGCTGTTTTGCCAAATTCACTTATTGTGTTGAGTAGTTTTTTGGTGGAGTCTATAGGGTTTCCTATGTATAGTATCATGACATCTGCAAACTGACCGTTTTACTTCCTTCTTTCCAATTTGGTTGCTTTTTATTTCTTTTTCTTACCTAATGGCTAGAATTTCTCATACTATGTTGTATAGAAGTGCTGAAAGCAGATATCCTTGTCTTATTCTTGGTTGTATTGGGAAAGCTTTTAGTTTTTGCTCATTCAGTATGATATGGGATGTAGGTTTCTCATGTATGGTCTTTAGTATGTTGAGGTCTGCCCCCTTTATTCCCACTTTGATCATAACTGGGTGCTGTACCTAATCGAATGATTTTTCTGCATCTATTGATGTGACCATGTGTTTTTTGTGTTTCCTTTTGTTTATGTGATGTATTATGCTTACTAATTTCTGAATATTATACCATCCTTGCACCCTGGGATGAATAACACTTGATCATGGTGTATGATCTTTTTAATGTATTACCGGATATGGTTTGCCAATATTTTGTTGAGGATTTTGTGTCCATGTTCCATCAGCGATACTGGCCTCTAGTTTTCTTTCTTTGTTTTGTCTTTATCTGGTTTTCGGATTAGGATGATGCTGGCCTCATAAAAAGAGTTTGGGGATCTTCCCTCTTCTTGGATTTTTTGGAATAGTCTGAGAAGGATGGGGTTAGCTCTTCCTTAAATGTTCTGTAAAACTCTCCTGTGAAACCATCTGGTCGAGGGCTTTTCTGTGCTGGAAGCTTTTAGATTTTTGCCTCAATTTCGCTTATTGATCTGTTATTGATCTGTTCAGGCTTTCTGATTCTTCTTCATTTAGTTTTGGAAGATTACATTTTTCTAGAAATTTGTCCATTTCATCCAGCTTTTCAATTTTCTAGGCACATAGTTGTTCATAGTAATTTCTTACAATGCTTTGTATTTCTTTGGTATCAGTAGTAATTTCTCCTCTTTCATTTCTGATTTTCGTTATTGGCATTCTCTCCCTTTTTTCCATGATGAGTCTGCTTGAAGGCTTGTCAATTTTATCTTTTCAAAGAACCAGCTCCCGGATTTATTGATCCTCTGAATTGTTCATTTAGTTTATATGTCATTCAATTCTGCTCTGATCTTATTTTCTTCCTTCCACTTGCTTTGTTTATTGTTTCTCCAGTTCTTGCAGATTTAGGGTTAGGTTGCTTATTTGAAATGTTTCTATCTTTTTTAGGTAAGCCTGTATTGCTATATATGTATTGGTATTGAACTTTCCTTTCAGGACTGCCTCCGCTGTGTCCCATAGATTTTGGACTGTTTTATATTCATTTTCATTTGTTTCCAGAAACTTTTTGATTTCTTCTTCAGTCTCACTGTTGACCCTTTCATTGTTTAAAAGCATGCTATTCAGTCTCCATGAGTTTGAATGTTTTTGAGTTTTTTCTTTGAAGTAGGTTTCTAGTTTTAAGCCCTGGTGGTCTGAAAAAATGCTTGACATGATTTCAATTTTCTTAAATTTGTTGAGGCTTGTTTTGTGCCCTATCATGTGGTCTATCTTTGAAAATGTTCCATGTTCACTTGAAAAGAATGTGTAGTTTGCTTCTTTGGGGTGAAAGGTTCTGTAAATATCAGTTAAGTCCATTTGATCTAATGCATCATTCTGTTCCACAATAACTTTGTAGACATTTTATTTGGAAGATCTATCCATTGTTGACAGCGGGGTGTTAAGATCCCCTACTATAAGAGTGTTGCTGTCTATATCTTTCTTGAAGCTCTCCAAGATTTGCCTTATATATTTGGGGGCTCCTATATTGGGTGCATATATGTTTATACTTTTTATGTCTTCTTGGTGGATTCTTCCCTTGAGTATTATGAAGTGTCCTTCTGTGTCTCTTTTTAAGGCCTTTGTTTTGAAGTCTGTTTTGTCTGATATAAATATTGCTAGCCCAGCTATTTTTTCTTGCTTGTTTGCTTGGAATATTTTTTTCCAACCCTTTACTTTCAGTCTGTGTAGGTCTTTTGTTCTGAGGTGGGTCTCTTGAAGGCAACATATGTCCTGTTTCCTTATCCATTCAGCTACTCTGTGTCTTTTAATTGAAGCATTTAACCCATTTACATTTAAAGTTATTACTGATAGGTATGTATTCATTTCCTCCCTTTATACTTGTGTTCCTCTCTCACTCTTTTTCTTCATCTTCTTAAAATAGTCCCTTTAGCATATCTTGCAATGCTAGTTTGGTAGAAGTGTATTCTTTTAGCCTTCTTTTGTCTGGGAAACTCCGTATTACTCCTTCCATTTTAATTGAGAATCTTGCTGTGTAGAGTGGTCTTGGTTGCAGGCCTTTGTTTTTCATTACTCAGAATATTTCTTGCCATTCCATTATGGCTTGTAGTGTTTCTGTGGAGAAGTCAGCTGCTAGCCTTATCAGGGCTCCCTTGTAAGTTACTTCTTTTTCTACCTTGAAGCCTTTCAGATTCTCTCTTTGTCTTTGATTTCTGCCATTTTAATTATGATGTGTCTTGGAGTGGGTCTCTGGATTCCTCTTGATTGGGACTCTCTGTGCTTCCTGGACTTGTGTGATTTTTCTCTCCTCAAATTAGGGAAATTTCCATCATTACTCTTTCAAATGGGTTTTCTATCCCTTGTTCACCTCCTTCTCCTTCTGGTATTCCTGTTATACGGATATTATTACGTTTCATGCTGTCCTGCATTTCCCTTAACCCCTCTTCGTTCTTTTTGAGGCTTTTTTCATTTTCTTGCTCTTTCTGGGAGTTTTTTTCTACCATATCCCGCAGCTCACTCATTCTATCCTCTGTTTCATCTAGCCTACTTTTGATTCCTTCTAGTGTGTTTTTCAATTCAGAAATTGTATTCTTCATTTCCTCTTGGTTTTTGTTGATAGCTTCTATGTTCCTTTTCATGCTGATATAGTTCACAGTAAGTTCCTCGTAAAAGTATCCCTATACTTTTGGTAATTCTCCCAGAGCTCTTTGAGTTCATTGAGCTTCCTTATAACCATTGTTTTGAACTCAATATCTGATAGTTTACTTGCCTCTATTTCATTTAGCAGTCTTTTCTTGGGATTCCTCCTTTCCTTTAGATTAGGGGCTGTTTCTTTGTCTTCCCATTATTTAGCTGCCGGTGCAAAACCACAAAGCCCAGAAAACAAACCCGCGACTGCAAAACTAACTCCCCCTTCAATCCCACCACCAACAGCAAATGAACCAGTACTAATAAGGCTGTAAAGAGATTAAGACTATCATAATAAAGGAGAGAAATAAACTACAGTACAAAATCTAGTGACTTAATATGCACCAACTTGATGGACAAGAAATGAATGTTAAAAAGCTTTGTAGTAAAGAAAATATCGCAAATCATGGAAAAGACCATAGTGGATTTCATCTCAGTAGCCTCTAGTATTTACCGCTGTTTTTTCTTTCTGGATCCACCTCTGGTGATGTCAGATGTTGACCCCATCTGATCTTAGGCAGCCTGTTTGAGAATTCTAGGGATCTACTGTCTGTGGTTGTCTCCTTCCATTGCTAATCTATTCACTCTGCACTCAGCAATCAGGCTTAAATACCCTAGGGCAGGCCAGAATCCCTCCTGGAGTCAGGGTTAATGTTTCCCCTAGGCTGCTGCCACTGGGAAGGGAATGGTCTGTGTGAGCTCGATGGCTGCTGCCTTATGGGGAATGATTAGCACTGAGATCCCGGAGGCCACTCATTCAGTTCTCTCCCCAAAGTCTCCGTCCCCAGTCTCTCCTCAAGCGCCTCTGGTCCACTATGCGCCACCTTTGCATTGATCTACTGTCTGTGGCTGCCACTCTGCATTCAGCAGTCAGGCTTAAGCACCACAGGGCCAGGGCAGAGTCCCTCCTGGGGGCGGGGCTATTGTTTCCTCTCAGGCTGCCACCACTCAGGGAAGTGGTCTGCCTGAGAAAGACGGGTGCTGCCACATGGGGCATTATTCAGCATCGGGATCCTGGCGGCTACTTTCTCAGTTCTCTCCCCAAAGCCTCTGTCCCCAGTCTCTCCTCTGGTGTCTCCAGCCCTCTCTGGCCCCACATTTGCCGGAGCCCAGGGTAAGTGGCTGCAGATGAAAATTTATGTGTTGGCCCTTTAAACAGCTCTTTCTGTCTCCAGCCACCCATCTCTGGCAGAGAGCAGCCCTGCCACTTTTCACTGCTGGCTGTTATCTGTGTACTTTTTGGGCTCTGGTGCTGTAGGCTGGGGATCCCCGCTTCTGGTTTAGAACCCACTCCTCTCAGGGGGATCCAACTAGCTTCTTAAATATCCCTCTGACACTACCGCCTGAGGGTGTCCAGCCAGTCTTCTCGCATCCACCGCACTCCTTACCAGTTGGGCTGTGCTGAACTGATTCTTCTGTCTGTCTGAGGTTATACGGCTTCTCTCTCACTGTTATTCTGTTGTTTGTTCCAGGTGATTTCTCCACAATTTAGTTGTAATTCCAGATTGGTCCTGGGACGAGGTCAGTGTGACTTGCATTCACTCCTCTGCCATCTTCAGAATCTATCATTCTAATGTTCAATTTATTAATAAGAATGATTTCTAAAATAGCCACTATACAGTAAACATATGAAGGCACACAAATAACTAGACATCACAACCAAGAACCATCAGAGACAACAGACACCACAAAGGCTTTAAGTACTGAAATGAACAGGCACATACTGCAAAACAAATAAGTTAATTATGTTTGAAGAAATAAAAGTCAAAGTTAAAAAATTTGGTTAGGAAATGAAAAAAACATAAGTTTTGAGTCATATTTTTTAAGGAACCAAATAAAAATTCTGAAACTAAAACATAAACAAATGAAATTAGGAACTAAATGGGTAATTAATTAAGTACAACTCAATTAATAGTAAGGAAGATAGGTCTGAAGAAAAATTTTTAGAAAGATGAAAAACATCAAAGAGGGTAAGAAACACAAAGGTATACTAAGAAGGTCTAACATAAAAGTAATATACATATATACGCATATACTTAGTATATATACATACATACATACCAAGAAGGTCTAACATAAAATTGTGTGTGTGTGTGTGTGTGTGTGTGTGTGTGTGTGTGTGTGTGTATCTATCTCCCTAGACTCAAGATTTGAATGAATTCCAAATGCATCTGTATATTTATCAAAGAAAAACTGAAGGAAATCTCACAGAGAGAAATTCATAAATGCTACTAAAATAAAAAAGTATTTATCTCCAAATAAGCAGATGGTAGAATGAGAACTGAAGTCTCACCAGAAATAACCAAAGACAAGGGAATAATATTTTCAGAGTTGATTAAAAAACACTTACCAAACTAAGAATTCTCAGAGCAAAAACAACTTTCATGAATAAAGACAAATATGAAGTCACTGGCTGTCGACAAAGAGTTTACCACAAACAAACCTGTGAAATAAGAAACATATTGGTCTCTGACCCTCGTTCCTGACACAGAGCTCCTAAAACCCTTGAAATTTCTTGAGTGAGATTTCCTTCTCTTCTGATGAGACAACTCTTGGTGGGCTCCTGGATGGAGACTGGTATTTTAAAACACAAAGCCAAGATAAAAAGCTTGAAATTTTCCACTCCATGCCCATCTGTCATAAAAAGGAGAAGGGTTGGAAAATTAGTTTAATAATCAATTATGCATATGTGCTAAAGCCTCCATAAAAATCCTTAAAGTGTAAGATTCAGAGAGCTTCTGGTTTGGTGAACACATCCACATGCCAGGGAGGTGGCATACTCTAATTCGATGGGGACAGAGATCCTGTGCTTGGGACCCTTCCATACCTTGCCCTATGTATCTCTTTACCTGGCTATTCATCTGCATATATCTCTTATCATATCCTTTATTATATAATAAGCCAGTAAATGTAAATAAATATTTTCCTAAGTTCTGTGAGTTGTTCTTGGCAATTTATCAAACCTGAGAAGGGGGTCATGGGAACTCTGATTTATAGCTAGTCAGTCAGAAGTACAGGTGACAACCTGGAATTTGTGACTGGAATCTTCAGTCCTGTGAGCCCTTAACTTGTGGGACCTGAGGCTAACTCAAGGTAGATTCACTTCAACTGAAATGAACTGTAGGACACAGCTAGTAGCAGAGAACTGGCCAGTTTGGGAAAATACCCATACATTTAGTGGTCAGCAATATGAGTGTGTGCCCTTGGCTGGTGTGGCTCAGTTGGTTCGGCATCATGGATTCAATTGCTGGTCAGGACACATGCCTGGGTTGCAGGTTCAGCCTCTAGTTGGGGCACGTGCAAGAGGCAACTGATTGATGTTTCTTTCTCACATCAAGATTTCTCTCTCTCTCTCTCCCTCCCTTCCCTCTCTCTAGAAAAAATAAAAGAAATAAAAATAAAAATAAAGGAGTGTGAGTAAAGGGAAAAATGGAGCATTTTCCTTACAGAAACATAAAAGAAATTTTCAGAATAAGGAGAAAAAATGGTTAAATATGTGTGTAGAACTGAATGAATGCCATTTAAGTTAATAAGAGAATGTCCTGTGATGGATAACTGCACATTACATCAGGAGAGGGTCAAAGGAATTAAAATGTTCAAAGGTTCTTATACAGCCTGGTGTGACAGGTGAAAAGGTACGGATTAGTATTAGACTTTGATAAGATAAGGGTGTATGCTGTTGTGAATGTATAGGTTCTACCAAAAGATTAGAAGTATATACAGGGTGGGGCAAAAGCAGGTTTACAGTTGCGAGTAAACAAAATATAGAATTTATTCTTGTATTACTGTTTATCAATTATTATATTATTTTCCATATGAACAGCTGTAAACCTACTTTTGCCCCACCCTATATAACTCCCAAACAAGCACAAAATTAAATGATAAATATTGCAAAAGCAAACAAAAAGAAAAAAGAAAAACTACAGAGCTGGAACAAAAAAATAGTATTTTAACAGACTATAAATTTAAACCAAAATATATCACAATTTACATTAACTTTCTATGGAGCAAATGGTCTGGGTATAAGACAAAGATTTTCAAACTTGGTTAAAAAAAATAACCCACTGCTGCCCCGGATGGTGTGGCTCAGTGGATTGGGTGTTGGCCTGCGAACCAAGGGGTTGCCAGTTCGATTCCCAGTTGGGGCACATGCCTGGGTTGTGGGCCAGGTCCCCAGTGGGGGACACGCAAGAGGCAACCACATATTGATGTTTCTCTCTCTCTTTCTCCCTCCCTACCCCTCTGTTTAAAAATAAAATAAATAAAATCTTTAAAAAAAAAACCACTGCTTACAAAGACACAAGTTAAATGTTTGAATGCAGAAAGGGAGAGAGTAAAAGGATGAAATAAGATATAACATGCAGAATATAAAACTTGGGATAAGGCTGCAAACTATTTTGAGCCCAGGCCATTAGGTTCCCCACCACCAGGGGAGGAGCAGGACCCCTGAGGAAAACCTGCCTTCAAGATCCAAGGATATCAGGACTGAGTTAAGACCAAAGCCAAAAGAAAACAGCAGAAAGCACCCCTCAGCATATTTGCCAATGATACATCTGGTAACAGGCAAATATCCAAAATTTATAAAGAACTTATAAAACTCAACATCCAGAAAAATACAATCCAATTTAAAAAATGGGCCAAGGACCTGAATAGTACTTTCCCAAAGAGGACAGATGGCCACTAGCCATATGAAAAGATGTTCCACGTCACTAATCATCAGAAAAATGCAAATTAAAACCACAATGAGACATCATCTCCTACTTGTCAGAATGGCTATCATGAATAAATCAACAAACAACAAGTGTTGGTGAGGATGAGGAGAAAAGGGAATCCACCCTTGTATACTTTTGGTGGGAATGCAGAATGGTGCAGCCACTCTGGAAAGCAGTACAGAGCTACCTCAAAAAATTAAAAATGAAACTGCCTTATGAACCACCAGTATACCCAAAGAAATCCAAAACACTAATTCTAAAGAATATATGCACCCCTATGTTCATTGCAATGTTATTTACAATAGCCAAGATTGGAAGCAGCCCAAATGCCCATCAATAAACAAGTGGATAAAAAAGTTGTAGTCCATTTACACAATGGATTAACATTCAGTCACACAACAGAAGGATATCTTAGTCTTTGCAACAAAATGGATGGACGCGGAGAGTATTATGCTTAGTGAAATAAGCCAGTCAGAGAAAGATAAGTACTATATGATTGCACTTATATGTGGAGTGTAATGAATGAAATAAACTAACAAACAAAATAAAAACAGGCTCATAGATACAGACAACAGACTGACAGCTGTCAGTGGGGCATGGGGCGTTGAGGGGCTGGGTGAAAATGATGAAGGGAATAAGGAAAAAGAAAAACAAAAAACACAGACAACAATATGGTGAACATGGTGATTACCAGAGGGAAAAATGGGGGTGGGGAGAGGCGGAAGAGAGTAATGGGGAGATAAATGGTGATAGAAGGAGACTTGACTTGGGGTGGTGAACACATAATACAATGTACAGATGATATGTTTTAGAATTGTACACCTGAAACCTGTATAATTTTATTAACCAATGTTGCCCCAATAAATTCAATTTTAAAAGAAATTTGTTAAATCAATAATAAAACATCCTTTCAAAACATTAGATGGTATGATAAACTAAGTAATTTTAAAAACTAAATTAAATTAAAACAAAACCCTTCCCATAGCCAGTAACAAGTAAAAGGAGTCCACTTCTGGGAAAGAGTCCAGAGCATAAGACACACCTTCTGAAACAGAAAACCAAAGGAAAATCCTAAAGCTAAGGGTGGAATAGAAATTAAGAAAAACCCTCCACAACCCAGGTGCATAAAGAATAAGCATAGCAATACAAAAAACAACCCCTATGCAGCTCCTGCCTGGAAAAACTCAGCTCCATCCCCACCAAAAATAAAGGCCTAAGGGAAAAGGAGTTGATTCCATTTCGAGACACAAGTGCCACTTACTGCTCTCTCTACTGTCGTAAACCCCTTAGCCATCAGCCCCCAACCCTGAGTCCTAGGCAACTGCCAATCTATTTTCTGTCACTACAGACCAGCGATTTTCAATGAGTGTGCTGTAAGAATTTTTTAAATATGCGATATTTTGCATATTTTCTTCACAGACACTGACCTCTTTTCGTTTTGACTATGAAATTTTTTTTTAACCAATGACAGCAGCCAACACACAATAGCCATCTGATATGAATGCCCTGTCTTGAATCATAAATATATAGGTCCTATAGACTTACATCTTACTGGTCACGTTGCATAATAAGGTTGTGTCTCATTAGTACCAGAAATCCTTATATACAAGTATAGGCACCTGATTTTTTTTTAAGTCACTTGGAGCAAAAAGGGTAGGTAATTACTATTTTTTAAATCAATCAAAATTATACCTATTTTTTGCCACATTGGCAAAAATATATATTTTTGTTGTTCCATAAAATTTTTGTAGTAAGTTTGTATGTGCCATGAGATTAAGAATAAATGGAAATTGCTGCTATAGGTCATTATCTTTAAAACTTTTTTATTTTTAAATATAACATATAAAGAGAAAGGTATATAGAAGACATATATGTAGAGCTTAATGAATTACTGACATGTGTTTGTTTCTTTTTTTGTTTCTTTGTTTTTTAATTATGTACTGGATTACATACTGTCTCCTGAAAATGCATGTCCATTCAGAACCTGTGAATATGACCTTATTGGAAAATAGAGTCTTGGCAGAAGATGAGATCATACTAGATTAGAGTGGGCCATAAATATAATGACTAGCGTCCTTATTTTAAAAAGAGGTGAGGGGAAACTTGGGCACAGAAACACAAGGAAGAATGCCATGTGAAGATTGAGCCAGAGATTGGAGTTACGCTTCTACAGCAAGGAATGCCAAAGATTGTTGGCAGCTACAAACAGCAAGGAGAGAAACAAAGCACAGATTCTTCCTGAGAACCCCCATGAAGAAACCAAGGCTGCCAACTCCTTGATTCAGACTTTTGGCCTCCTAAAACATTGAGACAATAAATTTCTGTTGTTTAAGCCACCCAGTTTTTGTTACTTTGTTACTAGAGCCCTGGGAAACAAGAACAAATCACATAAAACTGGAAACAAATTAAATATCTACAGAAATAAAATACACAGTGGCATTTTCTTCAAAGTATCATTCAGGAGATACATAAAACAACAGGGATGACTCTCCTAAGCATAATATTGAGAAAAGAAACTAGGTACAAAAATATCATGTAATACATGATACCACTGATTTAAAGTTAAAAAATAAAACAGGCAAATTAGTTTGTCTTCTTTCATTTCTGATTTTATTTATTTGGGACCTTCCTTTCTTTTCCTTTTTTTTTTTTTTTTTTTGGTATATTTTATTGAGTATGCTATTACAGTTGTCCTATTTTCCCCCCCTTTATCCACTCTGCCCTGCACCCCATCCCATCATCCCCACACCTCTTAGTCCATGTCCATGGGCTGCACACACCAGTTCTTTGGCTTCTTCATTTTCCACACTACTCCCAGCCTCCCTCAACCACTTTTTTTGTTTGTTCGTTTGTTTGTTTGTTTTTGTCAACATTTCCCCACCACCACTTTCCCCAGTCCCGCCCACCCCTACCTCCCATCCTCAATCCTTTCCCCACTTGGCCTTGTCCATGCGTCCTTCATGCATGTTCCTTGATGACACTTCCCCTCCTATTCCCCTGTCCTCACCCTCCCTCCTCTCCTCTGGTTACTGTCTGTTATCTATTTCAATGTTGCTGGCTATATTTTGCTTGCTTGTTTATTTTGTTGATTAGGTTCCACATACAGGTGAGATCGTACAGTATCTGTCTTTAACCACCTGGCTTATTTCACTTAGCATAATGCTCTCCACTTCCATCCATGCTGTTGTGAAGGGTAGAAGCTCTTCCTTTCTTTCGACTACGTAGCATTCCGTTGTGTAAATGTACCACAGTTTTTTGATCCATTCATTTACAGTTGGGCACTTAGGTTCCTTCCAATTCTTGGCTGTGGTAAATTGTGCTGCTATGAACATTGGGGTGCATTGATTCATTTGAATTGGTGTTTCAGGATTCTTAGGGTATAATCCAGGCAATGGAATTGCTGGGTCAAAAGGCAGTTCCATTTTTAGTTTTCTGAGGAAATTCCATACTGTTTTCCACAGTGATGTACCAGTCTGCATTCCCACCAACAGTGTACTAGGGCTCCCTTTTCTCTACAACCTCTCCAGCACTTGCTGTTTGTTGATATGTCTATGATGGCCATTCTGAATAGTGTCAGGTGGTATTTCATTATAGTTTTAATTTGCATCTCTCTAATGGCTAGTGATGCTGAGCATCCTTTCATATGTCTCTGGGCCCTCTGTATGTCCTCCTTGGAAAAGTGTCTGTTCAGGTCCTTTGCCCATTTTATAACTGTGTTGTTTGTCTTCCTGGAGTGGAGTCGTGTGAGTTCTTTATATATTTTGGAGATCAAACCCTTGTCCGAGTTATCATTGGCAAATATATTTTCCCATACGGTTGGTTCCCTTTTCATGTTGCTGATGTTTTCCTTAGCCGTGCAGAAGCTTCTTATTTTGATGAAGTCCCACTTGTTTATTCTTTCCTTTCTGTCCCTTGCTCTAGGGGACATATCGGTGAAAATACTGCTGCGTGGAATATCTGAGATTTTCCTGCTTATGTTCTCCTCTAGGACTTTTATGGTGTCATGACCTATATTTAAGTCTTTTATCCACGTTTATTTTTGTGTGTGGTGTAAGTTGGTGGTTGAGTTTCATTGTTTTGCATGTAGCTGTCCAGATCTCCCAATGCCATTTGCTGAAGAGGCTATTTTTATTCCATTTCACGCTTCTGCCCCTTTTGTCCAGTATCAATTGACCATAGAGACATAGGTTTATTTCTGGGCTATTTTGTTCCACTGATATACATGTCTATTCTTATAGCCATATAGACTGTTTTGATTACAGTGGCCTTATAATATAGTTTCATGTCAGGTATTGTGATCCCTCCTACTTTGTTCCTCTTTCTCAAAATTGCTGCAGCTATTTGGGGTCGTTTATGGGTCCATATAAATTTTTGAAATGTTTGTTCTGTATCTGTGAAATAAGTCATTGGTATTTCAACAGGGATTGCACTGAATCTATAAATTGTTTTGGGTAGTATGGACATTTTGATGATGTGAATTCTTCTAATCAATTAACATGGTATATGCTTCCATTTAATTGTGTCTTCCTTAATTTCATTCTTCCATGTTGTGTAGTTTTCTGAGTGGAGACGAGTCTGGTTAAAGGTTTGTCAATCTTGTCTATCTTTTCAAAGTACCAGCTCTTGGATCCACTGATCTTTTGTATCATTTTTTTAGATGCTATTTCACTTATTTCTACTCTGATCTTTATTATTTCCTTCCTTCTACTCACTTTGTGCTTTGTTCGTTGTTCTTTTTCAAATTCCTTTAATTGTGAAGTTAGATTTCTTATTTGAGCTTTTTCTTATTTTTTGAGATAAGCCTGTAATGTTATAAAATTCCCTCTAAGGACTGCCTTCCCAGTAGCCCACAGATCTTGGATTGCTGTGTCCTCATTTCCATTCGTTTCAAGGTATCTTTTTATTTCTTCCTCAGTCTCATCGTTGACCCATTCATCGTTCAATAACATGTCATTTAACTTCCGTGTCTTTGTGTGTTTTTCTGTGTTCTTCTTGTGATGGATTTCTTGTTTCATAGCATTGTGGTCAAAGAAGATGCTTGTTATGATATCAATCTTGAACTTTTGAGATTTGTTTTGTGTCCTAACATGTGGTCTATCCTGGAAAATGTTCCATGGGAGCTTGAAAAGAATGTATATTCTGCTGCTTTGGGGTAAAATGCTCTGAAAATGTCAATTAAATCCATTTTGTCTGGTGTATCATTTAAGGCTAATGTCTCCTTATTGATTTTCTGCCTGGAAGAGCTATCTATTTAGGTCAATGGGGTATTATAATCCCCAACTATGACCGTATTTCTGTTGATCTCTCTCCGTTTATGTCCATCAAGATTTATTTTACATATCTAGGTACTCCCACGATGGGCAAGTATACGTTTATAGGGTTATATACTTTTGTTGGATTATTGCTTTTATCATCATGTAGTGTCCTTCTTTGTCTCTTACTATAGCCTTGGCTTTAAAGTCTATTTTGTTGGATATAAGTACTGCTACCCCAGCTTTTCTTCCTTTTCCATTTGCATGAAATCTTTTTCCATCCCTATACTTTTAGTCTATGTGTATCTTTTAATCTAAGATGCGTCTCTTGGAGGTAGCATGTATATGGATCTTGTTTTCTTAACCATCCAGCTAGCCTATGTCTTTTGGTCAGAGCATTTATGCCATTTACATTTAACATGATTATTGATAGATATGTAGGTAGTGCCATCTTATTATTACACTGTTTTTCTCTGTTATTTTTTTTCTTTCTCTTTTTTTTTTCTTCTTCTTAAAGCAAGCCTTTTAACATTTGTTGCAGTACTGGCTTGGTGGTAACAAGCTCCTCTAGCTTTTTCTTGTCTGGGAAGCTCCCTATTTGTCCTTCAACTTTAAATAATAGCCTTGCTGGGTAAAGTAATCTTGGTTGTAGGTCCTTGCTTTTCATCACTTGAATATTTCATGCTACTTTCTCCCAGACTGAAATGTTTCTGTTGAGTAATCAGATGCCAGTCTAATAGGTGCTCTTTTGTAGCACCTATTAGGCAATGTCTACCTGCTTTTCTCTTGTAGCTCTTAGGATTCTCTCCTTATCTTTAAACCCTGTCATTTTAATTATGGTGTGTCTCAGTGTAGACCTCTTTGGGTTCAACTTGTTTGGGACTCTCTGAGCCTCCTGGACTTGTATGTCTTTTTCCTTCACCAGATACAGGAAGTTTTTGGTCATTATTTCTTCAAATAGATTCTTGATTCCTTGCTTGTTCTCTTCTCCTTCTGCTAGGCTTATGATGCAGATGTTGTGATGCTTCACATTGTCCAAAATGTTTAAGCTCTCTTCATTTTTTTAAATTCTTTTTTCTTTTTGCTGCTCTGCCTGGGTGTTTTATTCTAACTTGTGTTCCAAAACACTGATTCAATCCTCTGCTTCAACTAACCTACTCTTTATTCCTTCCAGTGTATTATTTATTTCAGGTATTACATTCTTTATTTCTGACTGGTCCTTTTTCATGGTTTCTATGTCTTGCAGTTGAATATCCTTATAATGATTACTCTAAACTCCCTATCTGATAAATTGCTTTCCTCCATTTCATCTAGTTCTTCTTCTGGGGAATTCTCTTGTTCTTTCATTTGGGGTTCTTTGTCTTCCCATTTTGGCTGTTTCTTTGCATTTTTCACTTTAGCTGTTAACCTGATCAGTAGTTAATCTAAGCAAGCTATAGTCAGCAGCCCAGCTTAAGTACTACAGGGTAGGGCAGAGTAATTCCTGTGGGCAGGACTCTTGCTTCACCTCTTAAGCTTGGAGAGGAGTGCCACTTGGAGAGGAGTGTTTTGCCTGAGAAAGATGGCTTCTGCAGTATGAGAAATGACTGAGCACAGGGATCCTGGTAGCTGTTCCTTCAGTTCTCTCCCCAGAGCCACCAGCCCCCAACTCTGCTCAAGCATCTCTAGTCCACTCTGCCCTCCCTCTGCTGGAGCCCAGGGTATGTGGCTGCTAATGAAATTTTGTATGTCGGCCCTTTAAGAGGCTCTTTGTGTTTCCAGTGGTCTATCCTTGGCAGACAGAAACCCTGCTGCTTTTCACAGCTGTATGTTATCTGGGTTCCTTTCCAGCTCTGCTGCTGTAGGCTAGGGAGCCCAGCTAAGGGTTAAGGCCCCACACTTCTCAGGAGGGAACCCCCTGACTGCTGAAATATCCCTCTGGAACTTCAGCTGCTGCCCATGGGAGCCCAGACAGCCCTCTTGTGCCTCCTTCACCTTCCCTTCCATTCCTCTTGTGGTGAAGTGGTTCCTTCTGGCTGTCCTTGGTTCTAAGGCTTCTCTCCAGCCAGTGTTCAGTTGCTTATTCTGAATGATTTCTCTACAATTTAGTTGTAATTCCAAACTGGTCCTGGAAGGTTAGTGCAGCTTCCACTTACTGCTCTGCAACTTTGGATCCTTCAGATTTCTGTTCTATAATAATTTGTTCAACTATGTATTTTATTCTATGTGCCTTTCTCTATGTGTATTTATAGTTTATAATTTAAATAAAAGAAAAATAAAAGTGGGAAGAAAATCGAGTCACCAGTTAGTTAAAGCACTAATGCCTTCCTGAGACCTTTATGGGAACAAAGGAAGTATGTCTCTAAAGTCAACAGTTGCAGGGGCAGCCACCTGATTTGTCAACCTTGTAACTGGTAGGGATGGCTGTTCTGCAAATCAGTTTGGAGGGACAGTTCTGAGAGTCATTACTGGAAGCTCACTCTAGGTACCCTTCCTTCTGTAATCCCTTCCAAAGATTAATCCCTTTCTACTTATGACATCTAGAGTAGTTTCTTTTAAGACCACATGAACCCTAACAAACGGGGTTCATCAAGAGAAGTTCAAGAAAAAAGCAAAGCAGAATTTCCCATATGAAGTATTAACAGTAATACAAATGAAGGACTAGCTCCTGACCATCAAATTAACTTGACACTTATCTGTCATTCCTAACAGATGTTTATCAAAGCATAAAAACTAAGTCTTTATTTAATACTTTCTAACGTTCAGTTTTGACTTTTATAAAACACAAAGGAGTAGGTGAGGAAGAGTAAAATATAGAGGCATGGAGAGAAATAAAAAACTGAGATTTTGTTACCTGGAGTCTCGTATTCATTTCCAAGAAATAAAAATTTTTCTTTGAGTCCACAAGGAATTCTACGGTTCCAGCAGAAGAATACTTTACTGCTTTGGCAAGAGCTACAGCTTGTTCTCCCATTGCTCTTCGAGTCACAGAATCCAGAAAAATGCTACAAGTATAGAAAGAGTAGTGCGTTTTCAACAAAAATCAAATTATTTTTTGTGTGCATTATATAAAAAATGTTCTTAAAGTTTATTCAGATATGATCATCTGTATCAACTCAAGATTTCATATTATATGCTTTACATATACTTATAATATATGCTCACTGTGTTATTACACACATTTAAATAAATCAACTTCAGATTTTCATAAAACATCTGAACTTTCCACATTATATTAAAACTTATAACATATACAACTATTGTAGCTCAGTAGTTTTCAATTAGTAAAATTTAAAATACACATTCAGAATCACTTCAAGCTAAAGTTGGGAGAAAAATAAACTCTTAGAATCTAACATATACAATTGATCCTTGTTATTCATGGGTTTCACATTTACAAATATCTCTGCTTTCGAAAATTTATATATAACCTCAAAATTAATACTCACAGCAGTTTTGTGGTCATTCACACACAAACTGAGCAACAAAAAATTTGAGACCCCCACAATGTGAGTATTCCCAGCTGAGATCAAACAAAGCGACACTCGGCTTTCTTCTTCCAGCTTTCATAGTGTAAACAACTGTCCTTTTCAGTTTGCTTACTGCCACATTCTCATTTGGGGGGGGGGGGGGGGGGGGGAGGCTCTTATTTTGCTGCTTAAAATGGCCCTTGAGTGTTGTGAAGTGCAATCTGGTGTTCCTAAGCCCAAGAAAGCTATGATATGCCTTATGGAGAAAACATGTGATAAATGAGCTTCCTTCAGGAATGCATTACAGAGACTGTTAAGTTCAATGGCCAGGCCAGGACTGTTAAGTTCAATGTTAATGAATCAACAATATATATTAAACAATATGACTTTCAACAGAAACACATATAAAACAAGATTATGTATTAATCAGTTGGTGTAAATGTTCTAATCAGAGGCTCAAAGGAACCTGACCCTGTATTTCCCCTAGAAGCAATCAGTGCTTCAGTATTCACTGAATCAGTCATTACAGTGACTTTATGGAACTAACTACCACAAATAACAAGATTTGACTGTACATCTAATAAATCCTCAAAACTTTTGTTTTGTAATATCAAAATCACATTCCAGCAGGAAAGTAAAGCTGAAAATTTTCAATAAAAATTTTTTTTCTGAAAAAAATTATCAAATACTTTCTGCATTTTCATAGATCTTGCTTCTAATGCAAGTAGGTTCTGAGATACAAAACACTGACTAGTTTTCTATTAGTGGATTAAAATGGTCTCAACTTCACTTGGGATGGTGAACACACACTACAAAATACAGATGGCATATTATAGAATTATGCACCTGAAACCTATATAATTTTATTAACTAATGTCACCCCAATAAATATAATTTTAAAAATGTTTAAACTGTTCTCAAATGAGTAAAATTAAGATGACATTTTTGCCCTGGATGGTGTGGTTCAGTGAGTTAGGCATCATCCCGCAGACCAAAAGGTCGCCAGTTCCATTCCCAGTCCAGGTACATTGCTAGGATGCAGGCCAGGTCCCCGGTTGGGGGCATGCTGAGATGCAACCGATTGCACATTGATATTTCTCTTCTCCCTCTCTTTCTCCCTCCTCTCCCTTCCCCTGTCTCTAAAAATAAATAAATAAAATCTTTTTTTAAAAGATGACATTTTATAAAATTTTTATTATGGATGGTATAATTTATTTGCATGTACCTGTTTTTCATATGTAATAATAACCACTCTTGTTTTATCTATGCTTCATGTCCACTTTTCTAACAGACCAACCCTTTTATTTTTAGCAAATCCCAAATTAGATATTGCCTCACCCTAAAGGTTTCCATAACTGTTTCTATAAGTACCTTTTTGTAACAAAATCACACTTCAAAAATTAATAGAAACTCCTTAATAGTATTTAATATCTACTTAATATTCAAATTTCCCTGATTATCTCATCAATATCATTTTACAGTTAACTTTTTGAATCAGGATCCAAATAAGGCCCAATCACTACATTTGATTGGTTTTTAAATCTTTAAGATTGTCTAAACTTATAAAGTCCTCCTTCCTTTTTTTTTTTTAAACCAAGATCTGGTCATTTTCCTGTCTCATTCTTCACATTCTGGTTTCAACTGCATGCAACCCCACAGTGTCTTTTAACATTTATACTACAGTCCTATTTCCTAAAAACTGCTGGTTAAATCTAGAGCCTTATAGAGACAGGTTGGATTCAGGGGGTGAGGCAAGAACACTTTACAGATATGAAGTATACTTCCACCATTTTCCCTTTTGGCGGTGTTAGTATTAATTATTGGATTCAGATGTTATGAAACTTATTTGCCTATTAGAAATAACAATTCTGCATTAACCTAAAAGATATAGGCATAGATGACATTTCAAAAATAACTGGCTCATAAAATTAGTGCAACCAAAAGAAAGAAACCCAACTACAGATAAATACAATAGCATTTGAGGAATCTCAAGTACAGTTGGGTAAAACTATTTTTGTCTTATGTTGTCTTTTTCCATATCATAAACTCTGCTAGTGATACACAGAGTTATAAATAACCTCATCACTACACTCAAAGCACAGCAGTAAATTCTCACTACAGAAACTAAAAGCTACATATTCCAATTATGTTAATATTTCACAGTACACAAATACATATCAACTCACTATTAATAATCAGTTCTGGGGTTTTGTTTTGTTTTTTTATTTGATTCTCACTGCTTTAAATATTCCTCTATTTTTCTCTAAATAGATTATAGATATTCATTTGAAAAACTTATAGTTTGTGTGGGGGGAGAGGAGGGTGAGGGAGGGAAAGAGAGAGAGACAGGAAACAAAAATCATGACTCAAGGTTTTAAGTCTGTGAAAGGTTTTTATCCCAGGTAAGACATGAGTGAGTTTTGAATAAAAAGAGAAAATTAATTATATTGGAAGTAATACAGAAAACACAAAATTCCCAAAAAAAGAAAAAAGAAGAAGTATCATACACTTTCTAAAAGCATCCACTGCCCCCTTCTTCCACATGACTAGAATTTCAACTAAGCACTGTTATTTCCCAGCCTCCGTAGAAAAGTGCCTAACTTAAAATCACTGCCAAGCAATCCACACAGACATGATCTAAGAACCTTCCTAAAGACATAGTAGGTCCTTCCTTTTGCTTTTTCTCCTTCCTTCCTTCCTTCCTTCCTTCCTTCCTTCCTTCCTTCCTTCCGTCCTTCCTTCCTTCCTTCTTACATGCTGGTCCTGGGCAATCAGCTAGGGCCTCACCTAATATAGGCTACAGTGGATTATTCCTCACAGCATCATGGCTGTTTTTTAAGTGTGGAGTGGCAAGAAACAAGAACTAGAAGCTGGCAATTTCATAAGGCCTAGGAACAACCTCACTTTTATGTAGTCTATTGGTAAAGCAGTCACAGAGCATAGAATCAAGGGGAGGAAACACAGATGCCTCCCCCAACACCTCAACGAGAGAAGTAGCAAAAGGTTTGGAGACCATATTTTTAAACACTACACCATATGGAGCACGGATGCCCAGACTCCAAGATGGCGTCGACAGTACCATCGAAAGAGAAGAAACTCATGGATATCGAAATAGGGAAGCTGCCAAGCTGGATACTGATGTGCAGTTTCACCCTTAAATTCATTGCTGGAGTGTTTCAAAGAAGGTACTTCTGGTATTACAATAAGTATGTCAACATGAAGAACGGGAGCTTTGCTGGCACTTCTACGGAGCTGGAAGCTTATGTGCTTTAGCTACTGCTGCTTTTATGAGGAACTCAAACATAAACAAACCATAACACACGTGACCACTGAAGAGGGCCCAGTGTGGACTCCCTGACCATGACCTTTGCCAAGCACCTCTGAATCCTTTTAACACCTAAAAAACGATGGTTGATAAAAAATAAAAATAAAAACTAAAAATAATAAAACACTACACCATATCATATTTTAACCACTAATATAATTAAAGTGATAATTCATTTTTACCACTACCCTGTGATTAAAAATTCATTCATACTCACAACTACTCTTTTCAGAAACTATGCACACATTATACCAAGGCACAATGACTAGGCTGATGAAGGTCATAACCGGCTATATTCCTTAGAGCCTGATTACTAAAAATAACAATGTACATTCAACTGGGGATTTTTAAGAAATAAGAGAAAACCAGAGTATCTAAAAATACCAACCTAGCATCAAATTAAAAATAAAAATGAAGTTCCATAAAAGGAACTTCAAACACATGAAAGGTGGCTTGGAGAAGTGCCCAAAGTAGTTCTGATAAATTAAGGAACTTCTAAAACCATCCCTGCAAACCTTTTCATGGTAGGGCAAATTCAGGAAATTTAGGACCAACTTTATAAAACCATCATCAATACGAGAGCCTAAAAGGCAAGTATTCTAGAAATTCCACATTCCCGGAAACACCCACAGGACCTATGTTACCTAGAAGCCAGTGGGCTTCATAGTGGTCATCAACCCAACTTTTGCTCTAATAAAGCCACAATTTATTTTTTAGGCATTCTCTTATTTTTATGCACTGAAGTATTGAGGAAGATCAAGTGGAAAATTCTTAATTATAAAAATATAGGTTTTAGCCTGGCTGGTGTGGCTCAGTGGACCAAGCGTTGGACTGTGAAGCAAAGGGTTGCCAGTTCGATTCCCAGTCAGGGCATATGCCTGGGTTGCGGGCCAGGTCCCCAGTAGGGGACACGTGAGAGGCAACCACACATTAATGTTTCTCTCCCCCTATTTCTCCCTTCCTTCTTCTCTCTCCAAAAATAAATAAATAAATGTCTTTTTTAAAAAATAAAAATATAAAAATATAGGTTTTACCATGACTATTAAAGAAATTTCGGTCAATAAAATGGAAATGAAGTATATAAAAGCAGACTATTATAAATGTTCATCAGGAGAAACTCTTACCTTGGTGCTTCTTCTATCACTTTCTGATTCCTTCGCTGAATTGAGCACTCTCTTTCATTGAGCCACAAAGCATTCCCATGTTTATCACCTAAAACCTAAAACAGCGATACCATTTCAAAAATTATATAGCCATACCCATAGAGCACGTGCCCAGTTACCATTTTCCCCATGAAACACCCTTGGTTTTTAATACTCAGGCCTCATAGTACATATTCATTCCTCCTTTGGTTGATGTTAATAGAGAAAAACTTCATATTTATAACCCCAAAACTCAAAACACTTTTATCAAAAAGACTTGAGATAAAAAAAAATTCCTGTGTTACATTTTGAATACACTGGGTAAAATATCAGCATCAATTGTACAAATTTCATGAAGGACAATGAATGTCAATAAAGAGGATGTATATCCTAAATGTCCATGGCACTTAGAAGAGCCATGAGTGTTATTATAAAACATCTGCTGTTAACATTATTAAACACCTGTTTACCAGGAAGTGCTTTTTTATTTACATTCAATATGTAGTCTGTTACTTATATATGGATGTTTTTATTGTACTTTATTTTTGGTATAGGAAACTAGTAAAAAGTCTGGGGTTAATATATAATACATTATGATTTTTCCCACTTGTAACAATGGGAAATAAGCTGTGGCTGCCAAATAAAATAAAAGGACACCTGGAGAATTTTGAATTTCTGACAAACAATGAAAAAAATTAATAATAATGTGCCCCAAATACTGCATGGGGCATATTTTTACTTTTTTTATAAAAACCACTGTTTATCAGAAATTCAAATTTAGCATGTCTTATGAGCTAAATCTGGCCACCCTAAAACAGGCTCTTTGTTAATGTTTTTTACATAGCATGTTTGATTTTCAGGAATGGGTTAATCTATTTTCAGGATTACACAGTAAATGCTTGTTAGTGAATGCATATATTATGTTCACAGAAGTAAAAGCTGTTCTAGAAACCAGAACACTAAGCACTAATTTTAGTTCTAAACAGCTATGCCACCTCCCTGGGTAAGTCATTCTGTTTCCTCATGCATTATAAATAGTGGCTAATATAATCTTAATATTTTATGTGGATACTGAAAAAATAAAAATAAAAATAGATCATCGTTGGCCCTAGCCAGGGTAGCTCAGTTGGTTAGAGCATCATCCCAATACGCCAAGGTTGCGGGTTCAATCTCCAGTCAAGGCACATACAAGAAGCAACCAATGAATGCATAAAAAGGCAGAACAACAAATATCTCTCTCTCTCTCTCTTGCTCTCTCTCTCAATAAATAAATTTTTAAAAGATCATAGTTATAACAGATATAGTAAACTATAAAATGAACAGTTAATATGACCACAAAGTTAATTTTTAAGGATAAAAATTAACCTATCTAAACCTCAAGAATGATTTCAAACAAAGGAAACTATTACAGTAATAAAATGTCAATGAGGTGAAATTTTATTTCTATGACTCTTAAAGATGGCTGCATTAAGTACATCTAAAAATACATTAAATCATTGTAACTCTCAACCTCTTTTTTTATTCTAGTTGAAAAGATACTAAAAATAGACTTAATCTCTAATAAATAAAGCCACAATAAGCAGGAATTCTCAGAAATATTCCCAACTGTAAAATATGAGATTCATATATTGAATGAAGAGTTTACTTTTCTCTAAATTCTGTAATCTCCTAGTTCTTTTCTAAAACTTCTCTCGTTTACTAGGCAGTCAACAAAAATATTGTGACAATGATTTACTACATTAAATAAATGAAGAGACTAGTAAACAGACATTATAATAAAAAGTGCTTAAAAAGGAATTAAATCCTTATGTGCATGGAGGTATTAAAAAAAAAAACTTTAATACAGTCCTTTACAGATACACATGTACTCGATACAGAAAAATCTCCCAGGTATATTGCATACTGAAAAAAGCATCACAACAGGCTGTTCTACATAATGGAAAGAACTTTAGAATCCTTGGATACAGCACACAAGATGCCAGTAGTGCCCTGGTTGAGAAACCTGGTTTAAGCCACACAGAATTATGCCTTTCAAATTGCCTGTGCATAGTTTAGCCTAAGAAAGGACACAGTGTTTGAGAGCTCGTGTAAAAAATAACAAGTGACATATACACAGGTACTTCATTGACTATGGCAGGATATTGAAGATGTAGTAACAGTGCCTGCTTGTAGGGATAGAAACCAGGAAACTTGGAGACAAGGGTGAAAGGGATGCTTAATTTGCGGTGACTTCTCTTTATCCTGTGCACAAATTATCCAATAATAAGTAACTGAAAAACTTCCAAGTGTCAATCAGTAAGGAAACAGCTCTGTTGGCTATTTCAGCTACTGGAAGACACCCTCACACCTATATTTAAAAATACCACCTAGACTATATGTCATGGCTAATTAAAATAAACTGATATAAATACATAATTACTTAACAATATAACAAATACTTATTGAGTATTAGTAATGTGAAAGGCACTGGCCTGTTTCTGGGGACAGAAAGTGAGTAAGACGAGTCTCTGCCCTCAAGAACTTCAATTTAATCAATTTCATTTAACTTCAATCAATTTTGTTACTACATATCAATTCATAGCCATAAAGTGGAATATTAGCACAAAGACATTTCTAACAGAAAAATGAAAACTTCAGCAGACTTGTCTTCTTTTTCTTTTTTGTTTCATTTCAAAAAAGCCATTTTGTTTTGCTGAAATCACACCCTTACAACCATTTAACAGTTACATTAAAATCAATCTGAGTAAAAAAAATGATTTTTCATTTCTATACAACTAGCTTCTAGCAGAATGTCTGTCATAGTGAACCACGTTGACATTTAGTCAACTAAAATCAAACAAGAGTCCAGGTCAGGTATTTTTCTTTTAAAAATGACCTAAAACAACCATATTTCAGAAGACTAAATGAGTCTCTACATGGAATATACTTAGCCTGTCCAGACATCTCAGGACTGCTTCTTTCCGTAGCTGGGATTTTATATCAGTCCGTACCCCAATGTTCTGGCACTCTGGACAAAAGCATACCAGATACCAAAGGTAGGCTATCAGTTTATGCACATTCTCCATTTTGTACTTATTCCAACATATCAGAAAAATATACAGTCATTCTAAATGGAAGAAAGGATATGTTTCCAGTAGGAATAATGATATGATTTTAAAGTCATAATAACTAGAGAACATCTTAAAATGTACCAACCTGAATTTCTATATGACGAGGGTTATCAATAAATTTTTCTATTAGTAGTCTATCATCACCAAAACTAGAAGCAGCTTCTTGAGATGAAAATCTAAAACCATCCCTGTAAAGGAAAACAGAAGAACAGTCAAACAAACAAAATAAATGCAGACTTAATATAAAAGAAAAATAATTAAATGTTTATTTGGCTTACTTCTGAAGAAAGCAGAGAAAAATTCATTTAATGTACAAATAACTAAGTTAACTTTCACTGAACTACAACTCTTCCACTTACTTAGCTCTGTAACCTCAAGTGAGTGACTTAACTTTCTTGATCCTAGATTTTATATCTAAACAGTAATACTGATACTTATTTCACCAGCTGTTAAAACTGAGATTGTAATAAACCATACCAATCATATAAAGCTCCATTTCTTCAATCCTAATTCCACTAATAAAAAATATAAAAGTACATATGTAGTAGACTCAGAAGTCAGAAGATGCACACCGAAATGTAAACGACCTGGCCGACTGCATAGCTGGAGCAGAACCACAGCAAACAGGAGGATCCTCAAGAACATTTCCTGGTATTTTAAATACACCTTTAAATGCAACTGCCCTCTTAGACACTCATGCAGATCCTTAAAATTTTATCATCTTTAAAGTTTTTCAAAATTAATAATTTTAAAAGTACAATTTTTGAAAATAAACATATGAATTTAATTATTGCTTTTTACATTTTATTCCCAAACTATAACTTAAATCATTATTATAAAAATATGCTTAATATATTCATATACTATGAAATGAGCTTATTTGGTCAGCCTATTAAAAACTCAAGCTTGCTTACCTAAAACTAACTGAGTTCATTATTTTCCATTCATTGGTATATTCAAAATACAAAATTTAATTCCTCTTACATGTAATTAATAGTTTCTGAATCTTTAGATTAACTATATTTAACAAACAACATTAAAATTCTTCCAATCCTTTCATTTGCAAACACTCCCACAATATTAGAAATCTAACTCTCTCCTTTGTTTTGTGCTTGAAAAGTTGAACATTGCAAGTAAACACTGACTGGAAGATAAATTTCAAAACATTTCAAAATTCCTATTTCTCAGAGTTCTCAAAAAGTTAACAGGTTTTTTTAGTCCTCCATTACCTCCTTGACTAAGGGGAATGGAGTTTAGATCTCGGATAACTACAGACCTCAAAGAAACCAAAGCATGATGAATCATTGTTTTTTAATACCATGTAACCAATATGATTCTCACAAAGAAAAACCATAGCACTTTATAGTTTGTCTCTGCTGTGATGAGTGAAAAGCTTTCATTTTGCACCTAACTGAAGAACACCAAAAGTTAAACGAGCAGTCACCCAAATTACAAAATTTGAAAGTACCACCAATATTATTTTGGAGCTCATGAAAAACTGCATTGAGAACATAATTTGTTATACTCAGTTATACATTTATTCAATAAATATTTACTAATCAAGAAACTACCAGCCTGGTGCATATTTAGGTGATGGAAAATAAAAAAATAAAATGGGAACTGCCTCCCCAGCATGTAAACTCTAGCAGGGTATTCCAAAATGTAGACATAAACAATTTACCAATCATGCCATAACGTATCATTTAAATTCACTGCCAGACCTGAAAATAAATAAGAATACAAACCTGGAAAGTTCCCTAAAATCTACTCATACTAGGCAGTTTTTCAAAAAATTATTTTCTAATCATCATGATATCATCAAGTGTTGGGGTTTTTTTTTAAGTTACTTTTAATTTCTGAAACTACTACTAAAAATGTTATAAATCTACAAGAGTGCACTGCAAAAACAACATACGGAAATTTCAAATTCAAAAGGAAATATATTTTACACTATAAAAGTACCAAACTAGTTCACTATTTTTATAGATAAGGAAACAAAAGCAAATGCATACTAAGCAATAAACAAATGAAATTATGACTACTTTCAACAATGTGGTTTAATCTTCAACTACATTCAGAATTTCAGAGCCAAGTGTTAGTAACTTTTGCCTAGAAAACAGAATTAGCCCTGGCTTGCATGACTCAGTGGACTGAGTGCCAGCCTGCTAACCAAAAGGTTGCTGGTTCGATTCCCAGTCAAGGCACATGCCTGGGTTGCAGCCAGGTCCCCAGTTAGGGGGCGTAGGAGAGACAAACAACTAATGTATCTCTCACACATTGATATTCTCTCCCTCTCTTTCTCCCTTCCTTCCCCTCTCTCTAAATAGTAAAATAATCTTTAAAAAAAAATTAAATAGAATCAGAACAATAATTTTTTAAATACACTGTAAAAGCAAAAAGATAATCCTCTGTTAATGTTTAAAAAAGTAAACACCTTCCTATAATAGGATAATCTTCATCAAAATATACATAAGGGTGTTTCTACATAATTTCAATTTTTTCCCACCTAAAAGAGCAAAATTTAGATAGTAACTGTAAGTAGTCCATTATGTTTTTGATATCTGTTTACTTGTCAGTTTAATCAAACTCTAGTAACTACAATTTTCGTCAAAAGTATATTTTGGACACTGTCTCACCTGGTCTCTTCATCATCCCAGGCGATTCGCATGCCTTTCCCACCACCACCTGCTGAGGCCTTGATCATGACAGGGTAGCCTAACAGCAGGGAAGAATCAGACAGAAGTTCAGACTTTGATCATTTGGATGCATGAACATGACAACTGACCACATGTTCAATAACGCAGAAGACAATAACTAATTTATTTAAAGTTCCTGTCTTTAGAGTCAGGAAAATAACACCAGTGTAATGATCTTGTATTTTTAAAATAAGAGTGTGTTCATTTTTAAAAAAGACTATCAATAAATATGACATTTCCCCCACTAATAAAATTAAAAGCTAAGAAAACATAAAATATTTGACAATGAATTCCAAAAATGGGAGTAAATACAGTATTAACCAACCAATGATATATAAAGCAATTTATAGCATTAAGGAAACACACATATATACACACACTCTTATAATTCCCCCCAACTGCGATTTGCATGTGTAACAAACTAAATTCCCTTGTTTCAAAAGTAATGATTCATAAATACTTGAGGTACTTTTATCAGAAAAGTCACAAGAAACCCTTGCAGCTTTTACCAGAAAGAACTGACATCATAGCTTTGGGAAGAATCAAGCCCCGAGTATTACATTATGTGCTGAAACAGAAGTTCCAGGGCTTGATGAGATCAATGGAGAAGCTATTGCCCTAATTCCATTCATCCAACAGGGAATGCCTAACCTAGTGAGAATTATGAAAACACAATATCAGGTCAAAAACAAAGGACATTTCCAGGTATAGTTTTATAAGAGCAAATAAAATCATAAAATTGTTAGTTAGTAGGATTTAATATTTCACTTAGTTATTACAAAGTAAAATTTTGATAGCATGAGTCATCTAAGTCATCTATAACAATTATTCAAGAAAAGTTGTAAAGTCTTGTTTAGAGGTTTTTCTAAAAAACAAAGTAGAGATACTCATGTCTGATTATGACTTTTATGATTGTTTCTAAAAAAAAACGAAAAGGTCAATAGTGAGCCTTTAAAGGACTCTTTTTGGCCTGTGACACTCTCTAAGAGCACTGAACTCTGGCTATAGGATCTCAGAGGAAAAGGGAAGAGAGAGGGTCAAAGGTCATACACCTTTGGCCTCTAAACCACAAAAACAGCACTCTTAACTTCAACTTAGTTACAAAGGCACTTGCTTACTGTTTCATAATTAACTTAATTTCGAAAATTCTGATGCCGGTTATGTTTGTATGGGATAGGTTTATTTTAAAAAGCATTTTAAAAGCAATGCTCTTTGCTTTGAGAAGTGCAGTGAGAATTATTAACCTACTGTTTTCACATAGAAAGCCTTATAATCTAGGGAGAGGGAAAGTACCCAAATAATTCTATCATTGGGAATTCAGAAGAGAAAAGAATTATAGGAAGGTATGAGAAAAGGAATTAGGAAAAGCATATTTTAGAAAGGGCCATTTATGTGAGGCTAAGAAAGATGAGCAGGATTTGAACATTTTAGGCAGGAAAAGCAGAAACAAAACAGGTAGGAAAAGAACGGGACAAATTTAAGAACTGAAACAACTCAGCTAAAGTATAGAGGATCTGCAGGGTGACAGAGGAAAAGAGACCTGAAAACATAAATTGGAGGCAAAGAATGCTACATACATGTGCATGCAACAGTCCTGCATGACAGTGACAAGAATATTTGCCTCATTCAATGCTACAGCCTTATAATGAGTATCACAAAAAACAATTAGATTGAAATCGGTAAAGAAAAATTAGTCTGCTTCTGAGCAGTGAAGAAAACAATACTTAAAAATTAGAAGCAGGCATGCCTAAAAAATCTCTCTCATAACTTAAGGTCTTTTTTTTAAACCAATGGATTCATACCCACAAAACATGTCATCAATTCAGCATCAAAAAATATTTATCCACGTAAATAGGAAACCACAAGATGTATGGTATCTACATCCCACACCTCTACTATTTCCAGCTCCCTGTGAGGATTAGAGAATTTGCAGTTACAGTGGAACCTTGGTTCTCAAACTTAATTCAGTCCAGATGGCTGCTCCAAAAGCAATTTGTTCAAAAACCGAATTTCTTCTGTCACCTGAGAGACGAGACGTGTGACTGATCATACAGGTATTAGCATGAAAGTGTTGTCAGGTCGAGAACTGAAGTTCTGTTCAACAACTGAGACATTTTTTCCATGAATATCTTGGTTGAGAACCAAATTGTTCAAGAACTAAGATTTGACTTTTGACTCCAGCATTAATCTCATCTTAATCATTTACCATGGCACTTGGACTATATAGCGATTTGTGAGGTTCAAAATAAGATGAAGAAATTGTCCTTGGTCACAGGAAACTTAGATGGGGAAACAAAACACATAAAATACTTTGTCAACAAGAAATTACTGTATGTTCACAAAAGGTGAGAAATTGTTAAGCAATAGAGCAATATATAATAAAGCAATTACAATATGGTCCTCCAAAAAGAGGCAATGCAGTATTAGACTGGGAATACATACAACCCCATAAAATTTGCTGATGAAAATCCAACAAGCCAAATATAAAACAATTGGGAAAGAAAAAATAAAGAGGGGAAATTTAGTGACATTATAGTCACTAACTCAATCTAGTTTTTGAGCTACAATTGAAAATAATATATGATGGAGTTCTGGCCAGGATAGAGGCATAGACAGATATACTTCATTTCCTTGCACAACGAAAAGAAGGTAACAACCAATTTAAAAATAAAAAGCAACCAGAACTGCCAGAAAATCAAACTGTATGGAAGTCTGACAACCAAGGAATTAAAGAAGAAACATTCGCCCAGGCTGATACAAGGGGCAGAGATAGGAGGCCAGAGTGGAGAGGATGTGCAACAAGGTGGTGGCTGGCAGATCCAGGTGGTCCCACATTCACATGTGGACAAGTCAGCAGGAACAACTGGGGAGTGAAGCAGACTCCACAACCAAGAGTTCCAGCTTGGGAAAATAAAGCCTCAAAACCTCTGGCTATAAAAACCTGTAGGGGTTGTGGCAGTGGAAGAAGCTCCCAGTCTCACAGGAGAGTCCGCTGGAGAGGGCCACAGGATCCTAAAACATACACAAGCCTGTCCACCCAGGAACCAGCACCCAAAAGGGTACAATTCGCGTGTGGGTTGCGGGGGAAGTGACTGAAAGCGGGGCTGAGAGCCGAGCAAACGGCATTGTTCCCTCTCAGACCCCTCCCCCACATACAGCACCACAACACAGCAAGGCGGGCTGCCCTGCCCTGGCAAATACCTAAGGCTCTGCCCTTTACGATGTAACAGGTGCTCCCAGACAAAGAAATATGGCCCGAATGAAAGAACTGATCAAAACTCCAGAAAAAGAACTAAGCAATGAGGAGATGGCCAACTTATCAGATATAGAGTTCGAAACACTGGTAATCAGGATGCTCACAGAAATGATTGAGTATGACTGCAAAATAGAGGAAAAAGTGAGGGTTATGCAAAGTGAAATAAAGAAAAATATACAGGGAACCAAGAGTGAAGGGTAGGAAACCCAGGCTCAGATCAACAATTTGGAACTGAAGGAAAAAATAAACATTCCACAATAACAGAAAAAGAAACAATGATTCAAAAAAATGAGAGGCTGAGGAACCTCTGGGACAACTTTAAACATTCCAACATTTGAATGATAGGGGTACCAGAAAGAAAAGAGAAAGAGGAAGAAATCGAAAACTTATTTGAACAAATGAAGGAAACCTTCCCCAACCTGGCGAAGGAAACAGACATGTAAGTCCAGGACACTCACAGAGTCCCAAAGAAGTTGGATCTAAGAAGAAACTAACCAAGACAAATCATAATTAAATTACCCAAGATTAAAGATAAGGAGAGAATCCTGAAAGCAGTAAAAGAAAAGGAGACAGTTCAAAGGAGTTCCCATAGAACTATCAGCTGATTTCTCAAAAGAAATCTCACAGGCAAGAAGGGACTGGAAAGACATATTCAAAGTCATGAAAGGCAAGGACCTACATCCGAGGTGACTCTATCCAGCATAGTTATCATTTAGAATGGAAGGGCAGATAAGGTGCTTTCCATATAAAGTAAACTTAAAAGAGTTCATCATCACCAAGCCCTTATTATGAAAAAGATCAAAAACTATGAACAGTAAATGACAACAAACTCACAACTACCAACAACTGAGCCTAAAAAACAAAAACAAAAACTAAGCAAACAAATAGAACAGGAACAGAATCACAGAAATGGAGATCACTTCGGGGGTTATCAATGGGAGAGGGAGGGGGAGTACGAGGGGGTAAGGTACAGGGAAAAAGAAGCATAATTGGTAGGCACAAAATAGACGGAGGTGGGGGGGTGTGTTGAGAATAGTATAGGAAAGGGAGAGGCCAAGAAACTTATATGTGTGACCCATGGACATGAACTAAGTGGGGGGGAATGTTGGAGGGAGGGGAGATGCATGGTGGAGGGGGACAAAGGGAGAAAAAATGGGACAACTGTAATAGCATAAACAATAAAATGTACTTTAAAAAATCCAAAAAAAAAAAATATATTGGGGGGACCCATAAAAACTGGAATTATCTTCTGGAGGGTGGGCCCCTTATAGTACAGGCTTCCGCCACTAGATCAGTGTTCTAGGAACTGATCTGTATCAGCGTAGCAGCTGGCATTGTTGTGAAAGGCTGCATTTAGCTTCCCTGCATTTTTTGGAAGGCTCTTTCAATGCATTTGTGCATTCCATGATGGGTGATTTACAAGCGCACTGCCCACATCACACTGAGTGTTGGCAGTTTTTGCCCAAAAAAAATGGCATGACCCCAATGTCCCACCCTCCCTATTCACCTGACCTCGCCCCAAGTGACTTTTTTTTGTTTCTCCCGATCAAAAAATTCCTCCAACAGAATATTTTGCCGATGTAGAAGAGGTGAAACAAAAATGCAGAAGCACTAAAAGGCATCAAAATAGACAAGTTCAAAAACTGTTTTTGAGCTACGGAAAAAACATCTCAATAGGTGTACTGTGTCAAATAGAGAGTATTTTGAAGGTGACTGAAATTTAAACATGTATGAATAAACACACGGTTTTTTTATAAATAAATTCCGGGGGGTTTTGAGTCACCCCTCGCAGAAGTAAGGTTTTTCTGTTCAACTTCTTATGCTTAATAAGTCATTAAATTTCTGACAGTACGTATTTTCATGCTGTCACCATGCCAGGGAGAAACAAAACCTAGCCATTTAAAGAAGGGAAAAAAGGTTAAGAGGTGGAGGGATTGAGCAAAAGGGAAAAAGGACTCACAGACATGGACAACAGTATAGTGATTGCTGGGGGGAGGGGGATAATAACGGGGCTAAATGGTAGTGGAAAATTATGATTATGATTAAATAAAAAAAATAACAAAATAAAATTCTCCAAGGTGTTTAAAAAGAGACAAATCTCCTAGTATGAAAAGACTGCTTTATTAAAAACACACACACACAAAACTCAGATCCTAGTACCGTTTGCGAGTTTTTCCTCATCTTTACCATCCTCTCATTGAATGCAGACTCCCACTATGTGATCTCGCCCAGACCCAGAGATTTATGTAATTCTCCTATTAAAACTAACACGTCAACTCCAACATGCAGAAAGTCTCCATTCCTTATTTCCTTCTGTATAGTGCTTCCAAAAAGAAATCTACTAAGTACTATGTGAGGAAAAAAGTTAAATATTTAAGAAAACACAAAAACTTAGTACTAAAGTACTAAAAGGTTTCTACACCTACTCTTCTGTACTCAACCTTGAAGACCAGGTTTAAGTTTAGGATAAGACATCTTCTCTGATTTCCCTTCCTCCCAGCCATCAGCATGTCTCACTTTCTAACATAAAGAAGCAATCCTCTTTCCATGAAATTTTTATTCATCAACTCAAAAATATTTGCTGAATAAATACTATGTGCCAAACACTTATCTGGCACTGGGGGATGAGGAACAATTCAGAAAATTAATATGCTTTCATAGCAATCAGTATCTACTAGAGATATATATATATATAAATACTCATGCACCTAAAAATACATATACATTACACATGCATACATTTTAATATATATATAAAAAACACATAAGGTAGTAGGTAATAAGTGCTATAATAAAAAAAAATGTAATTGAGAATATGACTGAGAGTGATTAGGGTTACTTTTCCTTGAAAAGGCTTCTCTGAGAAAACTGATATTTACACTGAGACCTGAATGACAAGCTAGAGCTATCCCTCTGAAAAATCAATGACAGAGAATATTCCTGCCAGAAGAAACAAGTTAGACAGGCTATGTAGGACATGGCAGTGACCTAAGGCGGTGTTTTTAAAAATCATTTTGGCTGCTCTACAAAGTATGAATTGTAAAAGGACAAAGGTGGGAAGAAGGAGACTGACTAGGAAGTTTTTGCAGTGATTCAGGGGAGAGAGTGCTGTGGCCTGGACTTGGCTGGTAGAAACAGAGACAGGCAGACAGACTTGAAGTTTTAGAGGTAGAGTCGGCATGACTCATTGATAGTTTGGATATAGACAATAAGAGAACGAAGGAAGCCTCTAGGAGCTTAGCTGCTTCCCTGTTTATTTATGGATTCCAAGTCTAAGGAACACTTTTTTTTAACCAACTTGGAGCACCATGTTGAGCTACACAAGACACAATAAATAACCTCCCTCTTCAAGCAAAACCTGCCGCTATACATGGAGGCATAACCTGGTAACTTAAAGGCTAATCAAATGACACTTTAATGATACCACAGGCATAAGTCATAGAATAAAGAATTTGATGTAGTTGTTTCTCCTACAGCTTCATGAATTAGAATTTCATAGAATACAATGACTGATGGAGAAAGAAAAGGAAAAGGAAGTGGAAAGTGAAATATTTCTTGGGAGATGTTTGACTCCTACTTTGGTGATGCTAATCAGGAATCTCTCAAGAGTCAAAAAAAAGAAGGTAGGGAACACGTAATGAATTGAGAGGGTTTGTTTTTTTTTAATTTCCTGAAAGAAAGTTTAAAAGTAAAAGGAAAATAAAAGCTTTTTCAGGAGACAGTCCTCTAGATGGATGAAACAGGCTCTGATAATGGAACCTCAGAAGAGAAGAGAAAAAAAATCAAACAGAAAAATAAGATCTAAAACAGGAAGAAAATCTGCAGATGAAAGTTTTGCATAATAATAACAGGAAAATCAAGTGTTGCATTTGTTGTATTCCTTTACTTTCCTTTAATGGAAAAGAGTTCACTTACCTTTTGTGTTTAGGGTTTTGTATTGTTTTGTTTTGTTTTGTTTTGGGGGGATGGTCTCTTCATGAAAATAATTTATCTTTTATTGATTTTAGAGAGAGTGAGGAAGAAGGGGAGAGACATCAATTTTGTTGTTCCATTCATTTATGCATTCATTGGTTGATTCTTGTATGTGCCCTGACCAGGGATAGAACATGCAACTCTGGCATATCAGAGCGACACTCTAACCAACTGAGCTACTTGGCCAGGGCATGAAAGTAATTAAAAAAAAAAAAACAAGCTGATTGTTACATAGAGTTTCCACAATTTGAATTTGCCAGACTGTTTCCTCATTATTAGATTCAGAGTTTTAAAAAGAACTTATTTTAATACACTACACAGCTGATTTTGTACTCTCATTCTTACATCACATGAGAAAGACCCAAAAGAGAAAAAAGTCTATTTGCCTTTTCATGATTAAGTTAGGTTTGATTACTTGATTAAGGTGGCGTTCATTACAGCATTGGTCGGGTAACTCAGTTGATTAGAACGTCATCCAGATACAACAAGGTTGTGGGTCCAATCTCAAGTCAGGGCATTATGCAAGAAGCAACCAATGAATGCATACATGAGTGGAACAGCAATTGATGTCTCTCTCTCCCTACCTTCCTGTCTCTAAAAATCAATAAATAAAAAAACAATTTTTTAACAGATGGTATAGGTTTTATTTCCTCATGAAAAATGTCATTTTTGTTTGTAATCACAAAATGATCTGTCCACTGAAACTTGGGAACTGTACTACGTGGAATTATATACTCAAACAATATCCCACCCTATAGTAATAAACATTAACGATTCTTGCTTTAAATAATGTCTACACTATTTGATGCAAACTGAGTTTTAAAAAATGAAGACAGTTTTCTGCCTTTCCTCACTATTGTTTCTCCAGTGGCTAAAAGAATGCCTGGAAATAACATGCAAAATAACAGTTACTAAGTAAATGTATTAATTTCACAAGCTGCAAATCATTTCTTTTTACAGCTGCAGTATAAATAAAATGAAACATTATCCATTCGACTGTGAACGGATATTCAGATTTATTCATTCAATGTTCCCATGAATATTTTTGTATATGTTCCTTGGGGCCCCATGTAAGAGATTCCTGGAAAATATGTCCAAGAGTACAACTGCTGGATTGGCATGCAAATCTTACAGTCTTTATTCAAAAATCCGATTTCTCTACTTTTATCTCCATTATCATAATTACACAAGCTACCATCGACTCTTCATAAAACTCCTGTAGTAGCCAGCTAAGAGAACTCCCTACCGCTAGAGTCCGTCCCGTCAAGCCACACAGCAGCCAGTGAATTCTTTAACAATATACAGGATCTGGCACAAATAATGTTCCTTTTTTATTACAAACTCTTTCATTACAAAATCATAAGTATGTAATTCTGTAACATAACAATATCACTCTCAAGCGCATCATATGACATTTTAGGTGAAATGTTCAAATTAAAACTATAAATTATTACACCATGTTATTACCCTACCAACCACACTCAAACAGGTATTACTTCTGCCGGACCCTGTATTTAGGGTCACCTCACTCTCCTGCCTAAAACACTGAAGTGTTTATATTGTACTAAAAAAGAATCATACATGAATAATAAAATAGAAATTATGAACTCAAGGACAGAATCATGGAAAGTAGAGAAAGATGGCCTAACATATACTTGCTAAATCAGAACACCAGAAAAGGCTATGTTAGACTTGCCCTTAGAAAGCTTAAAAAAATAATAATAAAAAGCCTATAAGATATTAATCTGAACATCAGATAAACTAAACTTTAACATCTTTTAAATAAAAATAACAAAAATAACAAAATCCAAACATACAATAAAACATTCACAATGTCTGCAATCCAATAAAAAATTAAGAGATGTGAAAAGGCAAAATGTGATCCACATCAGAAGAAAAACAGTCAACAGAAATAAACTCAGAAATAGAGAACCTTAAAACAGATCTTACGAATATTATTACAAATTACAGACACTACAAATACTGTAAGTATAAAAAAAGATTTGAAGGAAAAATAATCATGATAAGGAGAGAGGTAGAAAATATTTTAAAAGTTAAAATAAAATTTCTAGGTATAAAAATAAAATTACTGAAAGGAAAGAATTCGACAATGTATAAAAAGAATTATATAAACCATGATCAAGTGGGATATATTTCAGTTATGCAAAGTTAGTTCAACATTCAAAATTGTCCTTTTAATTTTTCTTTCTGGAGAGAGAATTAAGAGAGTAGCTGCTGGGATCCCAGTGCTCAGTCATCCCCCATACCGCAGCAGCCAACTTGCTCAGACAGACCACCACCCCCTCTGAGTGGCAGCAGCCTAAGGGGAAACAGTAGCCCCGACACAAAAAGGGATTCTGCCCTGCCATGTGGTGCTTAAGCCAGACTGCTGAGTGCAAAGTGACTAGATTAACAACTGAAGGAGTCAGCCACAGGCAGCAGATCCCTGGCAGTCTCTAACAGGATGCCTAAGGTCAGACAGGGTAGCCATCTGACATCACCAGAGGGGGATCCAGAAAGAAGAAACAGTGGTAAATACTAGATGCTACCAAGACAAAAACCACCATGATCTTCTCCATGATTTGTGATATTTTCTTTTCTGCATAGCTTTTTAACATTCATTTCTTGTCCTTCAAGTTTGTGCATATTAAGTCACTAGATCTTAAACTATAGTTTATTTCAATGCACATATTTTGCTCCTCCCTTCTCTTACCCCATTTTACCTTCTTCTTTCCTCTTATTATTTTCATTTTAAACTTTTTTTCTCTCTTGTTACAACTTGTATCCATTCCATACTCTATTTCTTCCCTCTCAAGCCTCTCAAAACCAATCTTCCGGCCAATGTCATCTCATGTTCTTTTTCTGGCTCTTAAAATACCTGTATTCTCTCTCCATCATTAGCAATCTTTGCTCATTGGTTGTCAATAGGGTACTTCTTGTTGCATTTTTGAAATTTTATCTCGAGATCTTCATTATTTTTGTATTTCAAATCTCAAATTTTACCATTAACCTCCCCTTCGTTTCTTCATCTAAAATTTTAATTTTTCCTTGTCTTAGCTTGGTTTTTTCTTTTTTTCACTTTCATCCTGCCCTTTGTTCCTTTTTTTTCCCTTTATTTCTCTTTTCACCTCAAATTTTAATGTTTCCCTGTCATACCCTGGTTTTTGTTCCTCACTCTTAGTATTCCCTCTCCCTCCATCATCTCAAAATTATTTCCTTTTTCTCTAGACATCTCTTAAGTTTTCCTTTCTTTTTTTCCCCTTATTCCCATCTCATCTATATAAATTTTAGCACATTTGTTGTTAATAGTGCAGTGGTAGATCTCTCTCTCCAATTTGGTTCCTATGTTTTTATTATTTATTTACTTTTTTTACTTTTTCTCTCTCTCACTTTATTTAATTTAATTTCTGTTTAAACCTTATACTATACTTCTCTTCTGTTACTCCATTCATCCTTCTTCATTCCTTTTTTTATTTTTTATGTAAATTTTACTTTCTCTCATCGCACTGCTCTGATTCCCAACTCTTATTAGTACTCAGCCCTCTATCCTCTCAAAATCATTTTTCTTTCACTAAGTCATCTCGTATTCGCTCTCTTTTCATATGCTAGGCTTATCTCTTTACACCATTATTAATACTAGTTCATATGCTGTTGATAGTGGGATTGCGAGTAGAAGTTATTTTTGCGGATGTGGGTTTGTTACCTAGGCTTTGAAACTTTGTTCTGGCAGCACCTGCACAACAGCATAGAAGAAGTGGTAGGTGGAGGGACCACAGGTCAACCGGCTGGAGGGAAGGACCCACCAAAGAGCAACCCAACAACAATCAAAACCCAATTACATCCAGAAAGTCAACATAAGCATCATAAAAAGCATCCCAAGAGCATCAAGTTCAGGAGATCAAGGAAGATGCACTGCTGAATCCCACAGGTCTCCTACCATAGAAGTTCACACCACAAAGACAGGGAATCAAAGCAGATCAATTTAAGATGCAGAAGCAAACAAGAATAATCGCCCCTGAAATGGGGAGACAAGGAAACAAGCTCTATATCGAAAGGAAAGGAGGAATCCCCCGAAACAGTGCTAAATGAAATAGAGGCAAGTAAATTATAAAGTAATGAGTCCAAAACAATTGTTATAAAGAAGCTCCATGAGCTCAGTGAGGACTACCAAAAACTACAGGGAAACTACAAGAAACTTACTATGACCTACATCAGCATGAAAAAGAACACAGAAACTATCAACAAGAGCCAGGAGGAAATAAGGAATGCAATTTCTGAATAGAAGCACACAGTAGAAGGAGTCAAAAGCAGGTTACGTGAAGGAGAGGATCGATTCAGCAAGCTGAAAGAGAAAGTAGAAAAAAAAAAATCCTAAAAAGAGCAAGAAAAGGAAAAGAGACCCAAAAAGAATGAATGGGGGTTAAGGGAAATGCAGGACAACATGAAACGTAATATCCATATAATAGAAATACCAGAAGGAGAGGAAGGAGAGGAAGAAGAGCAAGGGATAGAACACCTGTTTGAAAAAATAATGACACAAATTTTCCCTAAGCTGAGGACAGCAAAACTCACAGAAGCACAGAGGGTCCGAATCAAGGTGAAACCAAAGTGGCCGACTCGAAAACACATTATTAAAATGGCAGATATCAAGGACAAAGAGAGAATCTTAAAGGCAGCAAGGGAGAAGCAGGTAGTAATATACAAGGGAGCCCCCATAAGGCTAGCAGCGGACTTCTCCACAGGAACACTACAAGCCAAAAAGAGAATAGAAAGAAATAGTCCAAGTAATGAAAAGCAAAGGCCTGCAATCAAGACTACTCTACCCAGCAAAGGTTTTCATTTAAAATGGAAGGCAAAATAAGGAGTTTCCCAGACAAAAGAAACTTGAAAGAATACACCTCCAAAACCCAGCATTGCAAGGTATGCTAAAGGGACTGCTGTAAGATGAAGAAAAGGAGTGAGAGAGGAACACAGGAACAAAGGGGGGAAATGGCAATGAATAAGTACCTATGAATAATACCTTAAATGCAAATGGATTAATTGCTCCAATCAAAGACACAGGGTAGCTGAGTGGATAAGAAAACAGGACCCACACATATGCTGCCTACAAGAGACCCACTTCAGAACAAAAGACTGACAACAGAGACTGAAAGTGAAGGGTTGGGAGAAAAATATTCCAAGCAAATGGACAGGAAAAAAAAAAGCCAGGGTAACAATACTTATATCAGACAAAACAGACTTCAAAACAAAGGCCAGAAAAAGAGAAACGGAAGAACACTTCATAACACTCAAGGGAAGAACCCATCAAGAACACATAAAAAGTATAAACGTATATGCACCCCACATAAGAGCACATAAGAGCACCGAAATATATAAGGAAAATCCTGGAGGACTTCAAGGAAGATATAGACACCAACAACCTTATACTAAGGGATTTTAACACCCCACTGTCAACAATGGATAGATCTTCCTAACAAAATATCAACAAGGACATTGTGGCACTGAACAATACACTACGTTAGATGGACTTCACTGATACATACAGAAACTTTCATCCAAAGGAAGCAAAATACATATTCTTTTCAAATGCCCATGGAATATTTTCAAAGATAGACCACATGACAGTACACAAAACAAGCCTAAACAAATTCAAGAAAATTGGAATCATATCAAGCATTTTCTCAGACCATGAGGACTTGAAACTAGAAACCAAACTCAGGGAAAAAACTAAAAAACATTCAAATTTGTGGAAACTGAATAGCATGCTACTAAACAATGAATGGGTTGCCCTGGCTCATGTGGCTGAGTGGACTGAGTGCCGGCATGCAAACCAAAGGTTCGTTGGTTCGATTCCCAGTCAGGACAATGCCTAGGGTAGGGGCAAGGTCTCTAGTTGGGAGTTCACAAGAGGGAACCACACATTGATGTTTCTCTCCCTCTCTCTCCCCATTCTTTACTTTAAAAATAAATAAATAAAATTTAAAAAAAAAACAATGAATAGGTTAATAATGATATCAAGGAAGAAATCAAAACGTTTCTGGAAACAAATGAATATGAACACACCACAGCCCAAAATCTATGGGACACAGCGAAGGCAGTCCTGAGAGGAAAGTTCATAGCAATACAGGCTGACCTGAAAAGACAGAAACATTTCAAATAAACAACCCAACCCTACATCTACAAGAACTGGAGGCACAACAACAAACAAAGCCCAGAGCGAGCAGAAGGAAGGAAATAATCAAGATCAGAATAGGACTGAATGACATGAAGCTAAAATAACAATTCAAGGATCAATACATCCAGGAGCTGGTTCTTTGAAAAAAATAAACAAAATTGACAAGCCTTTAAGCAGACTCATCAAGAAAAAAAGGAGAGGACCCAAGTAAATAAAATCAGAAATGAAAGAGGAGAAATTACAACTGAGACCACAGAAATACAAAGGATTGTAAGAAATTACTACAAAAACCGTATGCCAAGAAATTTGAAAAACTGGATGAAATGGATAAATTTCTAGAAACATATACTCTTCCAAAACTTAATCAAGGATAAGCAGAAAGTCTGAACAGACTGATAACAGCTGGTGAAACTGAAGCAGTAATTAAAAAACTCCCAGCATACAAAATCCCTGGACCTGATGGTTTCACAGGAGAATTTTTCAAAACATTTAAGGAAGAGTTAAGCCCTATCCTTTTCAAAATACTCCAAAAAATCCAAGAAGAGGGAAGACTCCCAAACTCTTTTTGTGAGGACAGCATCACCCTAATCCCAAAGCCAGATAAAGAGGCCAACAAAGAGAGAAAACTACAGGCCAATATCACTGATGAACATCGATGCTAAAATATTCAACAAAATATTGGCAAACCGCATCCCGCAATATATTAAAAATATCGTACAACATGATTAAGTGTTATTCATCCCAGGGATGCAAGGATGGCACAATATTCTCAAACTAATAAACGTAATACATCACATAAACAAAAGGAAAGATCATAAAGATATGATCTTTATCAACAGATTGGAAAAAGCATTAACTTACAGTACTCATTTATGATAAAAAAGTCAGCCAAGTGGGAGTAGAAGGAGCATACCTCAACATAATAAAGGCCGTATATGAGAAACCTACAGCCAACCTTACAGTCAATGGGTAAAATCTAAAGCTTTCTCACTAAGATCAGGAAAAAGACAAGCGTGTCTGCTTTCACTACTTCTATTCAACACACTATTGGAGGTCCTAGCCACAGCATTCAGACAAGAAAAAGAAATAAAAGACATCCAAATTGGAAAGGAGGAAGTAAAACTGTCATTGTTTGCAGATGACATGATAGTGTAAATAGAAAATCCTATGGACTCCATAAAAAAACTACTCGACCTAATAAGTGAATTTGGTAAAACAGCACGATATGAAGTCAATATTCAGAAATCTAAGGCATTATTGTACACCAACAATGAAACATCAGAATCAGAAATCAGGGGAAAAAATCCCATTTGCTATAGCACCAAAAAAAAAAAAAAAACTACCTAGGAATAAACCTTACCAAGGAAGTAAAAGACCTGTACTCAGAAAACTACACAACACTGAAGAAATAAATTAAGGAAGACACAAATAAATGGAAGTATATACCATGTTCATGGATTGGAAGAATTAACATCATCAAAATGTCCATACTACCCAAAATAATTTATAGATTTAACACAATCCCGATTAAAATACCAATGGCATATTTCACAGATATAAAACAAAGATTTCAAAAATTTACATGGAATTATAAATGACCCCAAACAGCTGCAGCAATTTTGAGAAAGAAGAACAAAGTAGGAGGGATCACAATACCTAACATCAAACTCTATTTTAAGGCCACTGTAAACAAAACAGTCTGGTACCAGCATAAGAATAGACACATAGATCAATGGAACAGAATAGAGAGCCCAGAAAGAAACCCATATCTCCATGGTCAATTAATATTCGACAAAAGGGGCAGGAGCATAAAATGCAGTTCAAATAGCCTCTTCAACAAATGGTGTTGGGAGATCTGGACAGCTACATGCAAAACAATGAAACTCGACCACTAACTTATACCACACACAAAAATAAACTCGACGTGCATAAAAGACTTAAGTATAAGTCATGACACCATAAAAGTCTTAGAGGAGAACATAGGCAGGAACATCTCAGATATCCCACGCAGCAATATTTTCACTAATATGTCCCCTTGAGCAAGGGACATAAAGGAAAGAATAAACCAATGGGACTATATCAAATTAAAAAGCTTCTGCACAGGTGAAGAAAACATCAGCAAAATGAAAAGGGAACCAACTGTATGGGAAAGTAAATTTGCCAATAACACTTCAGACAAGAGTTTGATCTCCAAAATATATAAAGAACTCCCATGACTCCACACCAGGAAGGCAAACAATCCAATTTAAAAATGGGCAAAGGACCTGAACAGACATTTCTCCAAGGAGGGCCAAGAGACATATGAAATGATGCTCAGTATCACTAGCCCTCAGAGAAATGCAAATTAAAACCACAATGAAATACTACTTCACACCAAACAGAATGGCCATCATAAAAAAATCAACAAAACAAGTGCTAGTAAGGTTGTAGAGAAAAGGGACCCTTGGTACACTGTTGGTGGGATTGCAGACTGGTGCAGCCAGTCTGCAACAGTGTGGAAAACAGTGTGGAATTTCCTCAAAAAACTAGGTCTTTTGACCTAGCAATTCCACTGCTGGGATTATACCCTAAGAATCCTGAAACGCCGATTCAAAAGAACCTATGCACCTCTATTTTCATAGCAGCATTATTTGTAATAGCCAAGTGCTGGAAACAGCCAAAGTGCCCATCAGTAAATGAGTGGGTCAAAAAACTGTGGTACATTTACACAATGGGATACTATGCAGCAGAAAGAAAGAAGGAACTCCCACTCTTCATGACAGCATGGATGGAACTGGAGAGTATTACACTAAGTGAAATAAGCCAAGTGGTGAAAGACAAATACCATAATATCTCACCTATAAGGGGAACCTAATCAACAAAACAAGTGAGCCAAACAGAACCAGAGACATTGAAATAAAGGACAAACTGACAGTGACCAGAGGAGAGGGGTAGTGGGATAACAGGGAAAAGAAAGGGAAGGGTGAAGTCAAGGAACATGTATAAAGGACCCATGGACAAAGACAATGGGAGCGGCGAGTACTGAATGTGGAAGGTGGTGGGTGGAGGGTGGGTAGGGCAGGGGAGAATAACAGGGGAAAAAGGGGACAACTGTAATTAAACAACAATAAAAAAAATTTTTTTTTAAGAAATGGAGGGAAAACTTGTGAAATTATGCTTAACCAAAAATGTGTATGTCGGAGTAATAAAAGCAAAGATAAGTATCCCAATTACAGTGACCAAGAAAGAGAAAGGGAATGAATGCATTTTCCTGTCCACCAGTGAGTATCATTCTGACCTCAAATGACCATATTAATTAAATAACAGGAAAACAGCAAATAAAAACCTCATTCTTTAATAGATTTCACAAAAAAATAATACTGTTTTCTTCAACATAACTTTCCTTAGGCATTTATTAAATTTCCTTAGCAGATTAAATATATCTTCTACTAAGGACTAAACTGGAAAATAAATTAACAGGATATAAGAATGTGAAAAGGGTATAAATTGTAATATTTTTCAAAGGTTTCAATGTACCACATGTGAAAATTTTTCTAAGCAGCATGTAATAAATAGCAGAAACAAGAGATTTCAGGGCTTAGCCAAGTATTTTTATTCCTCTGAAGCATTAACAATTTGTTCTTCTATGTGAAAAAAAAAGAGCAACTTTTGTTGTTATGCTATGCCAAAAGGAAGAAAGGAAGAGTTGGCAAAGAAAAATAGCCATGACAGAGAAGAAAGGACGACCCCAGTTCTTACACATTAATCAGAGGTCAAGGTAGTCAGAAGACTAATACTAAGAAGAAACATAGGAGAGCCCAACTTGCAAAAAATAAGAGATGTCACTACCATAGGTTTGTGTCAAGGCAATAAGGTTCAGTAAAAGACTCTCATACATTTGAATCCTTCGGTCCTAAAAAACTTCCATTAACCCAGCCTAATGAATCCAAAGACACCCTATAAGAATTAGTAGTCATTAAAATGCACATACTAAAAAAAAAAAATTAATAAAAAAAAATCACATACTAAATTTACTTGCATGATCCCACATTTTCTGAGAGTTTATTATATTAATATTATATTAAAGTACATACTTAATATTATATACTTAAATTATATACTTAATATTCCTGCTCTTCCCAGGTATCTCCATTAAAAACTGGAGATTATGGGGGGAAAGTAAGAAAATTATTGTCAAATCATTATCAATAAATATTGTGAAAAAAGTTTTTCTTTTTTTTCTTTTTTCAGTATATTTTATTGATTATGCTATTACAGTCGTCCTGATTCTTCCCCTTTTGTCCCCCTCTACCCAGAACCACCTACTCCCTCGGGCAATCTCCCCACCACTGTTCATGTCCATGGGTCATGCATATAAGTTCTTTGGCTACTCCACTGCCTATACCGTACTTTACATCCCCATGGTTATTCTGTAACTAGCTATTTGTACTTATTAATCCCCTCATGTCTTCACCCATTCCCCCATGCTCCCCTCCTATCTGGCAACCATCAAAACGCTCTCCATATCCATCCATGATTCTGTCTCTGTTTTTCTTGTTTGCTTAGTTTGATTTTTAGATTCAATTGTTGATACATATCTATTTTTGCCATTTTCTTGCTCATAGTTTTGACCTTCTTCTTTTCTTAAACAAGTTTCTTAACATTTCATGTAATAATTATTTGGTAATGACGAACTCCTTTAGTTTTTTCTTATCTGGGAAGTTCTATATCTGCCCTTTGATTCTACATGATAACTTTGCTGGGCAGAGCAATCTTGGTTGTAGGTCCCTGCTTTTCATGACTTTGAATATTTCTTGTGAATCCCTTCTAGGCTGCAAAGTTTCTTCTGAGAAATCAGCTGACAGTCTTATGGGAACTCCCCTATAGATAACTAACTTCTTTTCTCTTGCTACTTTTAAAATTCTCTCTTTCTCTTTAACCTCTAGCATTTTAATTATGATGTGTCACCCTGGCTGGTGTGGCACAGTGGATTGAGCACCGACCTGCGAACCAAAGCATCAACAGTTTGATTTCCAGTCTAGGGCACATGCCTGGGTTGCAGGCCAGATACCCAGTAGGGGGTGCAAAAATGGCAACCACATATTGATGTTTCTCTTCCTTTCTTTCCCCTTCCCCTCCCCTCTCTAAAAATAAGTAAGTAAAAAAATTTTTTGAAATTATGATGTGCCTTGGTGTGGACTTCTTTGCCTCCATCTTGTTTGGGACTCTCTGTGCTTCCTAGACTTGCGTGTCTATTTCCTTCACCAAATTAGGAAAGTTTTCTAATTATTCTTCCTAATTATTTTTTCAAATAGATTTCCAATTGCTTTCTTTTTCTTGTCTCCTTCTGGCACCTCTAGGTTGGACCTACTGAACTTGTCCCTGAGGCTGCTTATACTATCTTCCCATTTTTCATTCGTTTTTCTTCCTGTTGTTCTGATTCGTTCTTTTTTGCTTCTTTATGTTCCAAATCATTGATCTGATTCTTGGTTTCATCCACTCTATTGTTTCCCTGTAAATTGTTCTTTATTTCAATTAGTGTATCCTTTGTTACTGGCTGGATCTTTTTTATACCACTGAGGTCCTCACTAAGCTCCTTGAGCATCCTTTTAACCAGTATCTTCAACTCTGTATCTGTTGGATTGCTTATCTCCATTTCATTTAGCTCTTTTTCTGGAGTTTTGATCTGTTCTTTCATTTGGCCAGGTTTCTTTGTCTCCTCATTTTGGAGGCCTCCCTGTGTTTGTTTCTATGTATTAAGTAGAGCTGCTTTGACTCCATGTCTTGGTAGTGTGGCCTAATGTAGTAAGTGTCCTGTAGGGTCCACTGGCACAGCATCCCCTATCACCCAAGCTGGGTACTCCTTCTGTGGGTTGAGTACACCCTCCTCTTGTAGCTGAGCCTACAACGTGTAGTTGGTTACTGTTTGCAGGTCAATAGGAGGGTTTTATCCAGGCTAGTCAACTGCAGGGATTGGCTGTGACCACTGATCACCAATCTCCACTATCAGCTATGCAGTGGTAGGGTGACATGGTCTTAGCTGTTTACTTGGAGTACTGGCCCTGGGGTTTCCTGGGTGGTGCAGGTCAAGGTCAGATCCCACCTGTGTTTTGCCTATGGCCACCGTGCCTGAGCTATAAAGCCATCTGGGATGGCTGCTACTTGCACTGGGCTTGAAGATTCCCACCCCAGGCAAGCTGTGAATCTGGGCTGGCTGCTGCTAGTGCCGGTCCTGGGGCTCACTATGGCTGGCTGTGAGCCATGGTTGGCTATGACTCACTGTGGTTTGTTTGAGAGGATTTAGGAAGTTGTGCAGCATGAGCCAAGGCCAGCCATTCATATGAAAAAGCAGCTTGTGTGGGCCCAGAAGTTGGGTCAGTAGAGCCTCTGGGGATCTCCAAGGTGGGTAAAACAGTGTTAGCCCATTTGATGGGGTCTAAGATATGGCACCAGCTTGCCAGCTCTGTGGCTCTCAGGGGAGGTTTTAGAAAAGGAAGAATGGCCTCTCCTAACCTTGATTCCAGGCACCAGTTTCTCCCAGTAAGTCACTGATGGCTTTCAAGCTGCTATCTCAGCGCTAGAGCTCAGAGGGAGCAAGTCTGTGTAGGTGAGTTTCTCTCTGTGTTCTTTAAGAAAACCTCTTCAGGGCTCCAAAAGTTTCTTCCACCAACTCAATCCCCACTGGTTTTTGCAGCCAGGAGTTGAAGAGACTTATCTTCTGGGCACTGGAACCCTGGGCTGAAGGGCCTGGTGTGGGTCTGAGGCTCCTCGCTCCAGAGACATCCTTCCAGAATTATTATCCACCACATGTGTGTGGGACCAGCCCATTCCATATCTGTGCCCCTCCTACCATTCTGGATGGACATGGTTTCTTTAATTCCATAGTTGTCAGACTTCCATCCAACTCAATTTCTCAGAATTCTGAGTGATGGTTGTTCTACATTTTAGTTGTAATTTTTATGTGGTTGTGTGAAGAGGTGAGCCATGTCTGCCTACACTGCCACCTTGACTATAGGTCCAGTGAAAAAACTTTCAAAATGTGTGAATTCACTTTATTTATTTGTATACTTATATATACATTTCTATTTTAATTCATTCAGTGAATAAACACTTGTTGAATATATACTATGTGATGAGCATTGTCTTAAGTACTAGAAATGTAAAGGAAACTAACCCTTGAATAATATTACTATAATGTAATTAAATAAACAAAACAATTACTTGCAAAGAAACATAACTTTATTCAACGCAGGGAATCCCACATTACTTTAAGAGAAAAGCAATCCATCACAATAATTCAGTAAAAGAGGCACAGGGTTATGTCCAGATCAAACTAAGTCCTGGGAGCATTGCAATACAAGGAACACACTTTATGAAATACTCTTCCAGTATGACATTATTTTCTCCTTTCCTTTAAAAATTCTGAGTCATTTACTCTTCTATTCTTCCTTTAATAAATAGTTACTTGAGAAAAAATGTGTATTCTAATATTGGGTAGAGTGACGGTTGTTCTACATTTTATGTGTATAAATCTATACACATATCTGTAAGGTATAATTGGTTTTTAGTGTTATTCAAGGTCTTTATTTCCTTATTGTTCTCTCTGCGGATGTTCTATCCATTATTTAAAGTGTGATATTAAACTCTTCGGCTATTTTGTAGAACTGTCTATTCCTTCTTTCAGGTCTGTCAATGTTTATCTGATACATTTTTGTCTTTGCTATTTGGTACATATATGTTTATAAAGTGTGTTTGTGATAATCAATATATAATGTCCTTCTCTGTCTCTTTCAATAGTTTTATACTTAAAGTCTATTTTGTCTAATATTAGTATAGCCACCCCAGCTCTCTTTTAGTTACTATTTCAATCCTTTCCATTCTTTCACTGTCAATTTATTTCTGTCTCTGAATCTATAGTAAGTTTCTTGTTGGCAGCATACAGTTAGATCATGTTTTTTATTCACTCTGTTAATAAATGCCACAGTGAGATATCACGGTAGGATGACCATAATATTTAAAAAGGAAAAAAAAACAGAAAATACCAAGTATTGGCAAGGATGTGAAAAAACTGAAACACTCATACATTGCTTGTAGTAATGAAAAATGGTTCAGCTGCCATAAAAAACACTTTGATGGCTCCTCAAAAAGCTCAACATAGAATTACCAGGTTAACCAACAATTCCACAACTTGGTATATATCCCAAAAAATTGAAAACGAGTACCCAAACAAATACACATACACACGTATTCAGAACTGTACTATTTCCAATAATCAAGAAGTGGAAAAGGCCCAAATGCCATTCCATAGGTAAAGAAATAAACAAAATGTGGTATATACATACAATGAAATATTATTCAGTCATAGAAAGGAATGAAGTACCGATACATGGTAAAACACAGATGAACTCTGAAAACAACTCTAAGCGAAAGAAACCAGACAAAAAAGGTCACATGTGTAATTCCATTTATATGAAATATCCAGAATAGGTAAATCCATACAGACGAAAAAGTAAAATTAGTATTTGCCAGAGGCTAGGGAGATAAGCAATGAATACTAATGGATGCAAAGTTTCTTTTGAGGGTAATGAAAATGTTTTGCAGTTAGACAGTAGTGAGGGTTGCATAACCTTGTGACTACAGTAAAAGCCAATGAGTTGTACATTTTGAAAGGCTACGTTTTATAGTATTTAATTTTTACCTCAATTTTTAAAAATCTAATCTTTAGTATAAAAGTTTAGAATAGGCTGCCTCTGGATGTGGTTGGGGAGGAGGGTATGAGGACTGACTTATGAGGACTGACTTGTGAGGAGAATGAAGGAACTCTGTTGGGTGACAGTAATGTTCAATATTTTGGTGGGGTTTGGATTACACAGATGATGCATTTATCAAAATAAACAAGTAGAGACCGAAAATTTGATCATGTTACTGTATACAAATTTCTACTCGAGATAAAATTGTATAGAAATATTGAATTCAGTTAATGATATTTATGTTGAAGTATTTATTGTAATGCACACTGATATCTGCAATATACTTTGGAATGAACCAATATTAAGATGAATTAACAAACGGATACATAAGCAATAAAGCAAACCTAGCAAAAAATAAACACTGGAATCTTAGTATTGAATATACAGGTATACAATGTAAAATTCTTTGAAAATGTCATATGGTTACAATTTTTCAAAATAATATATTGAGGAAAAACTTAACAAACAAGAAAAACATTCAAAAGTCATAAATACTATGCAGAAATTTAGAATATGGGTATAAGATAGAATGATCAAGTAGTAATATTAGTGTCTTCCTTTAAAGAGAACATTTAAGCAAAGATATGAAAGGTAACAAGGAGCCATCTATGTGAGAATATCAGCAAGAGTATCCCATGCTCCTCTCCTCCTCCTCAAAAAAGCTTATTCTATGGCCCTGAAATACAGTGTGTTCAAGAAAGCTAATGTGACTGAAGTAGTATAGGCAAAGAAGAGAGTAGTATAAAACCAGTTTAGAGAGAAGGGAAGTGCCTAGTCATTTGGGATTTGTAGTCAAGGTAAGGAATTTTTATTTTATTTTATTGAAGTGCAATGGAAAGCCATTAGAGAGTTTAAAGTAGGGATGGGGTGGAATGAGTTATTGATTCAAGTTTTAAAATATCACATTGACTGCTCTGTGTAGAATGGTTCTGAAGTGTTTAAGAAAAGTAGAGAAACTAGCATCAAAGTCCCTGCAAGGACAATGGCAGTTTGGAGGAGAGTGCTGGTAGTAAAGATAGTATTAAGTATGAAAACTATTTTGTGTCAAGAACTGACAGTATCTATTGATAGACCGACAGCAGAATGACAGGAAAAAAGGCACCAGGATAGATCTCGGGTTTTAGCTTTATTCACCGAATGAATGAAGTGACATTTACTGAGATGTAGAAACTATGGAGAAGCAGGTTTGGAGTATGGTGAACCTGAGGATCAAAAAAAAAAAATTTATTTAAATTGGGCATGATTTGTGATTTTAGGAAAGCCAGGCAGAATAAAAGAATCAGAATAATCTGGAAGTTGTTAAAGCTGTTAAAAGTTTTAGATTTACAATTTCTTTTCCTTTCAAGAATCAGTTTTGGTTTAATTGTATTAAGGACCTTTGATCCAGTAAAAAGATCAAACTTTAATGCAAATCAAGCTCACTGATTTCTGTTGTCAATCTCTGGGGTTAAAGATAAACTGGGGACCAAGAACCCTGTATCTTTAAACTTAGAAAGGTCAAAGGAAAAAATCAGGAGAGAGGATGAGAAAGACAAGAGAACAAAAAACAAGTACTTGGGAGTAACATATTAAGTCTTAACTGTCTCTCACCCTGCAATGATAACAGACTGTTTCTTAATTCCACATATAACATGCTTAAGTGCTTTACAGTATTTTAAACAAAGTGGTGACTCACGTTTTAGCTATCATCCTTTAATCCCATTAGTTTAACCAAAGTATAATGGAAAAATCCATGGTTTTTAGAACAGAATGAACCTAAATTTAAAGCAGGCCCACCACTCAGTAGTTCTGTGACCTTGAGCAAATTACTTACCATTTCTAATCCTTAGTTTCTTAAATGTAAATGAAAATAATTAACCCAAGAATTAGCATTAGAATTAACATTCACAAAGTGCCTGCTACAAAGAAAGAATGCTCCATAAACAAGAGCTACTATTGTGTAAAAGACACCTAATTCATCAATGCTCAATGCAGTTTCCTCCTTTGGCAGAATAGATTCTGCTTCTAGAAGAGAAGTTAAAGACATCAGAGAGGAGGGGATCACATAAAAGATGATCAATTGCATTCATGTAACACAGAAAGAAGTAGAGAAATCTATGAGCAGCTATGACACATGTAAAATGCACAACTTGTTTATAAGTAGGAACATATTTTCCCGCGGAATCAATGGTCAATTCAACTCTTAGTTAAATTCACAAAGGCTCATAGAAATCATAATATAGTTAAAAGGTAATATACCTCAATAAAATTAGTAGAAAACAAAACTAATGAATCGCCAAACAATACAGAAAACCAAGACACTTTAATATGTAATTTCATTTATTTTGGAAGCCGGTACTTGAGGTTAAAAAGGTTTTATGGAAGGTTTCCATGGTGATCCAGGGAAATTCCAAAAGCTTTATAAAGCTGATGACCCTGGTTCTTTAATATGATTTATTTCACTTTAAATTTTATGGCTTCCCTTTCTTTCAGCATAAGAGAAACACTAGTATTCTGATACTTAATAACCATGATTGCAATAATTTATTTTACAAATGTGAAGGAGTAATTGAGGAAGAATTAGAAGATAGGAAAGAAGGAGTCATAAAGGATATGCTCAAATATAAAGAAAACAACCTTAGATTGAATTAGGTAACCTCAATAGTAAAAAAACTGAAAGGTGGGTAAAGTACAGCATTAAAGTATTAAGGGAGGAAAACTAAGCGATGAGAGTTGGTTAGGGTCCCATCATGACTCACTGATTATTTTAAAGGTCACAGATCACTTTTTAAAAGTAGAAGACATGAAAGCAAGCAATCTGCAGCCTGCCATCTGTACAAAGGAAATGCTAAAGAGTTAAAGATTCATAATTCAAAATGTGACACACCAATGTCATTCAAGATTTTCTTCTAATCCCTTTTTATTTCTCTAAAGTCAACTAACTTTTGCCCTTTTTATGTACATAATATTGTGATAACAGTATCAGTATATCCTGTTACGTAGATAATAACAATAGTACCTAAACTTGAACTAGAAAGATGACCCTCGAAATTGAAAAGTGCACGACGAAAATAAGATGAAAGTATTTTAGGAAAGTCTCCTCAAAAGCCAGCAGGTATTGGCTACTGGGTTAGCACAAAAGTTCATATGGTTCTTTCCATAAAATAAAAGACACATTTTGCATTTTCACTTTATTGATTTGGATATTTTTGACTATGTCGGCTATCTCCCACTATTGGCTTCTAGTGGGTAGAGGCCAAGGAGAGCTGCTAAACATCTTCCAATGCATGAGACAGCCCCACGGCAAAAAAATTATTTGGCAAAAATGTCAATAGTACCAAGAAACTTTGCAAACCACTTTTAACACATTCAATCAGTCACTGCAACCTCTCCATATACTGCACAAATCCTTTTTTTGGGTTTCAGTTGTGTTTTTACCTTTCTTGAAAAAGTTAAGCATATATGCCAAAAATGTTATCTTCTTCCATCTTCAATATTAAAATGGCTGCACAAAAATTCACCAATTTTTATACTTTTCTTTTTTTTAATGCATGCTGATATGATAATCCAATCCCAACACAATCTAACAGAATTGTTGGGAATGAAGTTAAAGACAACTAAGCACCACTAGAGCCATCGTCTGGAAAAAACTAAATGAACTTTTTAGCCAACCCAGAACATGCCTCTTAGGCTATGAGAAATTCCAATGACTTCAAACCACTGAGAGGAGCTTTCGATTTTTTTTCAAAAGAATAAGCCACAAATCAGTTCCATGAAGTCTAACTTCAAGCAATCTAGAAAATCTTCCTGTGAAGTACTGAAATGCTTTTTGGAAATGTGGATGAGTCTGAAAAAAATTATTAATGATGAGATGTTGTGCTCAGATAAAGTATGATTTTCTATAACCTAGTCTTAAGTCCGGGACCTGTATTATTAAGATAAATGTTCGCAAACAAACTAACAACAAAACACACTTAACTATGAGCCAAGGCCAAATAATTTTGCCAGACCCAACTAGAAACAAGGATGCAACAAGCCAAACATCTTTTTAGATGACTGAAGAACTGCTAAGCTTGCCAGTGCCTACCGGAAAGAATATATTTACTAAAACAAGTGGTTACCTTCAGACCAAGAAGATATTTCTACATATCACAACTATGTAAACTCAGCCAAATTAAATGTTCTCCGACTGAATAAAATAATTCTAAATGATCAATCCTAAAGAGAAAAACAGAACTAAAGAAATGCTAATGTGGGAGCTAAAAAGCTTGGCCCTATCAGTGTAGGAATGCCACAAAGGTGGTGTGAATACCTGACTACCAAGGGTTGCCTAATTTCTCTCAAATATCTACAAATGTCTTTCAAATGTAAACAAATACTAATTTGATTAATAAAACTGTAAAGTTATTTAATAGTCTTGCTGACTCATGATATCAGTGTACCCTCATACATTTTCTTAATTAGCAGATAGTGAAAATAAAAAATGGTTTTCATGAGCTCCAGGAATATTTTTGAAAATACAGAGTTGAGAAACACTGTCCCAGTACATTCATGCCTATAATAGTCATTAAAATGTCCTTCAGTTTACCTTTTACTCCCATTTAGAAAACTTAACCCTAACTTCTCGCATTCCATTTTCTCTTTCCTAGCAAAACTGTTGATATTTAACATCTTAGGGAAAGCAAAAACTTGAAGAGCTTTGTCAAATATATCTTCATTTTAATCATGTATGTCCTTAACTTTAATAAGTTGCATTCAACTACGTACATATGAATTTACATTACATTCAATCTCAAGAATTCTTAAGACAATTCCTTCTTTTAATTAGCCAGTGATTTCATCTTATAAAAGAGCTATAATTAAGGTCCAATTACCCTTTAAAGTTCACTTTAATAATAGAATATGGTAATTCAGCTGATAAATTCTTCCAGAGCAACAACTAATCAGAAACCTAAATTATTAAAATATTATTTGCTGTATGGGAATTTCTTACTACATGTTTACTCAACCATATCTGCTAACACATAGAAACTCTACCAAAGTTAATTTAAGAACTTACCAATTTCCCTTGCAATTCTGACAGCTTCATCTGCATCCTGTAAAAGCAGGAAATGAGACCCAACATTAATCCCATCAGCCATTGCACAATGTCTTCAGGGCAGTCATATATTGCACTACTGTCTCCTCTGATTCATTTAATGTTCAATTTTACAACCTTCTAACTCTTTTCATTCAGAGAAATGTAAAATTAATACCATAAGTGGAATGTAAATTCTACCTCACCATTATTATATTAAGAAACTCAAAGCAGTTTGAAATGAGCTGGCAGGAAGCACTAGCAGAATTGCCAAATGATTTGGTGCAGTTGCTTGAATTTAATGGCAGAATTTAGATGTTTACAATCAATACTAAATCATAAATCAGATCATTAAAGGTTGTCCACAGCCAGCTTGTTTCTGTCTCTGTGATATTTATGTCATGTTTTCCTAGATTCTGTCAGCAGGGGGAGTTGATTCTCTATTCTTTGGGAGAAGCTCAACAGACTTTCCAGAAATAAAAATAAATTCCCATTATCTAAAGGAATGGCCAATTGTTCTCCGAAAACAATTCCTTTAGAAATATCCATTAATTTTTCTTTCTTCTTTTATACTTCATACTTTTTTCAATATTTTCTCTTTAAAACCTTAAATTCAACAAACTAACCAGTGGGAGGGAAACTTCCAAAATGCCAAGGAAAGAAAATGCATTCCAAAACAGTACATCCTTATGAATGTAACAATTAGTTATTGCTAAATATCAACCAATGCTACTGAAAAGACATAAACGTCCCTTGAATCTAAACCATTTCATTGATCATTAACTCTCTAACGTGCCTCATTTTAGGACACTCTTGAAACATTTCCCCATATAACAAACAACAAAGAGAAAGCTGAAAAGAAGGTCTTAAACACAAGCCTTCTAGTAAATATAACTTTTTTTTTATAATTTAGTGACATGAAGTAACTTTCAGAAGGAATGACAATGTTTTGAAAGCACTAGCTGGTAAGCATTCCTGAACTGTTTTAGAAAATAACTTTAAAATATTAAAGGGAAGGCATTTTTTAAGCTTTTAAACTAGCTTAAAAAAATCAGGCATGCTTACCAGCTATGGTTTCAAAAGTGTAGAGTAACCAAATCAGAATCCTCCCCCAAAAGGGGGAGCAGGGGATGTTTATAACTGGTTCATTTATGTCTAATAAAAAAAAAAAAATCTTCCTTAAAAGTCTTCAGTACCTAATAACATCCCCTGAATAAGGAGGTTGGCAGGGGAAGTTGTCAGAAAAATTTAATTTCCTTTCATTAGCCAGTCTGCTCCACAAATAGGTGCTTGTTAAGTTCAAAGCGGTCCTGAAAGCGACATCAGTTTTAAATCCCCCCTTTTTTTTTTTAACTCCATGCAGTCACATCTGCTAATGAGGTTTTCCAAATAACAATTGTTTTCAAGTCAGAGATAAATCTATACCTCCCACTCTACCTCCCCGCCACCACCACCAATCAAGGTTTACGGCTTTAGTACAACTTTGCTGTTTTTGCTGACCCTATTTCTTCAAATTTTAGCTTAAAGGGATAAAAATCCATGAAAAGGGTCATTTAAGAATGTTAGTGGTTTCCACACATTGAGTTTGAAGGTTCTTTGTTCAAGCCAGTGACAGTTATTGGAGAATACTTCCCCTTAATAGCCTCTCTGTCAGGAAGTGTTAAACCTGCCAAATGCGGACAATTAGTGCCTCCCGAACAAAATACAGGAAGAGTGTTGGCTGATGGAGGTTGGATTATAAGCCTTAGAAGGAAACTTTTAACGTGTCTTTTCTTTCAAAAGTGCAAAAGTCTATTTGCAAAATATATTTTGAGAGAAAATAAACTGCTGCCTAAAAGGTAAATTACTTGAGAGAACAGACAGACGTTAAAAAAGAATTCCTAGAATTCATTAGTTATATTTTATCATTTATTTATGTATACATATATTATGAATGTGTGTATATATAATGAGATGTATCTTACACAAAGCAAAAGCAAAGCTTCTTAAAATTCTTCAACTGCCACAAATACAACACTTCTATAAACTGCTGCAAAACAATTTTATCTTTAAACTAGTCAGAATGCATAATTTTTCTTACTATGAAAAGAAAATTCTAATAAATGAACTTCCAAGTGAAATCAAACTACTTTAAGCCTTAAAAACTGATCTTTCAACCCCAGCTGGTGTAGCTCAGTGGACTGAGTGTCGACCTGTGAACCAAAGGGTCGCCGGTTCGATTCCCCAGTCAGGGCACATGCCGGGGTTGCCAGTCAGGTCCCCAGTAGGGTGTGTGGGAGAGGCAACCACACTTTGATGTTTCTGTCCCTCTCTTTCTCTCTCCCTTCCGCTTTGTCTAGAAAAAATAAAATAAATTTAAAAACCTTTTCTAAAAAATTGATCTCTCACTTGTCATTCATTCATCCCAAAATATTTTATTGAGGACAAATTATATACTGGATATTAAAAACTATTATCAGGACTTGGCCGGGTAGCTCAGTTGGTTACAGCATCATCCCGATACACCAAGGTTGCAGGATCCATCTCTGGTCAGGGCACGTACAAGAACCAACCAATGAATCATAAATAGGTGGAACAACAAATCAACGTTTCTCTCTTTCTTTGTGTCTGTCTGTCTGTGTGTCTCTCTTCCCCCGCCCCAACTCCTTCCCCCTTTTCTCCCCTTCCTCTCTCTCTCTAAAATCAATAAATAAAAATTTTTGTAAAAAACTGTTACCAGCTTCAACAATAAACTATTAAATACACTCAGCCCAAGCCAATATGTTGCTCGGCACATTTATTTTATTATCAGGCTATATAAAGCTACTTTTAAAGAGATTAAAAAGCCCCATGTAGCTCTAAATATAATGGTACCTAATGACATATCACACAGTGTAACTTCCCTATAAGGCTATAGGCAGGAAAAGAAAAAAGAAAACTTGAATAAAATTTTTGAATTAACAAGAAAAGACTTTTTCTTGTTGAAAAAGGAACAAACATAGACAAAAACCCTAGGTTATCAAGGCACTTAATATGTTCCAGAAATCAAAAAAGATCCATCAGGCAAAAGTGAAGCACAGTAAGGATGTGGCAGAATAAAATGATGGTAGAAGGCATGGCCTGTTCTGGCGGGGACTTACAGAATTTGGTATAGAGTTCCTAATTCCTTGACTCTATACAGGGGAATGATGACTCAGATTTAGAGTATAAGAACATAACTCTATAAGAGATTAAGAAGTACACATTGGTAGCAACAAAACAGTCCCGGGGATGTAAAGGGCAGCATAGGAAATACAGTCCATGTTGTAATAAGTATGTATGGTACCGCGTAGGTACTAGATTGACTGGGGAATCACTTTGTAAAGTTTATGATTATCTAACCACTGTGCTGTACACCTGAAACTAATACAAAATAATATTGAATATAAACTGTAATTGAAAAATAAAATTAAAAAAAAAAGCAAAGCCACTTTAGTCAACCTACAGATGCATAAGTGAGGGATAAATTTTGTAATTAAAAGAAAAAAGAAGATAACTCTAAAGATACGCAAGACACAGTATGTATTGTGGAAGGGAAAGCAAGTTGTCAGTAATATATATAGTATGACCATATCTACATTAAGAGAGAAAAACACATTTGGATGCTCATAAAAGCAAACATATCGGCATATACAAAAAAACTCAGTTTTGGTTACTACTTAAAAGTACGATTAAGAGCTACGGAAAGAGGGGGACTTCATGTTAAATGTTTTCAGCACAAAGATCAAGCTTTCACACTTTATACTACTTTCATAATTTAAAATTAAATCAGAGGGTTTCTGGTCAGGATGGAGGCGTAGGTAGACACGCTTTACCTTCTCCTGCAACCACAGCAAGAATTACAATAGATCTTAAAACAAATAACACCCGGAACTATCAGAAAATCAAGCTGTGTGGAAGTCTGACAATCAAGGATTTAAAGAAGACACATTCATCAAGATGGGTAGGAGAGGGAAAGTCGCAGAGATGGGTAGAAAGGCACAGAGATGCAGTGTGGCACAGAGAGGCAGTGTAGCACAGAGAGGCAGTGTGGTGTGGAAGGTGGTGGCAGTGGTGGTAGCAGAACAGACAGTCCCACATTCCCATATGGTGGACAAAAATCGGGAGGAATACCTTGGGGGCAGGCAATCCCAGCCCCAGGCCAGACCGCACAGCCCCGGGTTCCAGCGCCAGGAAGATAAATCCCTCTAACTTCTGGCTGTAAAAACCAGTGGGGGTTGGAGTAGCAGAAAAAACTGCTGGATTTTCAGGAGATTCAATTTAAAGGACCTGCATGGACTTGGAATGTGTGCAAACCCACCCACTCTGGGATTCAGCACCACAGCAACAGGTGGAAGGGTGCCAGTTGCATGCGGGAAGTCGGTAAAGTGACTGGAAATGGGGCAAGTGCCGGGCAAACCTCCAGAAGCCAGGCAGCGCCACTGTCCCCTCTCCAAACCCTCGCCACACACAAAGCCACAAAGCGGTGAAGCAGGCTGACCCTGCTCTGGCAATTACCTACGGCTCCGCCCCACATAATATTACTGGTGCCTCTTCTACAATAGGCCACACTACTAAGGCAGGGAGTTAAAGCAGCTCTACCTAATACACAAAAACAAACACAGGGAGGCTGCCAAATTGAGGAGAAAAATATGGCCCAAATGAAAGAACAGAAAAAGAACTAAACAAAATGGAGATAGCCAACCTATCAGATGCAGAGTTCAGAACACTGGTAACCAGGATGCTCAAAAAACTCATTGAATACAGCAACAACATAAAGGAAGAAATGAAGTTTACACTAAGTAAAAAAAAGAAAAATTTACAGGGAACCATCAGTGGAGTGAAGGAAGCCAGGATTTAAATCAACAATTTGGAACATCAGGTAGAAATAAACATTCAACTAGAAGAGCAACAGGAAAAAAGAATTCAAAACACAAGGATAATATAAGGACCCTCTGGGACATCTCCAAATGTACTAACATCTGAATCATAGGGATGCCAGAAAGGGAAGAGGAAGAGCAAGACATTGAAAACTTATTTGAAAAAATAATGACAGAAAAGTTCCCTAATTTGGTGAAGGAAACAGACATTCAAGTACAGGAAGCATAGAGCCATAAATGAGTTGATCCCAAAGAGATATCATAATTAAAATTCCGTATGTTAAAGATAAAGAGAAAATCTTAAAAGCAGCAAAGGAAAAGCAGAGTTACTGACAAAGGAGTTTCCATAAGACTGTCAGTTTATTTCTTAAGAGAAACTTTGAAGGCTAAAAGAGACTGGCAAGAAGTATTCAAAGTGATGAAAAGCAAGGACCTACAACCAAGATTACTCTATCCTGCACAGTTATCACTTAGAATTGAAGGGCAGATAAAGGGCCTTCCAGACAAGGTAAAGCTAAAGGAGTTCATCATCACCAAGCCATTATTACATGAAATGTTAAAGGGACTTATTTAAGAAAAAGAAAAAAATCAAAACTATGAACATTAAAATGGCAACACATTCACAATTATCAACAACTGAATGTAAAAAAAACTAAGCAAACAATCATAACAGGAAGAGACTCATAGATACGGAGATCATTTGGAGGGTTATCAGCTGGGAAGGAGAAGGGCGAGAATGGGTGAAAAGGTACAGGAATTAAGAAGCATAATTGGTAGGTACAAAACAGATGGGGGATGTTAAGAATAGTATTGGAAACAGAGAAGCCAAAGAACTTATATGCACAACCCATAGACATGAATTAAGGGGGTGTGGAGGGTTGCTGGAGGGAAGTGGGATACCAGGCAGAGGTGGGCAAAGGGGGAAAAATTGGGACAACTGTAATAGCATAATCAATAATATGTATATTTTTAATGGGAGAAAAAATTAATTAATAAATCACATTTGAAGGTATTATTCAAATTATCTAATTAATGATTTCCAGGACAATAAATATTACCAAAGCAAACTAGTATTCCCAAAATCTGTTTAAATTTTTCATGGTTCCTCATTGCCCTTGAACCAAATTTAAATTCCTTACCCTGGTTTCAGTACTTGATCCTGCCTGCCTGAGCCACCAATTCCATCCCCAGGCACTACCCTGCACTTTACTCCCCATCACAACGTCCAGGCATTCTCCCCAGCCTTTATGCATCCTACTAGACTCAGCCAGAAACTCCCTTATCTTCTCCTTTCTTTCACCAAACTAACTCTCATTACTATATGCCACACACTAAGATCTGAAGACACAGAAGGGAAAACTAAAGGCACCTTCCCAGCCCTCCTATAATGTATAGGCTACTGGAAAAGACAGGTCTTAAATATGATGGCACAGCAGCTAAAAAAAAAAAATCATTATTGAGGTGCATGGCATATCAAAGAAGTAAAATGGCCTTATGACAACAGGGGATCTCTAATTCAAAAACAGTTCCAGGAAACTTCTCAGACATAGTGACTTTTAAAGGAGGCCTAATAGTGAAAAGTATGATAGAACAGAGTGAGCAAGGCTGGGGCCTGAAGTGTGAGCCTACACTAGAGGTAAGCAGGCCTCATAGGCCACATTAGAAAGACTGAACTGCACAGGGGTGTCCAACCTTTTGGCGTCTCTGGGCCACACTGGAAGAAGAAGAGTTGTCTTGGGCTACACATTAAATACACAAACACTAACAAAAACTGATGAGCTAAAAAGAGATTTTGAGTAAAATTACAATTTTGTGTTGGGCTGCGTTCATAGCCATCCTGGGACACATGTGGCCTAAGTGCCCCAGTTTGGACACCAAAAGTGAGAAAATGAGGAGCCTCATTTTGTCTGCATTTTGAAAAATTTAGCATTTAATTTACTTATTATTATTATTATTATTATTATTATTATGTGTACTGTCTAACCTCTGAATAGCCCTATCCCATTAAAGCTCCATAAAGGCGGAAATCTCTCTGTAGTTAGTTCATTGATATATTTCAAATGCCTAGAACAGTGCTCTGCTCACAGTAGTTATCCAAACAGTTGTTGAATAAAAAGAATGAAGGAATGAACAAATGAATAGTTTAGATAGAGGCAAGAGGGTGTGAGGAGTCTCTGTTGGAAAGCAGTAGTCTAGGTGAGAAAAAAATTACAATTTTTCTCTTAAACTCAGGAGGGCATGCATCAGGATTCACCTAAATATCACTTTCTTTAGAAAGGTTTTCCAGTCCCTCTACACCAGGTTAGGTGCCACTGCTGTGTGATCACATTACACTCTGTTCTTTAATTATGACAGCTCCTGTCACACTTAAGGTCCATCACAGCAATGACTAGCTCTGTCTTGCTCTCTACTGAATCTCCAAAGCTTGGCAAATCAACACATTATTTGTTGAAAGCATAAACAACTATTCACCAGTTTCTGTAGAAATAAGTCTGTTATACGACAACCACGTAAATTAGGGGTCCCCAACCTCCAGGCTGCGGACCAATACCAGTCCGGGCCTGTTAGGAAACAGGCCACACAGCAGGAGGTGCGCTTGAAGGTAATGCACTTGAATTATTCCTAAACCATCCCCCTAACCTCGGTCAGTGGAAAAACTGTCTTCCACAAGAACAGTTCCTGGTGACAAAAAGGTTGAGGATCGCTGTCCTAAATGATCTACTCCAACACCAACAGAACTACTCCTCTCCAGAGTATCAATGTTATGAGTAAACTTATACCAAGGAGGTGTAGTTGCTTGTTCAAATTCACAAAGTGATATACAGCAAAGTACCATGCAGTAGTTCAAAGGATGGGCTCAAGATCCAGACAGGCTTGGGTTTTGCCTCAGTTTAAAACAAAGTACATTCACTGAAATATTGTTGACAATGGGCAAAAAAAACCAAGCTCAATATTTACCCTTGCCTCTTAATTCTCAGTCAAGTACTTTTTTCACTGCGTCATGCAAATTCAAAAGTTTGAAACTTAGGTTTCACAGAATCTATTCTTAAAAATATATAGATAATGATACCCTAAAATAAATATTTCATTAATTTCAACAAACTTTATATGGCAATAAGTTTTCAAATTGAAGGGTTTCAAGTTTAAGTTATACTAAAAAGTAATAGAAACAGGTTCATTTCAATTTACAGATATTACACTTCAATAAAAATGTGAAATAAGTATTAAGTTTTGTGCTACCAAATACGCCTGATCTCTGTTTATATAAAATACATCTCTTTGAAGCAAAATATCATTCCTTCTTCACAAATCCAACTTGGTGATATATTAAGAAAAAGCAAAACTGATTATGTTCACCACTCTTATCTTTAGAACATTTTTAAATCAGTTCTCATAGCTAATAATTATATAATATACAATAAAATACATGAGAATACTAAAGGGATTAAAATAGCAGACTCTGTTCAAGTATTGTTCAATAATATTCTATAATTACAAGAAAATTTCCAACAGGTGAGGCAATAATCCCCTTAGATGAAAATTTAAATACAAAGCTTTCAATTGAAGTACTTAGAATAGTTTTATAATTATATCAAAAGTAATAAAAGTGAGAAAACACAGAAAAGTACATAAATAAAGGAAAAATGTATTAGCTATAACAATATTCCTGACGGTTTCAAATTAGGTGGTAGGAAAAAGAAACAATCCAATACTTCAATCTATTCTAAACCAGTGATTTTCAAACAGTGTGCCACAAGAATTTTTACAACATGCAATAGTTGACTATTTAATCAGGGACACTGATCTCTGTTTTCCCTTAGACTGTCAAATAAAAAAATGACAACAGCCAATAACAGCCATCTGGTGTGAATGAATCAAAATTACACATAATTTTTTGTCAGACCAGCAAAACATATATTTTTTAATGTGCCACAGAATATATGTCAGACCAGCAAAACATATATTTTTTGATGTGCCACAGAATTTGTCAGACCAGCAAAACATATATTTTTGATGTGCCACAGAATTTTGATGTGTAATGAATCAAAATTACACATAATTTTTTGTCAGACCAGCAAAACATATATTTTTTGATGTGCCACAGAATTTTAAAAATTAGTTTACATGTGTCATGAGATGAAAAAGGTTGAAAATCGCTGTTCTAAATGATAAAAAATCCCTGGGGTTCATTCCGTAATCCCAGCCTGTTCTGAAGGAAGTTTACTGAGGCTCTGAAGTTAACGTTTCGGGACACTGATGAGGAAAGGGTAGCAGGAAAGTATTAAGCTATATAATTCCAAAACAGCTGTCCACAAAACAGAGAAAGAGGAAAAAAAGCCAAAAGAACCAGTAACTATTGTTTTTACTCCTCTTTTTCAGGACACTTTACACCTCATGAGCTCTATCATCCAGCCCAAGAATACAACAGGAAAAAATTCTGTTTTACAGAGATATGATGAGAGGGGTAGGGATGTTGCTATAAGTAAATACACAGATCACAAAAGTATAAAAAAGAATTAGCAATAATCGGATGACTTTTCTGTGAGACCAATATATTTGTTAACCCACATAAAAGGCAGCAAATCCCAGAAGCTAAGAGCACAAGTGCTGGAGGCAGAAGACTGGGTCCCAAAACTGGCTCTGTGACAGTGAATGAGTTACCTACCCATGTGCCACTCTGGGATTTGGCGTCCTCATCTGTAAGATGTAGATAATAACAATATCTACCTTACAGGGCTATTGAGAAGATGAAATCAGTTAAGGCTGAAACACACTAGAACACCATAAGCACTCAGTTAAGGTTGGCAGTCTGTGACAAAATGGACAGGCCACCACCCCAAACTACCAAGTTTTTTCCTTTCCTGCCTGGCCTTGATTGTTTATCCTGTGGTCATCACACATCCTGTGAACCTGTATAACACTGAACTAATACCAGCACTATAATACAGAAAAAGGAAATTGTGTATATGCATCTCCAGCGCACTTTACTGGTTCAGGTGATCTGAGTACTCATTATTGCTGGTGGGCAGGGGAGGAAAACTAAAACTGTAACAAAGACAGACAAATTCAAATAGCTCTTCTTGATGATAAATACCCAGTTTATCTCTACAGTGATGATAGTATCAAATTCAGACTCTACCATCCATGATTCAGACCACACCTCTCCTTTCTCACAAGCAACTTAACAACCCTGAATTCTGTACTTACTAAGTGAGAGTCCTGCTAATCCTTCTAATGGGAAGCTACTTAGGAATTTACTTTCATCTGCTGGTTCTAGGACAAATTAGCAACTGTTTTTTGCAAAAAATTAAAATTAAAAAAATTATTTCTTTAAGACAGTATGGGTAAAAGCTCTGTCAGCACACAAAAAGCATCCTCAAACTATTCTGTGTTCATACATAAAGTAAAGCAAAATTTTCAACAACCCTGGGTTCAGGAAATAGGTTACACCTAATTGTGTTTTCCAGATAACTGAGAGTCAAGAAGAAGACTTTTTTTTAATGTATTTCTGAATCTTTCTAAAATTTACTATACATTTCTATAATTGGACAGTAAACATAACCAAAATTTTTTTTCAAAAATATAAAGCCTCTGTGGCACAATCAGAAAAGTTACTCTTGGTGTAGCAGGGGAAAGGGACACTGATGTCTACTACTGCAGTTTGTAAATACTAGGACACTGTTTTTCAGTTTTTGGTGTTTAAAAATGGTTCTCTTCACATTAGTTTCTGTTCTTGTTATTTGGTTCTTTTGGCTAAAACAAGAGCACAGGTTTTAAAATCTGGCTAATTAAGTGATTAAAAAATAATTACTAATTTAACATATACTGCATAACTTACAAACCTCATTCAAATACATTAAAATACTCAGCTCTGAGGTATAAATGGTTATTATTGTACTTTCTCAACACGACAGGAACTCAGAGAAGTTTAATGAATTTCCCAGAAAGTTGGTATGCTGATATGTATTACCCAAATGCAGCAATGTAGTCATTGGTGATTCCTCCCTCTGCTTCACACCTGCCATCTAACAGATAACACGATCCTATAGATTCAACTTCCACCATCTTTCTCAACACCATCTACTTTGCTGCATCCTAATACATTATTTTGGGCCCCTATCATTTCTTGCTTGGATTAAAGGGAGAGCACTGTAATTCGTCTACCAACTTGGAATTTTGCTTTGCTCCAATACATCTTCTATATCACAAGCTATAAGATGTTTTCAAACTCCATAATTGTATCATGTTAACTTTTCTCCATTTGGAGGCTCCCAAAGCCACAAGAATAAACCTCCAAACCCAGATGCACAGCATCCAAAGCCATATGTATCTGGATCCTAAATTTATCTCCAACTCATTTACTATAGAGCCTCACGCTGCGTACCAGAAGTTTTCTAAAGCCCCCATGGTCTCTCAGCTCCAAGCGTTCACAGTAAGATATTTTCACTGCCTGTAGAGCTGTGTCTCCACCACCATTCTTTTTAGTTAACTCATTACTACTCAGGCTTCAAGTATCACTTAGATATCACTTTCATTGGGAGATCTGTCATGATGCCCTCAATGCCCCTCTTACATGGGCACATGCATTCTGAAATTAGCATTATTAAAATGTATTAAATTGCCCACCTACTTGTATGTAAGTCTCCCTAAGCGGCCTTGAAGTTCTTTGAAATTGAGGTCTGCAGCTTGTTATTCCTTGCCTGACAAGTGGGATGGGATTTCCAAACTTCTTCCAACAGCATCAAATGAACTCTCTTCCCTCTGCTATCATGTTCCAGATAAGGAGTTAATAAGATGTCGAATAAAACAAAACTTGTTAAAGATAAATACCTGATTCCAGATGATCACTAGAGAAATACCCTTTAAAACAACATTAGTTTCTCTCTAATAAAAACGATGATTCAAGGACAAAACATAAGGAAAACCATTCAAGAGGGCTCCTTAAGTACTGCACACAATGTTTTAATTTATTTAAATTTTCAATTGCAGTTGACATTCAATATTCTATTAGTTTCAGATGTACAGCATAGTGGTTAGACATTTATATTTATATTTAAATATATTTATTTACTTATATTTATATAAATAAATATAAATTATATATTTAACTGACAAAATGATACTCCTGATAAGTGTAGTACTAACCTGGCACCATAGTTACTATAATATTACTGCACACAATGTCTTAAAAGACTGGGGTAAACCATCTCCATATAATATTCTAAATATTGAAATAGTGGGGGCAGGAAACAACAAAAGTTTTACGGACAAATGTAACAAAATGAAACCACATTAATTTACTCAAGTAGGAGGTGAAAATTACTTGCCCCCCCCCCAAAAAAAGTAGAATATAATATAGTTGCCAAGAAAAAGAATTTAGTCTTAAAAATACCACATGTTAACTTTCTTAAACCCTAAGGATTTAAAAAAGAAATGTCTGTAAGTAGCACACGCATTCTTCCCAAGCAAAAGTATTCCCAATGTAGTTGCTAAAACCACAAGGTATTCCAAAAATTTACACTATATATTTACATCAGAAAACCTCTATCTGCAAAGATATCCTAAGGGTAATCTTTTACCCAACATCTAAACTACAAGATGTGAAAAGTAGTGTAGTTCCAAGTGAATGTGGAGTTACTACACAGGAAATCTAAATTAATAACAAATTTAAAAGAAAAAACATGCACAGCCTCATATCAAAAGTAATTTATAGCAAACTACAAATAAAACTTCTATTCAAACTTAGATAAACAAAGGAGCATTCCTTAAAAACATATTTAAATGCTTATCTGAAAACTGTAACCTGTAATTTCAATTGTGTACTAACAAACTAAATCATACAATAGGTGTTAAGAACTGTGTATCATAGTTAAAATTAACACAGATAATAAGAACCTATCATTATCTGAGAGCATAATAGGATCTTAAAAATCACCTAAAACATACAAGAAGACAAAATGGAAAAGATAACTAGGTTTTTCTTCTACTTTCTACTTTACCCTACTTTCCAAATTACCAGAGGTTGCAAATGAAATACAGATTGTTAAATGCAGCCTCCCTGAATAAACAATCAAAATAACCTGAGCAAACAAAAACAAGTGAATTACCTGGTACAGTAAAGGATACTCTCTCTTTGAGGCAATTTTGGAGCTTCCAGAGAAATCCGTTCAAGACCTACTAATGGCCACAGTTCAAGATCCTATATTCAAAAAGTACACTGCTCTGGGAATGTAATAGTGTCATTCCCAGCATAGGGAATATAATCACTAATAATGTATTAACTGTATGGTGCCAGGAAGGTTCTAGAAATATTGGGGGAAACACTTTGTAAAGTATATGACTGTCTAACCACTATGCTGTACCCCTGAAACTAACACAAAGTAATACTGAACATAAATTGCATTTGAAAAAAAACCTGCAATATCCCCAAGATGCCCATCCAAGTCCACTACTCAGGGGCCTCCCCAACCACAATGGTCAAAAAAGTCTCACGCTGGAGAGAACTCCGACTTTGAGTTCAGGAACTTTGGGAATGAGGAACCCTTTGATTTTTCAGATCAGATTTGAAAACATTTAGTATCAGAAGAAATCTTACTGATTACTAACAAGACCTTCCTTATTAGTAATAAAATATCCTCAAAATGTTTTGTTCTAACTCCATATGCCGAAGTTCATATGAAAAAAGGTAGGTGTAGAACCTATACCTTTATCTTCACACTGGCTACAGGAGCCATGAGGTCAGAAGTTTTCATCAGATTGGTATCAAAACAGAACAAAATTTATCTTGAAAGCCATATCAAAACCTTGAGAACTTTCCTCTCCGTCTTGACTTGTTTTGTCTAAGGGAGTCTGGGTGTGGGAGAGATCTCCCCTCCAAATCTTAAAACACCAAGGTACTACATATTGTCAGGCCTGTAATTAGAGATGGCCAACCATTAGGCTGAGGTATACAAACAATATATTTCATATGCCATTACGAGCCTCTCATAGGTTTGTGTCAGGCTAAGTCTCTGTTCTTTGTGAGTCAGACTTCTTAAATGTATTAAATCTGTAACTCAAATTCATGTTCTCATCTTTCTAAATGACATAATTTCACCAAAGATCATTTAGAGTTATAGCAGACTCTTTTGTAAGCTTTTGATATGAATGATTCAAGAGACAACTTACAGAAAAAAAGAAAGTAAAATCTCAAACATCTAGTGTTCTGCATTTTTTTAAATTAAAATGAGAAAGCTTCAGAAAATAATTCTCATTCCCAAATTGTTTCCTTATAGTGGAGACAAAGTTCACAGAGAAGAGGAAAGATATATGACAAACCAAATGAAAAATGTAAAAAAATTCAAACTCTCTCAAAACTGATGGTCTTTATCCGGCTATTCCTTTCCATTCTATGCTCCTCCATTTCTTCCACCTCTTCTCTTTCATCAGCTGATATGTTCCCCTTTCCTTCTGGCTGACCAAAAACTTTCAAAGCAACACTACCTTTTAAAATTAAGCCCTCTTAAGACACTACATAATGATAATAGGAGCTACCCAACAAGATGATATAACCCTAGTGAACATTTATGTACCAAACACAGGAGCACCTAAATATGTAAAGAAAATCTGGATGGACATAAAGGGAGAGATTGACAGAAATAGAGTCATAGTAGGGGATTTTAACATCTCATTAACTTCAATGGATAGGTCTTTCAGACAGAAAATCAACAAGGAGACAGCAGCCTTAAATGACACACTATATCAAATGGATTTAATCGGTATTATCAGAGCATTTCACCCCAAAGCAGCAGAATATACGTTCTTTTCAAGCGCACATGGAATGTTTTCCTGGATAGACAACATGTTAGGACACAAAACAAGTGTCAATACATCTAAGAAGACTGAAGTCATATCAAGCATCTTCTCTGGCAATTGTGCTATAAAACTCAAAATTAATCACGAGAAAACTGAAAAATACACAAAGGCATGGAAGGTCAATAACATGTTATTAAATAATGAATGGGTTAACATTGAGATCAAGGGAGGAATCAAAAGATACCTTGAAACAAATGAAAATGAGAACGCAACAAGTCAAAATCTGTGGGACACTGGGAAAGCAATCTTAAAAGGGAAATTCATAGCATTACAGGCCTATCTCAAGAAACATGAAAAAGCTCAAATAAACAATCTAACTTTACACTTAAAGGAACTTGAAAAAAGAACAACAAACAGAGCCCAAAGTGAGTAGAAGAAAGGAAATAATAAACATCAGAGCAGAAATAAATGAAGTAGAGTCTAAAAAAAATAATACAAAACATCAATGAATCTAAGGGCTGATTTTTAGAAAAGATAAACAAGATTGACAGACCTTTAACCAGACTCATGAAGAACAAAAGAGACCCAAATAAATAAAATCAGAAATGAGAGAGAAGTAACAATGACACCAAAGAAATACAAAGGATTGTAGGAAAATATTATGAAAAAATACATGCAACAAATTGGACAACCCGGACAAATTGGATAAATTCCTAGAAGCATAAAATCTTCCAAAACTCAATCAGGAAGAATCAGAGAATCTGACAGACAGATAATACCTAGTGAATCTGAAACAATAATTAAAAAACTCCCAAAAAACAAAATGCCTGAAGTGGATGGCGTCACAGGTGAATTGTACCAAACAGTCTGAGATGAGCTTACACCTCTCCTTTGCACATTATTTTAAAAAATTTGAGACAAGAGAAGACTCCCAAGCTCATTTTACAATGCCAGCATTATCTTAATTCCAAAATCAGATAAAGACACTACAAAAAAAGAAAATTATAGAACAATATCCCTGATGAACATAGATGCTAAAATCCTCAACAAAATATTAGCAAACTGAATGCATCAATACATCAAAAAGATCATACACCATGATCAAGTGGAATTTATTCTGGGGATGTAAGTTTGGTACAATGTCCACAAATAAATAAATGTGATACAACACATAAGCAAAATGAAAGATAAAGAACACCATGATCATATCAATAGATGCAGAAAAAGCATTTGATAAAATGTAGCACCAATTTATGATAAATACTCTCAGCAAAGTGGGAATAGAGGAACCATGCCTAAACATAACAAAGGCCATATATGACAAACCCACTGCCAGCATCACACTCAACAGGCAAAACTGCAAGCATTCCCATTAAAATCAGGAATAAGACAGTGATGTCCACTTTCACCTCTCTTATTCAGAATAGTACTAGAAGTCCTAGCCACAGCAATCAGACAAGAAGAAGAAATAAATGGCATTCAAATTGGAAAGGAAGAAGTAAAAATGTCATTATTGGCAGATGACATGATACTGTATATAGAGAACCCTAAAGATTCCACCAAGAAACTACTAGAACTGATAAATGAATTCAGTAAAGTAGCAAGATACAAAATTAATACCCGGAAATCAGCTGCATTTTTAAATGTCAATAATGAACTAATAGAAAGGGAAATTAAGAAAACAATCCCATTCACGATTGCTTCAAAAAAATACCTAGCATAAAATACCTAGGAATAAATTTAACCAAGAATGAAAAAGACCTGTACTTAGAAAATTATAAGAAACTCAAAAAAGAAATTAAAGAGGAGACAAATAAGTGGGAACATATACTGTGTTCATGGACAGAAATTACTGACATCATTAAAATGTCCATACTACACAAAGCAATCTATAGATTCAACGTAATTCCTATCAAGATAACAACGACGTTTTTCAAAGAACTAGAACAAATGTATAACCACAAAAGACCTCGAACAGCCACAACAATCTTGAAAAAGAAGAACAAAGTTGAAGGAATCACATTACCAAATGTCAAACTAAAGTATAAGGCCATTGTAACCAAATACCATCGTACTGGCATAAAAACACATAAATCAATGAAGCAGAATAGAGAACCCAGAAATAAGCCCATGCCTTCATAGTCAATTAATATTTGAGAGAGGAGGCAAGCACATAAAATGGGCTAACGATAGTTTATTCAATAAATGGTGTTGGGAAAATTGAACAGATACATTTTAAAAAATGAAACCAGACCACCTTCTAATGCCGCACACAAGTATAAATTCAAAATGGATTAAATACTTAAATGTTAGACTTGAAACCATAAAAATCCTAGAAGAAAACATAGGTAGTAAAATCTTGGACACTGCTTGTAGCAATGTTTTATAGGACATATCTCCATGGGCAAGGGAAACAAAAGAAAAAAATAAACAAATGGGAGTATGTCAAACTAAAAAATTTTTGCACGGCAAAGGAAACCATCAATGAAATGAAAACAACCCACTGAATGGGAGAACATACTCACCAATACATCTGATAAGGGGTTAATATCTAAAATTTATAAATAACTTAAAAATCTCAACATCAAAAAACCAAACGATCCAATTAAAAAATGGGCAAAGCACCTGAACAGGCACTTCTCCAAAGAGGACATACAGATGGCCAATAGAGATATGAAAGAAAGGATGTTCAGCCCCCAGCTGGTGTGGTGCAGTGGATTGAGCGTTAGCCTGCGAACCATGGGGTCACTGGTTCAATTCCCCAGTCAGGGCACATGCCTGGGCTGCAGGCCAACTCCCCAGTAGGGGCGCACAAGAGGCAACCACACATTGATGTTTCTCTCCCTCTCTCTCTCCCTCCCTTCCCCTCTGTCCAAAAATAAAATAAATAAAATCTTTTTTTAAAAAAAGGAAAGAAAGGATGCTCAACATCACTAATCATCAGAGAAATGCAAATTAAAACCACAATGAGATACCACCTCACACCTGTCAGAATGGCTATCATCAATAAATCAATCAACAAGTGCTGGTGAGGATCTGGAGAAAGGGCAACCCTTTAGCACTGCTGGTAGAAATGCAGATTGGTGCAGCCACTGTGGAAAGTAGCATGGAGTTACCTCAAAAAATTAAAAATGGAACTGTCTTATGACCCCCAATTCCACTTCCGGGAATTTTTTCAAAGGAAACTGAAACACCAATTTGAAAGAATATATGTACCGCTATGTTTATTGTAGCATTATTTACAATCACCAAGATTTAGAAGCAGCCCAAGTAGATGAGCGGATAAAACAATTATAGTACATTTATACAATGGAATTCTACTCAGCCACAGGAAAAAATAAGAAGAAATTTTACCCTTCATGACAGCATGGATGGACCTCGAGAATAATATTCTAAGTAAAATAAGCCAGTCGGAAAAAGACAAATACCATATGATTTCACTCATATGTGGACTCTAATGAACAAACTGAACTAACAAGCGAAATAGAGACAGACTCACAGATAGAGAGCAGGCTGATTGCTCTCGGGGTGGGGGTGGAGGGATAGAGTATAAAAGAAAAAGAACTCATAGACACAGACAACAGTGTAGTGATTGTGGTGGTGTGCGGTGGGGTGTGGGTGGTCATGGAAGAGGGTGTAAGGGGGATAAATGGTAACGGGAAAAATACAATTAAAAAAACTATAAAGATAACTAAAATGTAATTAACACAATTGTGTTATATGGAACAGTTTAGCACATTAAAGGTAAGTATATGTCAGATTTCTTTATATTAATGCAATTTTCAAGGAAAAATCTTTTTTTGTTAATTCTGTTTGAAGAATAGCTTAAGATTTCAGAATAAACTATTAAAAACATTTTACCATAACCACCCACTTGTCCATGCAAGTGAAATTTGGATGCACATATTGGATTTAGCCATTGTCCATAACTCCAAATTTTAAATGTTTGTATTAATCAAAAAACTATCCTTGTCTAATATGTAAATAATATGCATGTAATCCTATGTGGTTAAATATTAATTAAAATTCTGATTATTTTTATTTTACATTCTAATAAGTTAATGTTATGTATTTTATCCTATGTAGTTAAATAATATTAATAAAAGTCTCATTATTTTTCTCTTAAAAAAAGAAAAACAATTAAGCCCTCTTAGAATAGGGCAAGCCTCTATGGTTGAATTAAAGTCTTGGATTCATTCTGAAGTGAGAGGCATCACCAAAGACTTTCCAAAACCTATACAAGATAAAATTTACAGAGAACTTGAAGGTATTCTAGAAATGTGTAATCTAGAATCTCTAAATTAACATCAATTGATTCATATTGCTAGTACAACCCTGCACAGAAAATATTGGATTAAAAAAAAAGAGAGTAGGAAGGCCCCGAGAGTCACTTGAGACCTCTGATTATAATGGAAAGCAGAGAGATTTAGAAAAACTGTAAATAATGGATGAACTCATTGGGAGGCTACCACGAAAATCTTTTATCTGAAAATAGGCTGCACTCTAATCCAGTTGTGCTAGCAATGCCACACACAACAATAAAAGATAAGTCCACTGGAGACTTCAGAGATGGGTTCTTTAATACCTTTAGACAGCATTTAGGAGTAGACCCTGGAGCAACTGTGACCGCAGATCTCTCCTCACTTTTTGTGAGCAGCCTTAAGGCAGAAATAGAAAATATCAGAAACAAGCAAAACCTGGATGGGAACTACCCACTGTGTCAGATCTTCAAATCCACGCTACACACGCTGAAAGACTGAAACAAACGCAAATAAGACCCAGAATAAACTGATATCCTTACAGATAAAATTAGATGCTCCCACTCCAAAAATTAAAAATCATTCTTTTAACAAAGACACTTAGACACTATAAACAGAAATGACAATAAATAAATAATTGTTCTGAATTAGCCAAGAAAATGAAGGGAAAAATATACATAGGCAATATTCCAACAGCAAATCAAATAACTCTTCCCCATTTTACCTGTCAACTCAAAAGGAAAAATTGCACTAATTATTAATTATTGATGCAGGTAGTACACTGTGAAACTTAAACCCTGCCATTGTTACACGAGGTCTCCCTATGAGTCAACAAAGTGCTTGGATAATGGGTATCTCTAATATTCTTCACATTTCCCATGTTCCATGGGAAACAATCCCATGTTCAACAATCACCTTTGGACCTTTAGTCAAGGGACACTCCTCCTTCCTATGAGGCATTACATCCACTAGCTTCATAAGAAAGAATCTACAGTACAAACAGAAATTCCAGATCAAATGCTATACTAATGACCTCTTCCAGCAATTCTGAGGACTCTGCTATTCTTCATCAAAACAGAAAGTATTTAGAGTCAGACTCATTACTAACCTTGTGACTAAATCAAGCCCAAATCGAAGATTTCGAGAAAACCAGATTTCTTGTTAGAGAAAAAATACAATTATACTAGCAAAAGTATTCGGTTGACTACCTCAAGGTTTATAATGTACTACCTAAACCACTACACAAACTTGCACAACTCTCTATAATGAGAAGGTAAAGAAAGACTAAAACCCAACAACTGACAGCCTAATAAAGGTTTGTCGGGCACTGCTCAGGGTCTTTCAAGGCTGCAATCACGGTGTGAGCCATGCTGCATTTTCATTTGGAGGCTAAGCTGGGGCCAATTTAAGCTCATTCAGATGGCTGACAAAAATTTATTTTCTTGTGGCTGTATGACTGAGGGCCCCACCTTTTGCTGGCTCTTAGACGGAGATTGCAAGCTTGGATCCTTTGGACACTTAGATCCTGAGAAGCTGCCGCAACTCATTGCCATGGGGGCTTCCTCAATATGGCCACTTGCTTCATCAATCCAGCAGTCAGAATCTGTTCTCTAGTGTCCTAAGACAGGAGTCTTATATGATGAAACAGTCACAGGAATGACACCCAATTATTTTGACCTACAATGTAACTGAATACAGTTATACCCCATCACCTTTTCATATAATGTAATTTAATTAAGGGAGTTATATGCCATCACCTTTGCCACATGCCATATGTATCACAGGTTCTACCCAAACTGAAGAGGGAGAATTAAACAAAGGGTTCGGTGTTTGGTAGTTCCTCAAAAAATTAAACACAGAGACCTGGTCAAGTAGCTCATTTGGTTAGGGCATCATCTCAATATGCCAAGGTTCTGGGTTTGCTTCCCAGTTGGGGCACATACAAGAATCAACCAATGAATGTGTAGATGAGTGGAGCAACAGGTCAATGTTTTTTCTCCTCTCTCTCCCTTCCCCCCTCTTTCTAAAAATCAATAAATAAATTTTTAAAAAGGAAATGTTTATTACTTAAAAAAAGGTAAACACAGAATTGTCATATGACCCAATGATTCTACTCCTGTACACAGGTACACCTCATTTAATTGTGCTTTGCTTTACTGTACTTCATATATGTTGTGTTTTTTACAAACTGAAGGCAAGACCCTCCACCAGCAAAAAAAAGTATGATTCACTTTATTGTGATAGTCACTTTATTTCAGTGGTCAGGAACTTAACACACAATATCTCTGAAGTATGCCTACACATAACCAAGAGAACTTAAAATAGGTATTCAAACAAATACTTGCATACAAATGTTCATAGCAGCACTATTTAAAACCACCAAAAATAGAAACAACTCAAATGTCTATCAACTAATAAATGGATTCTTTTTTAAAAAGGTAGTACATACTAGGGAATACTATTCAGTCATAAAAAGAAATAAAATACTGATACATGATACAAAAGATCCTATATTCTGCTTTGTTTACTTTTAACCTTGTCTAAATTCCTTATTTTCATATACTTGCAGTTACAGAATCTTTTTAATTTTTTTATAGATTCAAATTCTCTGGTGAAATTCTTTATATGCTTAACTATTTTTTCCACATTTGCCTAAAATTTCTTTAATATATTAATCATAGTTATTTTACATTTTTTATCAGCCAACTCCAGTATATAGAGCATATGCGGCTCTATTTCTATTATCTGTTTTACTTTTTCTTAGTTTTCAGTTTTGCATTCCCTTTATTTAGGTGTGTCTAACAACTGTGTACCAAATGACAAATAATGTGCACACAATGGTTATATGTGCAAAATGTGTTTCCTGGAAAATTATTCATCTAACAAGTATTTACTAAGCACTGCCTATGTACCAGGCACCATGTGCAAATGGTACTGTAATAACCCCACCAACAAGGAGCTTAAAATCCACTGTAGGAAGCAGACAATTAGCCCATCTTAAAACAGCCAAAAGGCCCCATAAAATCTGAGCTCCCTTCTACACATCTTACCTCTCTATTACTTCCAACATTTCTTCCAACATTACTTCCAACACACACATTACTTCATCTCTGACTTCTTCTCCCTTGATCACTCCAGTCACATGACTCCTCATTATTTGTTCAACATCAAGTACACTTCAACCTCAACATCTTTGTACTTATTTTTTCTGCCTAATATGCTTCGCTTTTCTCCATGATAACCACATGACTTGCCCTGTCACTTGTTTAGAGGGTACCCTCCAGCATTCCCTTTCCCCATTCCTTGTCTTATGTTTCACCATAGCATGTACTATAACTTTATTTTTTGATCATTGTCCTTCTTCTACAGTGTAAGCTTCATGAGGACAGGAATTGTTTTATGTTTTGTTCATTACAAAGTGCTATATCTACGGCACTTCAAACAACGTTGGACAAATAGTATGCATTTTTTAAATACTTCCTAAGTAGATGAATAATTAAATGAATGAATAAATTATTTAAAACGTGATGGGTGAAGCACAAGGTACGAAGGGAAGATAGAACAGAGGGCCTAATCTATAACCAAGACAGTAAAGGAATGCCTCTGTGAGAAATGTGTGTTAAGTCAAGACCTAAACAACAAATAGGAGACAATTAGGAATTAAGATAGAGGCAGAATTAACATACATATGACAACATTAAATACAGAAAGTTCAAGAATCTGAAAGGTGTCACATATGGTTGGCACATACAGTGCAAAGGGTAAATTGGCACAGTATCAGTTTCAAGAGAGAAACAAAGTCCAGCTATTTTCAAAAATATAAATGAGTAGTCATTCAAGAATATTTAAACACAGGCATATGATCAAATCTGGACTTCTGAACGACCACTCAAGCTGCAGTGTCCAAAATTAATTGGACAGACCAAGACTGGTTCCAAGGAGACCAATTAGAAGGTTAATGTCCAGAGTATATGATGGTAATTGGAACTTGGTGTTAGCATGAGGAAAGAAAGAAGGAAATGGATCAGAAAGATATTTAAGTAGATTCTCTGTAGCAGTATTTATAAAGAATGACTCCAAGTTCCCAGCTTGAGAAACAGTGTGAAAAATGTCAGCATTTTCCCAGGCAAGGAAAAAATGAAGGAAGGATGAGAAGTTTACAGCGAGAGTCAGCAAACTTTTTTCTGAATGGGCCAGGTAGTAAATACTTCAGGCTTTGTGGGCCATAAAGTCTGTGTCACAATTACTCAACTGAGCCATTATAGTGGAAAAGCAGTCAGACGATATGTAAAGAAATACGCATGGCAATGACCCAGTAAAGCTTTATTTATTTATAAACAGACATGTGGATCGAGCCATAGTTTGCCAATCCCTGATTAGAGAGAAAATGGTGAGGTCAGCTTTTGACTTGCTGCTTTCAAGGTGCCTCAAGGAGCATCGGGTAGAGCTGTTTGAGAAGCAACTTAATATGTAGTTCTGAAGTTCAGAAGAGATATGTAGAACAGATTTATAGGTCTGAGATCGGAAGCCATAAAAATATTTAAGATTGTACAGGGTGTTTGTACAATAAAAGAAAATGTCGTATCAGAACCCAGAATAAAACCAACTCTTTAAGGAACAAAGACAGAAAGTATAATCAGCATGAAACTAAGCAGGAACATTCAAAACAAGCCAAAAAATACAAAAACAAAACTAGAACTGAGTGAAGTGACAAAAGTTGAATATTTCAAGCAGGAAAGAGTGACCAAAAGACTTAAATGCTTCAAAGAGATTGAGGTAAGAGAATTAAGAATTACATACTGGATTTAGTGAGAAGGAGAAGTTGCTGGTAGCCTTTGCAAGCGAAACATCAGTGGGAATGAAGAAAGAAGCCAGACTTCAGTAAAGAGTAAGTATGGGGGATGGATGAAAAAGGTGAAGGAGGTAATAAGTACAAACTGGCAGTTATAAAAAATAATCATGGGAATGTAATGTACAGCATAAGGAATATAGTCAATAATGCTATAATAACTATGCATGGTGTCAGATGGGTACAAGACGTATAGGGGTGACCAAATCATAAATCATATAAGTGTCCAGTCATGTTGTATACCTGAAACTAATAATATTGTATGTCAACTGTATTTTTTAAATAAAAATGTTTTTAAAAGATTAAGTAAGAAGTGTAGAAATGAGAGTGAGGAGAATTCTTCTAACACATGTGGAGGTGAAAGGGAAGAGAGAAGTCAGATGACAGCTAAAGAATGACAAGGACTTATTATGTTCTATGAAGAGTAGGAACACATATTTCTTTCCACTAAACTGGAAACACCATCATGTGAGAGGGTCATGGGTATCTTTGTTTATCACTTAGCAGAGGTATCAATATACTTGTTGAGTGGCTGAGCATTTTTTATAGCAATGGTAAAGGAATGGGGCTAAATTGCAAGGAGAGTTTTAAGATACAGAACAGAGAAAAGACAATCAGTGAAGACTGTAGCCCCTAAAGGCTATGAAGGGTATACCTGGAGCATAAGAGGAAGAACTAGGTTTACAAAGAATAGGGAACACCTCTTCCTTGTACAAAAAGAGAAGGAAAAAAAATGGATGAATACAGGTTAGGGTAAATATCAGTAAATGTGAACAAGAAGCTAAAATTTTTTTCTTCTTTTTTAAAAGTTTTTTTTCACTTACAGTTTTCATTCAATATTATTTTATATTAGTTTCAATGTATAGCATGGTAGTTAGAAAAAAGCTGAAAATTTTACTAACCAGGGGTCAAGCTTATTATCTATCCTATAATACATGAAACAATCCTGCACAAAGAACTTCCCAGCCCTAAAAGTAAAAACAAGAAACACTGAGATGGAGAGTTCTTGCACACTAACTCCAATCATAAGGTTAAAGTCTACACAGGGACTCTCTTATAACAAGAAAAAAGATTTTTTTCAGCAGATGGGGTGTAGGGATGGGGACAGGGAGACAGACATACATACACTCCAACTTCAGCATTCTGTCTTAGAAGCCTTCAGCTGCAAAAGCTGCTTGCTGGTTAAGGAGTTATGTTTGGGATCTATAGTCATTCATTGCTATACCACTTTCCCCTAGAAACATGTTTACAATGTATATTTTAATGCATATGGATGGAAGCTCAATACAAAGATATACAGAACATCACAGGTTTTAAAACATTAAATAGATGCTGCTAAAATAAAATCCAGAGACCTAACAGCACATTTTTAAATCACCAAGTTTTTTCCTATGAAAGTAAGAGCCAATATTGATCATTAAACATAATGCTTAAGGAGGGTACAGTGGGTAAGTGGGCAAAGGTGGTGGGGTGGGGGAAGAATGGGGACATCTATAATAGGGTAAACAATAAAATAAAGAAAAGAATACAATGCTTAAGTGGCATCTTGCTCTTCTTAACTCATGGTATTTAAAATAACCCAAGTGTAAACAACATTGATTTTTTTTTTTAACCTATACAGGTATATTTTTAAAAGCGGTAATTGCATTTTATCTTACACCTTTGACAAAATGTTTGACCTGAGGACATGTGCTATAAAGATCAGAGTAAAATGGTTTCTCACCTTGACAACTCCATCAAAGCCAGGAATTGTGTTAACCTTTGCTTTCTTAGCTAATAATTTGCTTTCAATCTTGTCACCCATGGCTTGAATAGCATGTGTGTCAGGTCCAATGAAAATGACATTTTCTGCTGCCTGTGAAGAAATAAAAATAGAAATTTATAACAAAAACATTATGGTAATTGATATAGAGTCACAATTTTATAAAAAGAAAAACCCATATATAGCCTCACTAATTATTTACATACCAAAACAACTGGAAAGTAAGCACTGGAGCCAATACATTAAAATATATAATACTGTACTGCATACAGGAAATGTCCACACATATATATGAAACAAAGTCAAAGAAAGATAAAGGTAGCCCTGACTAGTATAGCTCAGTGGGTTGGGCATCATCCTGCATCATCCAATAGGACTCCAGTTCGATTCCCAGTCAGGTCCCAGTTGGGGGCATGTGAGAGGCAACTGATAGATAGATGTTTCTCTCAAACATCAATGTTTCTTTCCCTCTTTCTCCTTTTCCTCCCCTCTCTCTAAAAATAAATAAATAAAATCTTTTAAAAAAGAAAAAGAAAAGTAATAAGAATTATTGATTGATATTAACAGATTTCTTTGGAAAAGCAACTTCTATGGTGTTTATATATGGTATCCTGCCACCAAATCTAAACAGTAAGTTTACCTTTTTTTTAAAAAAAAGACTTTATTTATTTATTTTTAGAGAGGGAAATGAAGGGAGAAAGGGAGGGAGAGAAACATCAATGTGCAGTTGCTTCTCATGTGCCCCCCGACCGGGGACCTGGTCTGCAACCCAGGCATGTGCCCTGGACTGAGAATCGAACCAGTGACCCTTTGGTTTGCAGGCTGGCAGTCAATCCACTGAGCCACACCAGCCAGGGCTTACCTTTTAAAATGCTTTATAAATCTTTGTATTGTCGATACTCTGCAGCATAGTGCCTAGTTTAACACAAACATTCATTTTTTATTGAATATAAACTCTGTGCCAGTCTCTGAGCTAAATGTAGAGGATAACATAGATGAAAACCACAGGATATCAGCTAATTCAAGGGATTATGAACAGACCACGAATGCTTCAAAAAATACACTAATAAAGTATAGATATCTATATCCTTGTGACAACAAGATGGAAGTCAATACAGTGGGAATTTACCAGGTAGAGTTACAGTTTCAATAAAAACTGCTCTGCATAGATTACAGTTAGTGCCCAGCAACGGATCCATCTCTCTGTGTTTCTGTTATAATAAAGTGCTAATGAGGAAAATACTAACTAGGGACAAAAAAGTATGCTGTAGGGAATGGTTTAGAGATGTAAAGGAGGGGTTTGCTGAGGTAAAAGATGAGGTCATTAGCTAAAAAACTGAGGTTATATATGAAGAAGGAAGACCGGATTGTATGCTGGGCATCATCAGAGTAAAGTGCCTAGCTGTTGATTCTCCCACGACCTTCAGTCAGTATAAAGAATAAATAGTGTATTTTATGTGTCATATTGCAGATATTGGCACTGCTGCCTGAAGGACTCTTGGTTTGGAAAAGGAGCTTCATTTTCCTGATGAGATACTATCCAGAGAAGCTACTGCAAGGTATTGCTCAGATTGCTCTCTCAGCCATTACGGCTCAAGAGAATTAAACCCACCTTAGAAGGAGGTGGAAGTACAACAGAAGATCAACAAAAGATATATTTGAGATGATAAATGTTTGGGAAATGAGATGATGACTTCAACTTTACACACACTGAGTTGAGATATCTGTGAGAGAGTCAAGTGCCTGTTAGGAGGTAGGTAGAGAGGTCTAGAGGTTATTATTCCACGCTGGCACATGGATTTTTAAAGGCATCGAATATAGGAGGTAATTAAAAGTTGCAGATGAAATCATTCAGATAAAATGTATACAAAGCCAATGCCTTTAAACTCAGGATACCTTCTTTTCCTCCTGTCCAAAAGCAAGACAGAAGAAAGAGACATTTTTAGATTCTAAGATTAAAACATCCTTTTCTTTGTATTACAGTGGGGATAATAACCACCTTGCAAATTTGACTGAAGGACTGAATAAAATAATAACTTAAAACACCAAGCTGAGTGCAACAACTGTTAGTTCTTGCCCTCTGACCTGAAGTCCTGATAAAAAGAGAACACTAGATAATAAGACAATGAGGTCCACAGGGCCCCAAAATACATTACAGAAACCCAAATACCTACAAATGTCAGTGTCACTAATGGCAGAATGCTAGATGAGAAATTTTTTTTAAGGTTTTATTTGTTTATTTTTTGAGAGGGGGGAAGGGAGGGAGAAAGAGAGGGGGAGAAACATCAATGTACAAGAGAACCATTAACCAGTTGCCTCTTGCACACATCCCCAGCCAGGGACTTGGCCTGCAACCCAGGCATGTGTCCTTACTGGGAATCAAACCGGTGACCTTTTGGTTTGTGGGATGATGCCCAACCCACTGAGTCACATCAGTCAGGGCAAGAAACCTTTTCAGCCATAACAAATGTCTCATCAAATGTTTCTGTAATTTTAATAGAACTTTTTCTTTAAAAAAAAAAAAAATTACGAAAAACCCCCAAAATGTGAAACACATGAAAAGTGGAGTTGCTCTGTAAGAGGGAACATGGTGATGGCAGGCCTACATCTCGACATATTCTATGTCTTCATCTGGATAAGCTAGTCATTTTAAACCATAGCAATAATCATATTCATTTCTTTTTATCCCCAAACTACAACCCACTAAACACTAAGTCAAAAGAAAACAATCATGTTTAACTATCAATTGTCCTTGCATATTCTCATTTTATATTATAAAATGAAGGTATTGTTATTATAAATGTTGTTTTAAATATGACTATGCCAGGCAGATGTAATCAAGGAATCAGAATACCTACACTGACAACGAGTTGAAGAACATAAATGAGAACACCTAAAATACATTATGATTATACAGTAAAAATTCTGATTAATGACCAGGAACCACAGATTTACCAGAGTTTTCTCATGCATTCTAATTGGAAAAAAAAATTACCTCCTAGTGCAAAATAACCAGAAAATAAGCTCACATAAAGTATTTAGTGATTCTTCTTTGTCCACTCAACACAATAGAAAAACAGCCAGTAACTACTTCAATGTCTTTGTTAGTTTCAATGAACTAACTTCCTATACATCTATGTTTTAGTAGTACTCCCTGGGTTAGCCTTTAAATGTAATTAAAGCAAAATTAGAAAGCAGTATCCTAGCTCCTGGCTCCCATAATTCTTTGACCAAAAAAGCAAGGATGAAGTCAGGGTAAGACAGTATGGTAATTGCAAAGTGAGGGAGCATGTTTCAAAAGTCCTGAATTCTTGACCAAATTCATTTGTGTAATTTAGAATTTAAGGCCAGAATTTATCCACCAGTAGCTTTTTGTTACTCTTCTGTTAATCTTGTATCTTCTGTCATCCATCTAATTATCCATTTCCCTTAGATACTAATGAGTCTTTTAGGTATGCCATAGCAATAAAATTTACTTTCAAAAATATGCTCGGTAGATGTTGTTGTAACTTTATCATGAATGATAAATATAATACCTGAATGTAGATAATTGTCTAACAGTCATAAAAAAAGTGGACATTTTTTTCATCATCATTGGAAAACAATTTCATAGTGGTACACATAGGAAAGAAATTATGAAAATCTGAAATCATTGCTATAAGATTTCTTTCATTTTCTAAAATCTGTGATTCTATGGTGTTGGTCTAATTTTGACAGAAAAATGGGAAAATGGGTTGGTTTTGAACAGTATGTTAGGGAAATAGTGAGATTTAATTTACAAAAGTCTTTATGTAGCGAAGGACAGAAATAATCTTCATCTGTAAAAATCAAATGTATAATACAAAATTGATTCTTAGAAATATCGAAACAGTTAGTAAATTGCAATCTTATGAACTTAGATTTTTTTTTAAGTATACACTTTTGGCTTACCAAGAATTAATACTCGGAAAACCGTAAAACCGAGGTCAAAGAGGGGAGATACAGCCTTGGAAAACCTGCTGAACTGCCCAAAGGACCCAGGTTCTGAACTTTAATGTACTCCACGCTAAAAGAAAAAAAGGGCTTTTGGTAGAAAAGGTCAGGTCAAGAGCTGGTGCAGCACGTGACATTAAAAAAAAACTGAATCTGAGGGAAAGCTTTCAAAATAGTTACCTCAAAAGCACATAGTTGCAGATAGAAAGGGCTACCCTCTGAAATGGTGATAATAATATGAACATCAAAAAGAACAACAGAGAGATTACAAGGTTAATTCATCTTTTCGAGACCTCAGAATAAATCTTTTCCTGCTATTTCCATCTCTATTGAGCTTCTTGGACATGTAAGGCTGATTTTAAAATATATATACCTCTTTTAAAAGCAACATAGAGGAAAACTAATTTCACACATAAAACTAAGCAAAGCAAAAGTATCAAGGTAAAATGCTACACAACGTTTTTATCAGAAAAAAGATAAGGACTAAAATAACATCCATTGAGTAAAAACAAAGGACAAGACAAAGATATGCCAACAAAACAGATCAAGACTTTTACCTATTTCAAAACAAGCTAAAGGACGTCTAAAAGTTATATAAAACATGAAATAACATAAATCAGAAATTAGAAACGTTTAGAAGTGGCAGATTCCATGATAGAATTAGAAACAAAAAAGAAAACCATTTTAGAAATGAAGACTAAACTAGAGGGAATAAAAGAGACAATAAAGGAAACAAATAATGCCTCAACTAGAAATAGAAAGTGACAGGGGAAAACTTTTTAAAAATGTAGATATCAAAAAAATGAAGAAATTTTTAACAAATGTTAGAGAAAATGAAAAACACTAAAGATAAAAGAAAAGGCCATCCTTCTTACGGATGAGTCACTGAAAAATAAAGCAGAAAAAATGCTAAAAACAATTCAAGAAAACTTTCTCAAAATTGAAAATACATAACTAAAATGTATACTACAGTATATCTGAGGAATTCAACCTAGAATGACCAACATCATGATACATTCCAGCAATATTATTTGAGAGAAAAGGGTAGGGGGGAGAATGTGACTTATACAAAAGAGAAATTTAAATTATCACCAGATTTTCATAGCAATAACTCATGCCAGAAGAAAACTGAGTTATGTACTTCATTGACTAAGACATTCAAGAAAAGTAATATGAACCAAAGATTTTAAATCCAATAAAACTGACTTCCAAGTATAAAAGCCAGAGAAAACATAACAAGCAAACTCATGACCTCTTACTGAGGAATCTAATAGAAAAGGTTTGCAAACTACATTCGGCAGGACAAATCTACCTCCTACCTATTTCTGTGCAGTCTACAATCTAAGAATGAATTTTACATTTTTAATTGTTGGGAAAAAGAACTTTTAAGAATACTGTATCATAATATTTAAAATTATATAAAACTGAAAAAGTTTTATTAAAGGACAGTCATGCTCACTAGTTTACATGCTGTATGACTGCTTTCTTACTACCAGGCTAAAACTAAGCACTTCACAAGAGATCGTATGGCCCATAAGCCAAAAATATTTGCTCTATGGCATTTTACAGAAAAAGTTTGTCCACTCCTATATTAGAGAATGAGCTTCGGGAAACCAAAATGACTAAATATATCAACAGAAAGGGCCTGTACTTACTTGTAGAATTAAAAATGAATGGAAGCAGAATCAAGATGGCAGAGGAGTAAATGGGAGTCACACTGACCTTCTCCCAGCACCAATCTGGAATTACAACTAAATTGTGAAGAAATCACCCGGAACAAACAACTGAACAACAGTGAGAGAGAAGCCTTATAACCTTGAACCAACAGAAGAATCAGTTCAGCACAGCCCAACTGGTAAGGAGTGGGGTAGAGACACTTGAGAAGGCTGGCTGGGCACCCTCAGGAGGCAGCACCACAGGGATATTGAAGCAGCCAGTTGGATCCCCCTGAAAAGAGCGGGGCCTAAACAATAAGCGGGGATCCCAGCCTACAGCACCAGAGCCCAAAAAGTACACAGGTTTTGAAAAGTGGCAGGGCTGCTCTCTGCCAGAGATGGGCGGCTGGAGACAAAGAGCCATTTAAAGAGCCAACGCATAAATTTTCATTCGGAGCCACTTACTCAGAGTTCTGGCAAAGGCAGGGGCAGAGTGGGCTAGAGATGCCTGAGGAGAGACTGAGGTTGGAGGTTTTGGGGAGAGAATTAAGAGAGTAACTGCTGGGATCCCAGTGCTGAGACTTCCCCAATGTGGCAGCACCCATCTTGCTCAGGCAGACCACCCCCCTGAGCTGTGGCAGCCTGAGAGGAAACAATAGCCCCGCCCCCAGGAGGGACTCTGCCCTGGCCCTGTGGTGCTTAAGCCCGACTGCTGAGCACAGAGTGGCAGCCACAGCAGTAGATCCCTGCAAAGGCGGGGCAGAGTGGACCAGAGGTGCTTGAGGAGAGACTAGGGATGGAGACTTTGGGGAGAGAACTGAGAGAGCAGCCTCCGGGATCTCAGTGCTGAATCGTCTCCCATAGGGCAGCAGCCATCAAGCTCACACAGACCACTCCCCTCCAAGCAGCAGCAGCCTGAGGGGAAACATTAGCCCCAACCACAGGAGGGGTTGTGCCCTGCCCTGTGGCGCTTAAGCCTGACTACAGAGAGCAGAGTGACCAGATTAACAACGCAAGGAGACAGACACAGACAGTAGATCCTGGGAAGTCTCCAATAGAGTGCCTAAGGTCAGACGGGTTCAACATCTGACTTCACTATGGGTGGATCCAGAATGAAAAAACAGCGGTAAATACTAGAGGCTATTGACGAAATCCACTGTGGTCTTCTCCATGATTTGTGATACTTTTACCACATAGCTTTTTAACATTCATTTCTTGTCCATCAAGTTGGTGCATATTAAGTCACTAGATTTTATACCATAGTCTATTTCTCTCCTTTCTTATAATAGTCTTAATCTCTTCACAGCCTTATTAATACTGGTTCATTTTCTGTTGATAGTGGGGTTGCAGAGATTTATTTCTGTGGTTGTGGGTTTGTTTCCTGGGCTTTGTGGTTTTGCTCCCACAGACAAATAATGGGAAGACAGAGAAACAACGCCCAACTGAAAGAAAAGGAGGAATCCTCAGGAAGACTACTAAATGAAATAGCGGCAAGTAAACTATCAGATATTGAGTTCAAAACAATGATTATAAGGAAGCTCACTGAACTCAGTGAGCTCAGTGAGAATTACCAAAAACTACAGGGAAACTATGAGGAACTTATGCAAACTATATCAGCATGTAAAAGGACATAGAAACTATCAACAAGAACCAAGAGGAAATGAAAAATACAATTTCTGAGTTGAAGAACACAGTAGAAGGTTCGAAAGCAGGCTAGATGAAGCAGAGGATCAAATCAGTGAGCTGGAGGACATCGTAGAAAAAAAACTCCCAGGAAGAGCAAGAAAATGAAAAAAGGCTGAAAAAGAATGAAGAGGGGTTAAGGGAAATGCAGGACAGCATGAAACATAATACTATCTGTATAATAGAGGTACGAAAAGGAGAAGAGGAGGAGCAAGGAATAGAAGACATGTTGGAAAAGTAATGGTGGAAAACGTTCCTAATTTGAGGAAAGAAAAAGTCACACAAGTCCAGGGAGCACAGAGGGTCCCAACGAAGAGGAACCCAAGAGACCCACTACAAGACACATCATAATTTAAATGGCAGATATCAAGGACAAAGAGAATCTTAAAGGCAGCAAGGGAGAAACAGTAAGTAACATATAAGGGAGCCCCCAAGAGGATAGCAGCTTTCTCCATAGAAACACTAAAAGTCAGAAGGGAATGGCAAGAAATATTCCAAGTAATGAAAAGCAAAGGCCTGCAACCAAGACCATTCTGCCCAGCAAGGCCCTCAATTAAAATAGAAAGCAAAATAAGGAGTTTCCATGATGAAAGGATGCTAAAAGGATATACCTCTAGCAAATCAGCATTGCAAGATATGCTAAAGGGATTGCTTTAAGAAGATGAAGAAAAAGAGTGAGAGAGAGAGAGAGAACACAAGTACAAAGGGAAAAAAACGAATACATACCTATCAATAATAACTTTAAATGTAAATGGATTAAATGCTCCAATTAAAAGACACAGAGTAGCTGAATGGATAAGCAAACAGGACCCACATATATGCTGCCTACAAGAGACCCACTTCAGACAAAAGACCTACACAGACTGAAAGTAAACAGTGGGAAAAAAATATTCCGAGCAAATGGACAGGAAAAAAAAGCCAGGGTAGCAATACTTGTATCAGACAAAATAGACTTCAAAACAAAGGCCATAAAAAGAAACCCAGACGGACACTTCATAATACTCAAAGGAAGAATCTATCAAGAAGAAATAAACATTGTAAACCTATAGGCACCCAACAAAGGAGCACCCAAATATATAAGGAAAATCTTAGAGGTCTTCAAGAAAGATATAGACAGCAACACTCTTATAGTAAGGGATTTTAATACCCCACTGTCAACAATGGATAAATCACCCAAACAACATATCGACAAGGATATTACGGAACTAAACAACACATTAGATCAAATGGACTTAGCTGATATATATACAGAACCTTTCATCCCAAAGAAGCAAATTACACATTCTTTTCAAATGCACGTGGAACAGTTTCAAAGACAGACCACATGATAGGACACAAAACAAGCCTCAACAAATTTAAGAAAAATCCTGGTTGGTGTAGCTCAGTGGATTGAGCGTCGGCCTGCGAACCAAAGGGTTGCTAGTTCAATTCCCCAGTCAGGGCACATGCTTGGGTTACGGGCCAGGTATCCATAAGGGGGTGCGCGAGAGGCAACCACCCTTTGATGCTTCCTTCCCTCTGTTTCTCCCTTCCTTCCCCTCTGTCTAAAAATAAATAAATAAATAAATAAATAATTTTTTTTTAATTAAGAAAATTGAAATCATATCAAGCACTTTCTCAGACCACAAGGATAAGTGGATCAAAAAAACTATGCTACATTTACACAATGGAATACCACACATCAGCAAGGAGGAAGGAGCTGATACCTTCACAAAAGCATGGATGGAGCTGGAGAGCATTATCATAAGTGAAATAAGCCAGGCAGTGAAAGACAGACACCATATGATCTCACCTATAAGTGGAATCTAATCAACAAAATAAACAAGCAAGCAAAATATAACCAGCAACACTGAAATGAAAAACAAACTGACAGTAACCAGAGGAGAGGAGGGAGGACAATGATAGGAGAAAGGGAGGGGAAGGGTCATCAAGGAACATCCATAAAGGACTCATATGCAAAGCCAAATGGGGGAAGGATTGAGGGTGGGAGGTGGGGAGGGGTGGGGCTGGGGAAAGTGGTGATTGGAAAATGTTAACCAAAAAAAAGGGGACAGTGGGAGGCTGGGAGTACTGTGGAAAATTAAGAAGCCAAAGAGCTGGTATGTGCAGCCCGTGGACATGAACTAAGAGGTGTGGGGGTGATGGGATGGGGTGCAGGGCAGAGGGGATAAAGGGAAGGAAAAATGGGACAACTGTAATAGCATGCTCAATAAAATATACCAAAAAATAAAATAAAATAGAAATAAATGAAGGCTAAGGAGAAAATACAGTACATAATAGCTATATTTTCTGACAATACAGATATAGTACAACTATTTTTAAATGAGGAAAGGAGGTGATGTGTAAAACTTTAATATTTTCAGTAATCATATTGGTATTTATATTGTTATTGTGAGATTCCTGTGTTGGCAGTACAGACTAGGCAAATAATTACAAGTCAGTATTCTAAATATGGAAGAATGAAGATGCAGAGGTAACAAAAAAGAGGTTAAGTAAAAGTTCTGCCATCTCAAATTTTTACTGAAAGTGTAACTATGAACACAGAAGTTATTTTTACCTCACATAAAATATAGATATTTAATTATATTTTTATATTAAGTTATACACTACATATTAGAAAAATATATTTATTAATATAGCATGTTTATTATATATTAAATTTGTATATATATTTTATCTGTGGTTAGCATTACATCAAAATGCAAACATTTTTAATGTATTGACATTACATATTATTAATATAACAGTTAATACAGCACATGTTATAAGTAATAAACATATGTAATATAAAACATTTTTAAAACCTGTTAATGCACGTTTTATTTCCTAGCCCCGCAAACTAAGGCCTAGAAACAATGACCACCAGTAGCAATGATCATGCCTGGCACCCTGACTGTGGTCTCTAAATACCATTAAAACAAATCGCTGTATCTTGAAAAGATGGCTGATTAAAGGCATGGAGCAGGAAATGTAAAAGTGAGCCTAGGATAACATTTCAGACCAGGGAGCAAGGAAACTATAAAAGATTATGAGGGTCAAGTCAAAAAGACTATGAGCCAATATCGGTCGCAGTGGTCAAAGAGGGACAACTTGAGCTTCACTAATTATTCTAACAGATTTAAGCCTACAAAATAGGCTTAAATCTATGTCTTGATAATGACATTTTTTTTAAACTAGTTAACTCAAAAACTAATAAATAAAAGTAAAGAAGTGTATGTTTATCTTGCTCTTTCTATATGAACTGTACGACAAGGAAACCAAACAAATATATTCCAATTAATTAATGAAAAATATTTCAGGATTAAAATGTCATCATTTTGCAGTGCTAGATACAGGCAGAAAACATCAAAAGCTGCTTAGATCTTACCAAGCTCGAACAAGATATTAAGTGCCTCCTACACAGTCTAGGCCAAAGGGATCAAAACCTGAGTCTGATCCCATCTCTGAATCCAGATACCAATTTGTAGGAAATGCCAACAATGAAGGGAAACACTGAGTTGCATCATGATTATAAAATCAACTAAATCAAAATTGAGAGAATCGAATGGTCCAAGGTTCTTCAACAGATAAATTGTAAGAAAAGAAAGGTATGTAAGGAGAATATATGGATTAAGAGAAATTTAGAAGATATATCAAAGTTGAAAATAAATGGACAAGATATTTCATAATGTCTAGTGATACATATTTGGACAATAAAATATTTTAACACAAGAAAACAATTTCTATAAAAGTAAAAATTATGCAAACATATAGAGATCAAAGGTTAGGATTGAGGTGGATCACACAGAAGGTCATCTATGATTCAGGGCAAATGTCCAATGTCTGCACCTATGTAATGATTACAAGACCATTTGTGTTAAGTAAGCCATACATTTGTTTGGTGTAGCTTTCCTGTATCTGTCTTTTATCTTACAATAAAAAATTTGAAAACAATTTCAGATAGCCAGCAGCTTGTAGGAGCGAAGCCAACAGCTGGACCAGTAGCAGCTACAGCTGCACCCACAGCCAGTAAGGCGTTTCTCAGACCAGTTTACCTTTTTGTTTTTTAAAAATAATTAAAATAAAATAAAATAAAATAGTGCAGTCTCATGTTTGACTGGGATATTCAGTAGACCATTATTCAGCACAAAGGCAGCATGGTGAAATGATAACAACTACTGCCACTATAGTTGTTACGGTAGAAACTGTAAAGAACAAAAACATCAACTTCACTGTGTTGGACATGGAACGCCAGGACACGATCTGGACCCTACAGTATCACTACTTCCAAAATACTAAAACTTTGCTTTTTGTATGAGGCGAAGAAGAGTTCATAAGAATGGTGGCAGAAGGGTTGATCAGGGAATCCCACCATAACGTTTGCAAAGAAAAATGATCTTCCCAATAACGTGAGCACCGTTGAAATCACAGAAGAGCTGGCACTGCATTCTCTGAGCAATAGAAACCAGGCAATCAGGTCACCTGTACCAGACATGAAGGAGGGCTGTGTAAAGGCTGAGTTTGTTGTCCAACCCACAATGAAGCCAGAAATCAATGTAGAGAACTCATCCTCCACCTACTACCTCCTCTCCCTCTCACTACTTCCATTTATCTCACCAGTGGTAAATTGTGCTCTCTATGTTTCTGGTCACAGTGTATTACACTATGCTGTAAACGTGGCAGACCCAGCCTGCAAACAGATTTCTTATGTAAATAGTTTTGTTTCCAAGGAAACCATTTCTAATACTTCCATGCAATAGTACTCTGACTTTTTTTTTTTTTTTAAGTTAAAAACAAAGAAACAACTCAGGTTAGTACCAGGACGAAATTTTAGGCAAGCTGGCACTTGGACTCCAAAGACTTATCATGCAAAGGAAGGTTCCTCCTCTCAGCTTCTGAAATACTTTTTGAAACCTATTTTGGTAGTTAGTTTTAATCAGCATTCAGTGTACTTCTTACAATAATCACTAAAAATAAAGGATAACGAATATCTGGCCTTCTGAGCAAGATGGTGGCAATGGTAAACACAGTACTCACATCCTTCCCCAACCACAACCACATCAAAATTATTAACTAAACTCCAGAACAACCATCATACAGAACCACTTGAAATCTGGCTCAGTAGAAGTCCTACAACTAGAGAATTAAATAAGAAGCCATATTGAGACTGGTAGGAGGGGCAGAAATGGGGCTGGTCCCAAAGCCACATGTGGCAGATAAAAATTGGGAGGGATATCAAAAACAGCAGAAGTCCCCCATGAGGAGCGAGGGGTTCCGGTCCCACACCAGGTCCCTCAGCCAAGGGTTCCAGTGTCAGGAAGAGAAGTCCCCCTTACTTCTGGTTATAAAAACCACAGGGAATTGTGGCTTAGTGAACAAAGGGCTTCTGTAGTCCCAAACAGTTTCTTTTAAAAAGGTGTGCACCTACTCCCTCTGAGCTCCACTGCCCAGGCAGCAGCTTGAAAGGTATCAGAGACATACGGGAAGGAACTGAATAACTTGGCATTAGAGCAAGAGCTGGATGGGAGGATCAGCTTTCTCCCAGACAGAAGTGCTGGCAGAGGCCATTGTTTTGTGGATGAGCCCTCCCTACACAGAGAAGGCAGATGGGAACCATATCTGGGACTCCATCTACCTGGCTCACACTGTCTGCCCTGCCCTGGTGGTTCCCTGAAGCCCCACCACACCCAACTTTCAGGCCCACCGAAGCTATTTCCAGTGGCTTTTCTGTACAAATTGCCTGTCGTGGCTCATGCTTCAGATTTCCCTGAAATCTTCAGACAAGCAGCATTTAGCCCCAGACCTCTCCTTATGTGGCTCCAGGCCTCGTACTAGCACCAGCCAGCCCTGGTTCATAGCTTGGCCTCACCTGGGCACCCCCAAAGCCCGGCACAAGCAGCAGCCAGCTGAAGACCACTTTGTAGATCATGCTGGGTGGCCCTAGAAAGAACATAGGCAGCAGCTGACCTTGGCCTGAACCTCATTGGAGGTCCAAGAGCCAGCACACCCAGTAGACATCTTCAGACCACATCAAAGCATCACTACACAGCCACCTCTACAAGTGACATACTAAAGGGGAGGGCTCAGTGGGCACCAAAGCCCCAATGAAGTACTGTATTTTGCCATGCATAATGCATGTTCTTTTCCCCACACTTCTTAGAGAAAAATAAGAGTGTGCATTATAAGTGAGTAGTACCTGAAATACCTTGTACCTGGTCTTGTATTTCATAATAATATGTTACATAAAATTTCTTTTTTTGAACATAACATAATATGTTCAAAAATAAATGCTAAAATTCCTTGATAATACAAAAAAACAAGTATCTAAATATAAATGAATAAAAATTGAATTAAAAAATTTAAATGGAAGATTTTTTTTCCTGAAAGTTTTGGCCAAAAATGTGGGTGCACATTATATAAAGCAAAATACAGTAAGTTCTGCTCTACAGGGTGGGTTCTGCTGATCCTTTATGGTGGTCAGAGATCAATGGTCAGTGGTTAAAGACAGTCCTTGCAGTTGATAGGCCTGGGAGTAAATCCCTCCCACCGACATGCCAACAACAATCAGGGCTCAACTCAAACAGGACAGTGCACACAGGTCGCACACCTCAAGTGCCTAGCCTGGAGGATCAAGGAGGCTGTGTAATGGGACTCTACACACACCTATATTAGGCCACTCTGCCAAGCCCAGGAGACATCGCAGCTCTACCTAATACATAGAAACAAACACAGAGAGGTTGCCAAAATAAGAAAACAAAGAAACATGGGAAAATTAAAGAACAGAACAAAACTCCATAAAAAGAACTAAACAAAATGGAGACAAGCAATCTATTAGGTGCAAAGTTCATAACAGTAGTTATAAAGGTGCTCAATGAACTTAGTGAGTAAATCAACAGCATCAAAAAGGACCAGTCAGAAATGAAGGATGCACTAACTTAAATGAAGAATAATTTACAAAGGATCAACAGTAGAGTAGATGAAACCAAGAATCAAATCAGTGATTTGGAACATAAGGAAGTAAAAAACACCCAATCAGCACAGGGAGAAGAAAAAAAGAATCCAAAAAAATGACGACAGTGTAAGGAGCCTCTGGGACAACTTCAAGTGTACTAGCATTTGCATCATGGGGGTGCTAGAAAAAGAGAGAGAGAAGAAATTTAGAAAAATAATGACAGAAAACTTCCCTAACTTGGTGAAGGAAGTGGACACACAAGTCTAGGCAGCACAGAAAGTCCCAAGCAAGATGAACCCAAAGAGGCCCACACCAAGACACATCATAATTAAAATGTCAATGGTTAAATACAAAGAGAGACTCTTAAAAGCAACGAGAAAAAAGCAGTTAGTTACTTACAAGGGAGCTCCCATAAGACTGTCGGCTAATTTCTCTACAGAAATTTTACAGGCTAGAAGGGATTGGCAAGAAATATTCAAAGAGATGAAAAGCTAGGACCTACAACCAATATTACTCTACCCAACAAAGCTATCGTTTAGAAGGACAGATAAACAGCTTCCCAGACAGGAAAAAGCTAAATGAGTTCATGAGCACCAAACCAGTAATATATGAAATGTTAAAGGGTCTTCTTTAAGAAGTAGATCAAAACTATGAACAATAAAACAGCAATAAATATATATCTATCAACAATTAAATCTATAAATAAATAAACAAAAAAAGGCAAACAGAAACAGATTCATATATACAGAGAACAATTTTGACAGTTGCCAGATGATAGGAGGGGTTGGCGAGATGAGTGAAAAAGGTGACGGGATTAAGAAGCACAAATTCCTCTGGTGGGGTGGCTCAGTTAGTGGGAGCACTGTCCTGCACACCAAAAAGACTGTGGTTTGATCCCCAGTCAGGGCACATACCTAGGTTGTGGGTTCCATCCCCAGTCGGGGTACATGCAGGAGGCAATAAATAGATGTTTCTCACACCAATGTTTCTCTTTCTTTCTCTCTCTCTCTCTCTCTCTCTCCACCCTGCCTCTCTCTCTCTCCTTTCCTCTCTCTCTAAAATCAATAAATGTATCATCAAGTGAGGATTTTTTAAAAAAAGAAGTACAAGGTGGTTGTTGCAGAATAGTCATGGGGATGTAAAGCACAGCATAGGGAATACAGTGAATAATATTCTAATAACTCCGTATGGTGTCAGATGGGTGCAAGATTTATCAGGATGATCACTTAGTAAGTTATGTAATGTCTAATCAGTAGGGCGTGCACCTGAAACTAATGTAATAATGTATGTCATCTATAATTAAAAAATAAAAATAATTTAAAATGGAAAAAAAAGAATATCTGTATGTTGAAATAAGAACATCTGTATGTTCAAAAGAGAACATACAGATGACAGTAACATTCCTCATGTAGTTTTTGTGGTAATGAGTAAATATCAGTTGGCTGGGTCTTTACCCCAGATTTTGTACAAGGTATGGGTGAGCACATCTACCACTACCGTTTAACATTCTACTGGAGACCCCAGGTTGTGTAGCATGACTGTGCATGATTAGAGAAGACTGAAGTACAAATCCCGATTCATTTTCCCCAACACTGACTGTGGGGCATCAATAAAGGGGGAAGCAGAATAACCCAATAAGAGGGTACCATCAGCCTCTAACCCCTTAAATTTACAGGAGTCATTTCTTTAAGAGCTAGTCAGCTCATTGTAAATTAAGAACCCAATTTATGTGACTCATTAGAATAAGAACATTAAGGAATCTGACTGTTGTTGAGGAATCTGACTGTTGTTGGGGGATGGGTAGTAGAGAGGGGACAGGTTTTATTTTTAAATTGTAAACTTATAAAACACAGCTTTTTCATTTGTTTGGGAAGCTAGTTGCGAGGTCAATTGAAATTGAATGACATACAAACCATTTAACTTATGGTACATTGTGTATATACAGTCACTTAGTTTAACCGAAGGAATCTGTGTCTTTCTCTTTCAGTATTACCAATATCTGGATTTCATTCAGTCTAATGTATATTTTGTATTAAGTGTCTACTTGGCACAATATGCTCAAGTAATATTATTACTTCCAGATGATAGCTATGTCTAATATTTAGTTAGAGAAATAGGGTAGAGGTAACTTTTCCTGTTGTAACAATTGGCAGAAGTCAGGTTTTCTAGTTAAGGAATAAAGATTAATACAAAACCTTGTTTTTCATGCAGAGGAAGTGAACACTGCAGCAACATAATACTTTCTATATATGATATCTGGCAGCAAAATGATTTCCATTTCTATTTTTCAGCTGTTACCATGTCAGAATATGGTTACTTTCTTTTATTAAATGTTCTGGGTTTCTGAGATACTTAGGGCAAAGAAGAGGTTTGGGGTACATATTAATTTAATAAATAAACTATAAATCTCTGAATAGCTGCAGTTTTTGGATGAGGTTTTCCTGCTTATTTAAAATTCCAGGTACTATGTTCTATATTAATTTTGGAAATGTTCTATTTTAGAAGGTTAAAGTTTGTTAGTGTTTGCCATTTTTCTAGTGTATATCTGATTCTTCTTATTTCCCTACAATTAACACTAATATGTATTTCCATCTCTATTTCAATTTCCAATTGACTGTAAAGAAGAAAGAAGCTATGCATTAAGCTTCAACATCCAGATACTAAAAACAGATGAGTTAAAGTAAATCTGTATGGGCTGTTAATGGGGTTTTTTTTCCTTTGGGAAATGTAGATGCAACAACACTTCCAGCTGAAAGAATCATTCTAAGTTCCTAGTGTTCAAGAATGCAAATGAAGTATCCTTTTTTTTCTGTGTCTGTAGGTGTTACGTGAGAAAACAGAAGTTTCTACAATCAGTTTCACAGATTTTCTTTATCACGTAAAATCTTAGACTGGTTGCCCTGGCAAGAATCAAAGAAACCCAATACAGAGGATACTCAGAGAAAATGAACTCAATAACTTTTTTGGCAATAACACCGGGAAAATTTGAGTTAAACAGAAAGTTGGCTTTGGGATGAATTTTAGCCTCTCTCTTCTAAAGATACTCTAGTTTTAATAGTAGAACTTTTTAAAAAATATTTTAGCAAAAATTGATAATCAGTTTGATGACACTAAAATTTCTTGGGTGAAATTGTTAAACTTATCACTCAGCTACCTGGCATTTTCAAGAAGTTTATTTTTGCTTTATATTATAACAGTAATAATGGTTTAATTTTAAAAGTGGGTACGAATTTTAAAGCTTTTCTTTTAGATGTATCTTTTAAGAGAATGAGGTAAGAAGCTTCAAATTTGTACTTGGTATGTATTGCTAAAATTCTCCTTATGTAAACTCGGCATCACTAGCCATCAGAGAGATGCAAATTAAAACCACAATGAGATACCACTTCATACCAGCCAGCATGGCCATCATAAGCAAATCAACAAACAACAAGTGCTGGTGAGGATGTGGAGAAAAGGGAACCCTAGTACACTGTTGATGGGAATGCAGACTGGTGCAGCCACTGGGGAAAATAGTTTTACTGTGGAAAACAGTAAAAATGGAACTGCCTTTTAACCCAGCAATACCACTGCTGGGATTATACCCTAAGAATCCCGAAACACCAGTTCAAAAGAACCTATGTACCCCAATGTTCACAGCAGTGTTATTTGCAATAGGCAAGAACTGGAAACAGCCTAGGTGCCCAACAGTAAATGAGTGGATTGAAAAACACAGCAGAAGGAAAGGGAACGGAAGAGGTGGGATGAGGAGGGGAGGGGTGGGGAGGGAAGGGGAAGGGCTAATATCCTTTGCGACAGCACGGATGGAACTAGAGAGCATCATGCTAGGCAAAATAAGCCAGGCGGTGAAAGACAGATACCATATGATCTCACCTATAAATGGAACCTAATCAACAAAACAAATAAGCAAGCAAAATATAACCAGCGACAATGACATAAAAAACAAACTGACAGTAACCAGAAGGGAGGTAGGAGGGGGGTAATGGGAAAAAGAAGGGGAAGGGTCATCAAGGAACTTGCATAAAGGACCCATTGACAAGGCTACACGGCAGAAGGATTGAGGGTGGGGCTTGGGAAAGTGGTGGTGGGAAAATGTTGATAAAACAAAACAAAACAAAAGAAATAGGCAGGGGGACATTAAGAATAGTATGGGAAATTGAGAAGCCTAAGAACTGATATGTACAACCCACAGAAATGAACTAAGCGAGGAGGGGTGATGGGATGGGGTGCAGGGTGGAGGGGATAAAGGGGAGAAAAAAAATGGGACAACTATAATAGCATAATCAATAAAATATACCAAAAAACAGTATATAGCATCACTGTATGTATCTTACTGAGACTTGAGATTACATATACGTGGGCTGTGTGTGTATATATGTAAATGTATAAATATATAAGCACCTATAAATGTGTACATAAGTGTTTGAAAAAATTCTCCTTATGTAAACTGGTCATAAGAATTATTTAGTGAATAAGTTATAATTTCCTATTTTTGCACTTCATATAAAACTTTTATATTCCTACAACTATGGATATTAAAAATGAGTTGCTTTCACTTCTCCCTGATTCAATTATTTTTATTCTTTTATGAACATGGAAATTAATGGGTACTTTTGGATTGAAAGTTAATATTTTTCCAGTTCAATTTTGAAATATACCTTAAAACACTATGAAATTAGATGAACAATTTTACAGGTTAAGTTAAAAATTTTAAGATTTAATAATATTTAAATTAGCATGAGGGGGTATTAACGTACATACTTTATACTCACCTTCCTGTTCATTCCTCACTGTCTACTAATATTTACTAGTAGTGAATGACAATAGTAAGCTGGAAAACTGGTGAGAAAGGCTGTAGATCTTTTGTTTAGTCCAAATATTAGACACCAAATTTAATTTTAAAACTTTTAAAACTGATCTACGGAATTATCTGAATTATGTATTTTTTTATATTTTCTTTGAAAATATTTATAAATTTTTTTAAAAATTTACTACAAGAAGTCCTTCCAAGCTCTTTGCTTAATTTACTGCTTTCTGGAACACATCAAGTTTTCAATACCATCACTGGCTGGAATTATTAGTCATATGATTTGAATAAAGCAGGCTCTACCTACAGACGGCTATTCTTTTTTGTTACCACAACTAATTGCTGTGCTCTAGTACAGGCCACATTATAAAGCTTATTTCAAATACTGAATGGAATGCTAAAAAAGCAGAGACAATGATTTCCAATTACTTGCTTTGAGTAACTAAGTAATTCCTCACACTACTCAGGACTAGTTTAACCTGTCAACTTGCTACTTTCACCCTTATTTTGGTTATTAATAAGGGTACAATGAAATTATAGAGACAATAAGATGTAGTAGAATGACCCGATTTATCTCTAAGTGGGAAACATTTTTTAAAGCTTGGGTGGAATAAAAGAACAAGGACTGCAATAATACTAACAATAAAAACAATATTTATTTAGCACTGTTTATAGGCATTGTATTAAGACTTACTTTATCCTAAAAAAATCATTTTTTATACACGCACACACACACACACACACACACATTTCAGCCTTCTGGTTCTGGTTTTTCACAACGTTAGAAAGTCCTCAATTTACTCTAGAATTACACAGTAACATCTTACTTTGTATAACATTTTATAGTTAAAAGTTTTCTGTATTATTCTCTCAAAAAAAATAGAGCTAAAAACCAGCAGGACATAAATAATCATCTCTACTTAACACATCAGTAAAATTAGGATCTGAGGGAGTAATAAATCAATCGCCTATAGTCTCTAAACAGGTAGAGTAACAGAAACAAGACCAAGGCCTAAACCTGTGTTTTTTCCCGAGATTCTGATGTCCTCTCATGCCATTCTACATGCTTGTGAATAGGTTCAAGTGACCTAGTGCACATTAAACACGTCGAAGACCAGGTGCTGACTACTAGAAAGGGATCACATATCAGGTTTGCCTGGCACAGTCACAGGACCCACCTATTACCCCAGCACCTATCCTTCTCATTCTCAGAAGTATGCTGGTGTGGACAGATTTGGTTTCTGCACACATGGAGTTTATAATCTAGTAGAACGAAAAATACGTACCAAACAAGAAAAACAATATGTGATAGAGAACAGTAAATGCATTAAAAGAGGAGAAAAATCAGGCACTTAATGTGAAGAATCCAATGGGGGAATCAAGAAAGTTTTCATAAAAAGGTCAGCCGTTGAGGGAAAGACAACTAGGATTTGGAAAAGTAGCATGGGAAAACAAACATTTAGAGCACACAGGAAAACACCTTTCTCACTGGTCTATAAAAGGTTCTGCGCTCACCAGAGAATGATGATGAGAATACACACAACTGGTGCTCATCCAAAAGGGTCTCCTCACTTTCTCTTAAGACTTACAAAAACCAGATCTCAACTGTGCACTTCTTCAGTATCCTAGTAACACTTAATGTCATGCTTTCACTCGATAAACGCCTGCCAAGTACCCACACAGTGTCAGGCACTGTCCTAAGTCTAGGGATACAATGATGGACAAGACAGGGGTATATCACTGAACTCCCTTAGATGACAAACCAACCAGGAAGACGTGATACAACAAGCAATTGAAATCACAATACAGTATGGGTACTGTGACAGCGCAAGTACAAAGTACTCTAGGAAACTGATAATGGTGACTGGAATAAAGCATACACAGAAACTTTGTTAGTCAGCTCAATAAAGCTTATTAGAATGGCACCTCTATATGTAAAGTGCCAATAATTCAATCATCAACTGCATAAATAATAAAAGACAAAGGGATTCTTTCCAGACAAATATTCCTTCCACTTTGCATCAGAGATTTTTCCCACTGAGTTCACATTAAATACTGCTACAATTTTAACATGCTCAGATCACCTGATATTTCTGTCTTTCTCAGAAAGTCCAACCAGGGACGTCCTGACCTTCCAGACAAATGAAACTTGAGATTGTAATCTTGTCCCTTCATTGAAGTCAAGCATTGCAACTGATGACGGGCAAAAACTGACACTGTATACAATAGATTCAGCTTCATTTTTATCAACTATCAGTATGCATGAACATTAATCTCAGCAAAATTATGCTCTTAAAATGTTTTTTAGCCAACACGACGCCCTTCAAAAGTATGCTATCACCACTCTTACATAATCTTTTGAAGTTCTGAAGTTCTGGCTGACCTCACCTATACTCCCCTTACCTCCCATGACACTTGAATCATACAAAACAATTGGCAAGCATGGTTTATAATTACAGGCAGTAATTAGAAGCAGTAGAGTATAACGGTTAACAGCAAAGACTGTGGAGCCTGCCTGAACTCCAGTTCTACCACAAACTACCTGGTTGGTCTTGGATAAGTTACTTAACCACTCTGTGTCAGTTTCTGTATCTGTGAGGATAAGCGAACTACTATGTGTAAAGCACCTAGGACAGAGGAGAGCCACAGTAAGCTGCTGCATAAGTGTGAAGGAATTTACAAGTCAGAGTTACACAGCTGCTGGCCCGTGAGGACTCCCCTCCCACCTGCCTGCGTGCCGCTCTTTAATGCATTCCAAAAGCCTTGTTCCTGAGATGGTAATACTGCTGTTGACCCTTTAGCCACAACGAAATCTGACCCTTCCTGAAGAGGCTAAACAGATCTCTTCCCCATATCTTTCATCTTTTCCTCTCAACTGCTCCTTCTTCTCAGCCTAAAACTCTATTTGCTTGCATAATTGCTGGCCTTCCATCATAGGCTGAAATGGAGGCAAGAGCTCTTCCAAAAAAGAGCAAGGCATCCTTCTCAAAGGGAAGATGTTGAACAGACAAATTTTAAGTTATCCACCACAATACACTTGGTCCTCCACATCCATGGTTTTAGATCCATGGATTCAACCAACCTCAGATCAAAAATATTCAAAAGACAAAAAAGAAAATCCCAGAAATTTCCAAAAGTAAAACTTGAATTTACCATACACCAAGCACTACGCTGAGTCCACACAAAGTGATGTGTAGGTATACCCTGCTGTAGTCTGTATGCAAACATAGGTTATATGCAAATACTACACTGGTTTATATAAGGGACTTGAGTATCCTCAGATTTTGGCATCTGCAAGAGGGAGTGGGTCCTAATACCAATCCCCCATAGATATCAAGAGGCAACTGCCCAGCAATCCAGTATCTTCTGGTAACACAAATTACAGAGTGTGTAAGCACAGACAGTGGTGCAAGATAGGCAGAAATAAAGTTATTATGAATGCTACCTTGATGAATAATGCCTCTACAGACAACAGTAAGCCACTAAAGAATTCTGAGTCCTGGCTGGTGTAGCTCAGTGGATTGAGTGCCGGACTGCAAAGCAAAGGGTCTCCAGTTCAATTCCCAGTCAGGGCACATGGCTGGATCACAGGCCAGGTCCCCAGTAGGCAGCGCAGGAGAGGCAACCACACATTGATGTTTCTCTCCCTCTCGTCTCCCTCCCTTCCCCTCTGTCTAAAAATAAATAAATAAAATCTTTAAAAAAAAAATTCTGAAATATTTCAGGAAAATCAGTCTGGCAACAGTACGGAGATGGCTCCAAGGAGGAAAGACTGAGAGAGAAATCAGTGGTCTGGGTGCAAAGAAGCAGGTGAGGAAATAATATAACAGCAATGGAAATTTAGCAGAGAGAAGAGTGGTGAGAAAAGCTACAGTAATACTAACAGTAGAGCTAGCAATGGATTTAGGGAGAATGACTAAAATAAAGTGCAAGGGAGGGGTATGGTCAAAGATGGCAGTAAGAGCTGCAGACCAGAAAACTTTACTGACACAGAGAGCCAAACAGCAGGTTTCGTTACAAGGTTAAGTTTCATTTTACAAGTAAGTGACTTGTTAGCTGAACAACCAGGGTGATACTTCTATGGAAGACATTCTTACATGGACCTGAAAACATCTTCAGCAAAACCAACACCAAACCAGTAATAAATACACTTTCTTGTGATAAATCCCTCTGCACTTGAAACCTTAAAAAGCTCATATCACATTTACTATATAACCCCAACTACATGTATTGTGAAGTACTTCTGACATATTTTAAATAGTTTACTCATGTTATTATTACCTTAAACATATACTTCTGAAATAAAAGGTATTTTGGAATACTATTACTCATGTTATAAACCTCTGTGGTTTAGAATGTGTTTCAGTTTTAAAAGCTCAATTTTGACACTGTAGTTACTGTACTTGATTGACCAAAGATTTCAACTCTGATTTAATAATACCATTTAATTACAACTAAACTTCAAAAGTCTTTTTGAATTTTTGGCTGCAATATCCACACTTAAATTCGATAGAGAGAATACTAGAAGTTAGCAGAAAATATAAACAGCCATCAAAGACCAAATCCATGATCTGGGATGACATGCCAAGTCATTTTCAGAGTATACTAAGGCCCACACATCATACCAATCAGAAAACAGTGCTCTAATAATAATCAGCCACAAGCACTTTTCAACTATCATAATAGGAGGCTAGACTCTAGTGAAGACCTACCAAGAAATAACCAACTAAATTCAAAATACATTCTTCTATATTCCTTTAGGTTATCTAAAATGAAGCCCTAAAGAAAGTCAGTCCTTTTTCAATATGGTTGTCCACTCTAGTGAAGAGTTTTCAAATTAGCATGTAAATTGGTTTCAGGGTTTGTTTGTTTTAAATGAGAGGACAGCACAGAAATGATCCTAGGCTGAAAAGGTATAATTTTATAGGTTTAAAATAAGAACCTTACAGTAATGAGAAACAATAAAAAATTATAATTATTTTTGGTAATATTAAATGGTCAAGATATAAATGCAAAATAATTGCTTTAAACTTTCTCACCTGTAAATTTCTAAATAACATACTAAAAAGTTCTTTAAAATAATTTCTGTATTGAAACAACTCAGGTTGATGTTACAGGTCATCCAAGATTACATATAATATATTATCCCCCCCTCACAGTCAGCTCCTTCATGAAAATGAAGAAACTAAAATTAGTACTGATCTCTGTATCTACCTAAAAACATCTTCTAGTATTTATTTTGCATATCCCATTTGACTTTTATTTCCAAGAATTCCTCCTTCCCATACTAGTCTCAATACAAAAAGACATAATTCTGATTCCTGCTTACATATGTATCTCTTTCACCAATTTTTTCATCACAAAGGATAATACCTAATCATTAAATTTAAATATTAATCAACAGGTATTAATTTATTAAACACCCATAAAATGGGTATTTGTAAACCTCTTTGTCTATCAACTCTATACCTATTAGTCTGACAAATCCTGTACCCATATATATGGGTTTGGGAGAGTGAATTCCTTGCCTCTTCTACAGCATAAGTCAAATTTTCTGGGAAAACCAGAAATTTTATAAATCTAATATAACATTGATGTTTACATAAGTTACTATATTTTACGTACTTTTTTTTTAATCCTGACCCAAGGATATGGTTTGGGGGGTGGGTAGATAAATAGATAGAAACATCAAGATGAAAGAGAAGTATCTATTGGTTGCCTCCCATATGCACCCTGACTAGAATTCGAACTCGCACCCTAGGTATGTGCCCTGACCAGGAATTGAACCCACAACCTTTTGGTGTATGGGACAGCACTCTGACCAATAAAGTCTCCTGGCCAGGGCTATTTTACATACATTTTAACAATGTGATTAATTCTCTATTAACTATGGAAATTTTTAAATTCTGAAAATTAACTCCTCAGCATTTCTAAATTGATTATCCACATTCTCAACTGACATGCACTAAAGAAAATGTAAAGCTAATGTTATTGAATATAATTACTATGCCCTATAGATTTAAATTATACAGCACAATCTGAGATTACTTATGTATTATCCCTATTTTTTGTTTTCCATATTACTATGTCCTCTCAATCAATAGCAGAAATAACTATACCATGTGCTTTTTTACTGACAATGTCACTCAAAGTCTCTTTTAGTAGCATTAATACATGTGTCCTTATGAACAAGACAGTGAAATGTGTGTTAGGCTAAATATATTTAGACAGATAACGTAGTTGTTTCAAACACCATAGTCAGATCAAAGAGTAATCAATTTCTCTCCAACTTAGAAGGGACATTTTAAATAGCTGAAAAAAAATTTTAAACAAAATTTCATGATAGGTTAAAAATTATGTAAAATTCTAATTTTAGTGTCTATAAATAAAGTTTTACTGGAACACAGCCATACCCAATCATTTAACTACAGTTTAAGGCAGTGATTTTCAACCTTCTTCATCTCATGACACACATAAACTAATTATTAAAATTCTGCGGCACACCAAAAAATATATATTTTCTGATCTGACAAAAAAATAAGTATGATTTTGATTCATTCGCACTGGTCAGCTATTGTTCTCTTGGCCATTGTCATTTTTTTACTTGACAATCTAAGGGAAAAGAGGTGAGTCCCCCTGACTAAATAGTCAGATATTGATTGCATGTTTTAAAAAGCCCCCTGAGGCACACCAGTTGAAAATCGCGGGCTGGGGCTGTTTTCACACTACAACTGCAGTGTTCTGTAGTTAGAACTGAGTTGAATAGTTGTGACAGTATGGCCTGCAAAATTAAAAATGTTTATTATCTGGTCCTTTGCAGGAAAAGTATGCCAAACATTAGCCGATATGATAAAATCGTTTAAAAGCATGACTAACAGGTGAATGGCCATTCTGCAGAGATGACTTAGAAATGATTTCTAGATTTATGTCTCCCTACTTAAAGAGTGTCAAATCTCTGGCATAGATAGATTTGACCTACTTCAGGCTGTCAAATCTATCTCATGAATGACCCAAAAATAAATCTAGACAATCTATATCTTACTCATTAAGCAAATAAGTATGAGCCAGATACTCTTTCAGGCACTGAGGAAACAGTAACAATCAAAAAAGAAAAAAAACTCCAGTTGGAAAGGAAGAAAAAACAAAGTAAAATGTATATCAAGCAGCCGTAAGTATTTTGGAGAAAAGTAAATTAGAAAATGGGAACTGAGTATGTAAGGTAGTAGGAGAATGGTAACTTGCCATTTTAGTTAGGTCAGTCACAGTTACCTTTGAGAAAATGACCTTGACTAATGGCCTAAATAAGGTGCTGCATTTCTGAAGATACAGTATGCTGGACAAAGACACTATGCTAGACAAAGAGGTTGTTAAGTATACCTTAACCTTAGCTCCAGGAAGAGCTAAAACACAGCAAATGAGAAAAAGAGTAAAATAATTAGGTCAGAAGCAGGACGGGGACTTGAAGGACTTTGGCTTTTACACTGAATGAAAAGCTGTTAAATACGTTTTGTTGTCTGGTTTTTAGCAGAGAAATCCTGATACCTGACTTACAGGTAGACAGATCACTCTAACTGGGTTCTGAGAATATCTAAGAGGGAGATAAAAATGGACTCTTGGAGGCTAAATAGGAAGCAAACATGATGCAGATAAGAGATACTGGTGATTGCGATATATGGAGCACTAATAGTGATGAGAAGCAGCCAGATTCTAAATTTATTTTCAAGGTACTGCCAAGAAATTTAATTCCCTTTCTGAAATGTCCTTAACCACCCTAACCAGCATGGCTCAGTTGGTTGAGTGTCATCCTGCAAAGCGAAAAGTCGCCAGTTTGATTCCTGGTCAGGGCATGTGCCTTGCGTTGCGGGCCCGGTACCAGATGAAAGGCAACTGATTGATGTTTCTCTCACACATCGATGTTTCTCTCTTTCTTTCTCCCTCCCTTCTCTCTCTCTAAAAATAAATAAATAAAATCTTTTTTAAAAAATGAAATGTCCTTTCCCCTTCTATATCTCCATTCTTCTCTATCATTTTCTCTATCCAAATATTACCTATATTCAAGGTCTAGTTCAAATGCCACCTTCTTCATTAGTTTTCTAGACACTCCCCCTCCATTAAAATTAATCACTTCCCCATCTGACTTTCCCAAAATGCCATTTATGACTCTCTTAAGAGTTAAATCCTTCTCTGTTGTATCTCCTTCCTATAAAGTTCTTCAGGGTAGTAAATCTGTTTCATCTTTGTATTCATCAGTATCTACCACATCAAAAGATATATGCCAATCAAATTAGATAAATTCTATGTTCCTCCTGGCTCAAGATGTTCATAATTTTCTCCTATATGTGTACTTTATACATCTAATGATGCCACAATTATGAAAATCAGATTTACACGTATAAGGTCACAGAGTTTTTATGACAGGAGAAAATTTCTGGGGAGGAAACCAATAGCTATACAAATACAAAATACTCTTCTTTACTAAGCCTTTCAATACACATACACACACACACCCCTCTTATTTGAAGCTTGACAATTTTCTTCTCTCCAGTTATACCCAACCCCCATCCTACCAGAATTAGCCACTATACTAGATATACTTTGATTATTGCAATTATCTAATTGCCCCATACTTATGTGGTATAATAGACATTTTGTGGAAGAGTCAGTTCACAACTTTTCTGAACTTCCCTCTTCCCAAGCACAGCAAAAAACTGCTCAACTGCAGTCCTTTCCAATGATTTGATCTTGACCCCTGAATACTGATGACTGTAGCAAAAAGCAGCTACTCCACACTAGATCTACAGTAGTTCCTTTCCTAAGAATGGTGAGAGTAAAAAAGACACTTTCCTCTTTTCAGGATGCCAGACCTAAAGTCCATAAGCTCAGGGGCTATAGACGTGGTCGGCATGTGCCACAGAGCCACGCAAGCAGAGAAGCAGAGGAAGTAGTAGGCAGGCTTACAGAAAGATTTCACAGACTAAAGCAAAAACACACGGAGAAATAAAACCTGACAGCTGGGTATTCTCTACTTCCAATACTTTCCTCAAGTCTACCAATCTTCTCACTCCCAGATTCCTCAAAGCACACTGTATGATACAGAGGTATTTCTAGCTGCGCAACAACATCATTAAAGTACCCCACGGACCTGACGCTGATTCTCTAATCAGTAACAGTTAAGGCTTTAAGGCCTGGGCGTCTAAATTTTTCAACTGAATGTTAAAAACTGAGTGTTCTTCCAGTCCTCAAGTCCAATACAATGGACAGTCATAGAAGGAATCAAAATCCAATATCCATAAATAAGTTCCTGGAAAAGTAAAATCTGTGCCCTACTTTATTTTTAACTAAGTTCCTCTGGGTCTAGCAAAATGGGATAGGAAAACTTTTCAATAGACATCTATTAAAGTAAGAAATGTTGTTAACCCATTAAATGTCCCTACTCTCCCCTCCCCCAACACAAACTCCACCAACACTTGCAGACAGAAACTCTTCTAAAAATATATCTCCGACATTCTCTCAGATCTGCCTCATTCTGTAAGTCAGCTCTGTCCTTAGGCTAATTATCCTCATGGTCACAACATGGCTGCCAACAACACCAAGCCCTGTCATTCACCAAAGACCTGAGTGGAGGGTGGGAAAGAGAAACCGTGAGCACCAATGCCTATCTCTCTTAAAAATGAGAAAGTTTATCCCCAAAAAGCCTCTCATCATGTTTCATTGGCCCAAACTGGCTTAAGCCTTCACTGATTCACCCCGAATCAATTATTGTCAGGGAGGATAAGATGAACATAACCAGCATAAATAAATCATCCATGGTGGAAAAGATGCTGGAGAGACAAACTGTGTCCTATAATGTGAGTGTATGTGTGCACACATGCATGCCTACCACAGTTTTTTTATGTGATTTAACCATCGTCTGCTAACCAGAGAGATGGCTGAAGAAGCGTATCAGTAATTAACACTGGTAGGAAGATAACAAGAGACAGTTTAAAGTGGCCACCTTAGAGAGAAATACCATTTATTCCCTTTGTATTCACACCTACTCCCTATCTGCTCTTAGGATTTGAAGGGTCAGAGGTTCCCATGGGCTGCCTTACTAGAGTGTTTTTCAAAACTGAATAATCCAGGTTTAGGAAAATAAACCATTATGGGAAAAGGAACAATTCTTGGTATTTTAACAAGATATGGGTGAGGTTTACTAAAAGTAGATGATTTGCAAAGCATAAATTAGAAGACAGTGCCCTGACTGGTGTGGTTCTGTGGGTTGAGCATCGTCACACAAACCAAAGGGACACTGGTTTGATTCCCAGTCAGGACACATGATTGGGTTGCAGGCCAGGTCCCCAGTTGGGGGCATGCAAGAGACAATCAATTGATGTTTCTCTCACACATTGATGTTTCTCTTTCTCCCTCCCTACCCCTCGTTATAAAAATAAATAAATAATTTTTTTTTAAAATTAGACAATAGCCTTGTTTTCACAGAGACATGTTTCCTAAAAAACAGTAGGACAAAATTAAGGAGTTAGGATTTTCCATACGCAGATCAGAATGATACTTGAATTTCTTCTACGGCACAGTTTCTTGTCCCATTTAGTACATAGTTTAAATTTTTCTATTCCTATTATCATAACTACTTTTAATCACATAATTCTTCAGTCTGATATGCACTCTTGTTATAGTAATAAAGAAGTACATCATATCTTGTCACTACATGCTAAAATCTCCTCCCAGCCTCCCCAAAACTGCTTAGCTTAAAATCTCATCTTCTTACAGTGGCCCTAAATAATCTGCCCTGAGCCTATCTTTCCAATCTCATCCTCTAACACCTGTCTCCTCGTTCATTATTCTCCTGCCACATCAGCTTCTTTCTCAGGATTCAATGGGCTAATCTCATTCCTGCCTCAGAACATTTACACCTGCTATTCCATCTGCCTGGAGAGAGCTTACCCCAGAGCTTCACATGCTGGCTGCTCCTTATCATCCTTCAGTTATTACAGTTCAAATGTCACAACCTTCTCTGCTCTCCACCACCACTCACAACCCCCACCACACATATCCACACCCACCACAGCCAGACACACACACACCATGGGCCATGACCCTTCTATAGACGATTGCCTTTTGGGTCAGACACTAATCCCTGATCCAATCAATTGTCAATAGAATGACAGGATCACATGATAAAGAAAGCCTGGTAATTTAAACAACATGAACTGCATGTAATGAGGCAAGAAGCAAGAATCTAAGTAACGAGTCAAGTATTAGTGACCAAACTGAGCTGAAAACACAGAAATGATTAACAAGGCAAGTGTACCATGATCTGTTTCCTAAAAGATCATGAGAGTGTTTAAAGCCAAAAAAAGTACCCCAATACAAATGTTAGTTGTAGGTTTTCATCTTCTCTCCACAAAATACAGGTTTCAACTGTTTTCCGTATTCCTTAAAAACTTAGCAAGCATAAAAGATGACATAAAAGTCACTCTGAGCACCTGTAAGAGAATGCGGCCTTGAGATAATATTTATTAATCAGTATATAAATTATACTTACTAATAATATCAGTTATTTACAGAAGCAATAAGTATTGCTTTAGGGTACTTTATGGTACAAATATTTAACTTTGTTATTATCCTGTAAAATTCAAGATAAAAAAGGCCAAACAAACAAAAAATAAACAGTGAATAAAATGTGGTTAAATCTTGTGCCTATATTATTTTCTAAATAGGGATTAAAACAGGATTCAAAGACAAATATCCTAGAAAACAGTTATCCTTAATGGGGGGCGGGGGAGGGGAACACCTACCAATTGCCCAGAAGATGCTGCCTGAACCTCCCGTCCATCTAAATTCGGGGTGCCTTAGGAAATTCTGTGCCAGCAATCAAAACCAGTGCTGCGGCACAGCTACAGTAGTCCACTTTCGAAATTCTTAAAAACCCACTTGGGGTTTGTCAATAGGGGGTAAATTAAAGCCTTATGTATTGAGAAGCAAATAATTTGAAAAATGCACAGGGGCAATGAACCCTGAAGTTATCAGGCATCAAAATGACTATAAATGCATTCTGCATAGTTTAGCTAGAAGACCTAAATTTTCTATTCTTCAACTATTTGCTAAAAATGTGTAAAAACTGCTAAACCTAGCCCTTGGGTTTAAGATGCTACTTTTCCACTGTATGTAAAACTATTAGGTTAATTTACTTAAGCATCTTCTCTAGTTTTTAAGTTGAAATAAAATCTACACAAAATCCAAGTAACTTAACAGGACAGAGTTTCTGAAACAAATTAAATAACCCAATCGTTTTCTGGCAGCAAATTTCTGGTAGCTTTACTACATAAAACATTCATCAGATATTTATAAGTGGACAACCTGAATTTAAGTCTAGTCATATTAAGAAATTAACCTGAGAAATACTGCTACAACTCCTAACCACTTTTAAAACAAAATTCTACTTCTAATATACAGATCTATTCAAATACAAAAAGGAGAAAATCCAATTTCATATTAATGATTAGCTTTTTTGCAAAACAAAAAGCAAAACAAAAAAAAACAAAAAAACACTCCTTCACAGTTGAATTTTCAAAGACACACTTTCTATAGACTACTTACTGTCCTGCAGAAATTTTCAGTAACTAGAAAAGTAAAATCATTAAATTTTCAGTAACTAGAAAAGTAATCAGTATGACGGGAATATTTTCTTTGGTCTTTTTTAGTTCTGAGAATATTTGAAGTCTTGAGTTATTTTTACACGCTCTTCTTGAAAGAACTGATTTATTTATTCTTATGCTTTATATCTTAAAATGGTTTGAAAACGGTAAAAAACAGAAAAAAAATAATTTCTTTTTCAACAGGGGGCCCAAGTAAGGCTTCCTTTGCCAAGATTCAAACAGATACTTCTCAACACATCATGAGTATGTATTAGAGAATACCATTTAAAGCTCATATTTAGATGTTTTCCATTACTAAACAAGTAACAGACTTCATAAACAGATGAATTCTAGCTGCCTTATCTAACCCTAACTCTACTAGACCAAATATAACTAAAACTATATAGTTAAGTGCTTATTATACAAGAGGCAATTTGCCAGTAATTGAAAAAAGCCTACAAAATTAACAAATGAGTACTATCTGACAATGGAAGGCTGGCAATAGTTATAAAAGCTTTAGCCTTCTAAAACCATAATCAGAACTCCTGACGATTAATCAACTTTTTAACACTTCCCATCTGTACAAGTGCTCAAGGTAGTGCTTTCTGTCACTTGACAAGTTGCTTAGCATTGCAAAATTTGATAATTCATGTCTTACTGAATTTTTACTGACTTGGAAGAAAATAAAACGCCAATTAAAAGCAGATGTCACCTTTAATTCTAACTGGCTGACAAACTTCTAAATTTTTTACCAAATGTAGAGACAGAATGCATGTAGATGACAGTTTGGACAGCTAAATATTCAAAGTCACTGATATCCCCCACAAATTTGCAAGTGATTGTCCAGAACTTAATCCCATGAGACTTTTATCTGGCAAGCATCCAAAAGGAATAGTTTCAAGTAGTCATCTAGAAGGTAAATGTATTGTTACATATTTGCAAAGGCTACAAACACTGGTCAGAACATTACTACACTAATATTCTCTATGTTCATATCTTTATCTTTATACACATAAATAAAATTTCCAAAACACTGTTGTTCCATATTGCTCCTCTATTAAAACTAGCTAACAATGCTTAAAATGCCCTCATGTTTAGATGATCTAAGAGCTAAATCACAACCAACTGAATTTACCATAAAATAATAATCAATCTTGAGTACTGATATTTTTCAATGTCTTTCAATACTGTATTATTGGTTATAAATTTACTCACTTTTGATTTTAACCATGAATTCTGAACAAAACTTCTGGAATTTAGTGTTTTGATACACATCACAAAAAAAAAAAAGTAAATGACAGATGACCCTACAAACACACACAACTGGCAAGAGTAATACCTATTTTCTTGCAATAAACCCGAATCTCCAAAAATTTGAAAATACACTTAAAACGTATAAAGAATTACAACATTTTTTAATCTTCTAATATAGCTAGACTAGTGTTTCCTAATGCTACTCCATCTGTGCATGAAGTAACTCAGAATAAAACCCTGAGTTCTAAAAATGCAAGTTTTTCTATATAAAGAAAACTTGTGGATTTTCCCAAATGCCTCAATTTCAAAAACAACATTAACAAGAATCTTATCCCTACGTCCAGCAACACTGACCACAGATTACCCTTTAATGATCTACGCAAGCTTTCAAAAGCCAGAACAAGCTGGTACCAATCAGGCAAAGAGGGAAAATTGAATCCCAGAAGGAATCACCACAGAGATCCCAATCACATTAATGAGGTCCCTAGGAGCTGGAAGGCCTATCAAGCCCTTCTCTTCTGTCGACCTCTGAATAACAATCAGACTTGGCTGAACAGTTAGAAGGGGTAAAGGAACCAAGTTGATCCTCCATTGTTCACTGCCTAGGTTTAACAGTACATTTGCACTTTACCAGAAAGTCTGCCATGAAAGAAGAATTTGGGAAAGATGAAATGGGAAGGTGGTCACAAAAGACAGATTTAAAGGGATAGCCTACCTGTGGCAACTTTTGTAGGCCTCATCTTTGCATTTTCATCCTGCTTCATGTATTGCTAATCAGAGATCCACTGGAAGCTTCAGAACCAACTGAAAGGCCTGGCAGGGCATTTGGCTTTCAATTCTTCTACTGTTTATTCCCAATATATATTCATCAGGCTTAGAAACAACTCTCGAACAAGGGCAGCCGCTGAGCAATGAAATGTAAATTACTGACATGTGCTGAAACCTGGACTTGCCACCACTAATGAGCACATTAAAGGAAAAATGCTCACTAGATGACTGCAACCTTTTTACTTAACCCTGTGTGCACGGAAAGCCACAACTCAACATCAATTAAAAGAGCTAGCTGCAAAACAGTAACAGAGCGACCCTGTCACCACTTTTAATACCTCACAAACTGAAAAGCTAAGATAAACTTGAAATTTTTACACTTTATCAACTAAAAATATTATGTAAAATGTTACTGTAAACATGGCTTGCTTTGATTAAGATTTGTGAAACTTACCTAAAAGCTGCCATTATTTCAAACAGTTTCCAAAGAGTAAAAATAAAATCTCTGAATGTTTAAAACAAAAAAAAGTACTAACCTACTGGTTTATTCACTAATTCAGTCAGCAAATTCTAGACTTAGTGATCTAAAGTTGACCAGAGCCCTCACAAGACTCTGAAGTTTAGAAACTTGTCAAGAAAAAAATTATAAATCATATAACCTAGTAATTTAGATCTCAAAATATACAAAATATGTGGGTTATATGAACAGGGGCTCACTAATTGGGGCACAAAATATTTACCATAACCCAAACTGCAATTTACATCAGAAAAATCCAAAATAAACCATGAATAGACATTTACTATCTATTAACTTTTAAAATAAATTGATTTTCATAACTGAAATAAATTTGAAATGAAAACTTCAAAACATGAATGAATAAAGGCATTAATATGTTAATTTACTACCTTAGGTTCTTGTGTGACTTTTTTTCAAAAAATACCTTAATACAAGCAAGCACTTATAATATTAGAATGTTTAAATATAATTTGATCTATTCTGATGGCCTAAAAAGTGTACTAAATTCTTAAAACCAATAAAAAATCACAACAAATATTAAAATATAAAAAATACCTAAAATCTGGCTATGCTTTTCCCTGTGGTTTTTAGCCAAACTTAATTTTTCCATATAACAGTGTGCAACTAAACTCTAGATTTTAGAAACCTCAGGACTTGAAAAAACAATACATTTCAATCAAAAGAACTGATTACCTATTAGTATGTGATTAAGAAAATCATTATTTTTCTGATTAAGTCTCAATATAAATTAGAGATAATACCACAGGGTGCATACACAGTGGAAAAAAAAAAAAGCACATATGACACCACTTTATATAATATTTGACAATTCCCCCAAACAAGAGAACCATTCATTCACTAGGAAGCCAAGTCCTCATCCTTCCCCTATCAGAGGCCAACCCTTTAACAAAGACTTCTCATTCAGAATTATAACTACATATATAAAGCTGGAGCTTTGACTTTCTTTTACCTTGAAGAAAATGTACTTATCCAGGTTAATTTTCCCCAAATGACAGAAACATCTGTCGACCTTCTATAGGACAGATATGTCTACTTTATTGGTTACTTTTGTTACCTCAGAGAGAACTATTTTTATCTTCCATCTCTTCTTATTCCTTATTTGATATCTTTCGATATCTGTAGTCAATCATCCCCACTGCTAGATTTAATCGTTATCAAATACTGTTACTGCTAAGACCCCATACCCCAGTCACTAAAATTACACTAGCCAAGGCATCTAAAACTCAAGTCCTCCATGTGTGTGTTCTTGGTTGCTCATATGGCTGCAACATACTGACTCAGCCAGAACCACCACACTACAGACTCTACTACAAACCACCATTACTGCATTCCACTGTTCTCTTTCTTCTATGTGCTCTTCATCTTATTTCAACTGCTTTTTATTCCCACTTCTTTTATATAGTCCCTTTGGTTCTGGAAATGTTCTACAAGCTAGAGACACCAAGGGGTTTAATAAATTATAATTATAAAACTGTAACAAGTTATAAAATTATAGTCTTATAAGGAACAAAATCATAGGTAATGAAAAAAGTTGAAAATATTTTAAGATTTTATTTTGTTTTGCTCCACAACAAGTTGTACAGTTTCTTATTCAGAGGTAGCATTGTCCAGAAGTTGGGAGTGTAGGCAACGCCTGGGTTCAAATCCTTGCCCTAGCACTAATAGCTGTGTGACATTTAAGCAACATACTTGAACTCCCCTTCCTTTTGCTTCTTACATCTATAAAGTGAAGATAGCACTATGCTTCTGTAGGGCTATTATGAAAAGCAAATGACTTAGTACACTTAGAGTGCCTGAGACAGTGCCCAGCACACAGAAAGTACTAAAAAATGTTAACAATTTGCTAAGGGTAGAAATCTCATCCATTCATATCATGGTCACAAATGCCCACTGTACTCCTATTTTATCTAAATTCATTATTTTCTTTTTTATCTTTCTTACTGTTCATTTTTTTAAAATGTTTTGGCTTTTACACAGTATAATAAAGGAAGGTAGTAATAGCAGGAATGATAGTAAAAACCACAGAGAATCTTCATATATTACACTAATAAAAACAGTCTTAAATTAAAACTCCAAAGCATAAAGACTGCAAAACAAACTTACCATTAACACATAGGCATGGAAGACAAAGCCATACTATACTAAAAGTCATATATAGAAATATGATATACAATTTTTAGGCAAGAGGAATTAACAGAAAATAAGAAATCCTAACGGGTATTTGTTATGTTTTAAGAAATAAAAATGTATTTCAAGTTAGGTTGATATGAATAGCAAAGAGATAAAGCCTCCCTCCAAAAGCCTGTCTCAACTCCTTTAAAATTGACAAAGAATTATTATTAATGAGTAGTAAGATGGTAAACAGCAGGGATTCAGAGATGAATAAGTAACAGTCCTTGGCTTGGTATGAAAAGAATTATAAGAAGGGCAGAAAACAATGTGTAAGTGGGCTGGGAAAGAATAGTCAGAGCAATCTTGCTTTTTCTACCTAAAATGCTCTTCTCCTATGAGATCTCAGCTTTGGGTCACCCTTTCGAAGAGGTCTTCTGGTGCCATCTTATTGAAAGAGGCAACCCATTCACCTTCTGGCAGTGTTTCTCAAACTTCTGGGGCTCAGAATCTCCTTAGAATTACAAAAATTGATCATCTCGAAGAGCTTTTATTTGTGTGTGTTATGCCTATCAATATTTATGGGGTTAAATTGAAGGCTTTTAAAAATATGTATTTAATTATAAAAGAATAAACCCATTTAAAGGTAACAACTAGAATTAACATTTTTATGACAAAAATAAATCAGCTAGAGTGGAAATGTTTTACATTTTTGCAAATCCCTAACATCCGGCTTAATAGAAGACAGCTGGATTCTCATATCGGGTCTGCATTCAATCTGTTATGATAACATACACCATGAAGCTGCTGGAAAACTCTACTGCACAATCACGGGAGAATAAGAGGGGAAGAGATATTATGAAAGCAGTTTTTGCCTGGCAGAGTCTCTGAAAAGGTCTCGAAGATACCCAGGTGCCCTCAAACACACTTGGAACAAACACTCTCCCGTATCATTTACTTTGTCCTCGATATTTTCTTTATAGTGCTCATCATGACCTGCCTTTGTTAATTCATTTATTATCTTCCGCCCTATACTAGAAAGTAACTGCATGAAAAGTCAGGTTTTTGTCTTGTTCACAACTGAATGTATGTAATATCTACAACAGTGTCTGGCAACTTCACCCTGTTGCCGGAAGGTAAACCTCTCGCATAAATGACACAGTGGTCTCCCTTTTACTTTTATAATCATTCAAAATTAAACTACATAGATTTTTACTCTTTGCTAGGTTTGGTTCTTTGAAATTTAAAATATACATATATATACCAGCACTGGTAGGTGCTTTTCCTACTATATTACATGATTTTTCCAAACTCTGCCACATGTTAATGGATATTCCATGAGGGTAGGGAATTAAAGGTCTAATGCAGTAATATGAAAAAGGATGGGCTTAATTTCTCAAATTATTATTTTATTATAAACAAAACGCATGTGAACCAAAACATGATTATTTCTTGTGGCAATTAACGTGTCCTGGAGATAATTTTGTCTACTCTAACGCAAGCACACATCATAGTAACATAACATGGTAAAAGTTCTTTGAGAAATGCAGTCCTATGTAACAGACCTAGCAGAAAGAGCTTGCCATCATGGGTCACAAAGCATAAAAATTTTAATGTGATCCCTGGGATAATGAAAGTTACTCCTTACTGCTCTAGACTAAACTCTTTTGACAAGAACACTTTTTTTTGTAAATGACCACTCAGGAGTGAGCTTCCTTTTATATTGTATCTCTAAACTAAGTTTATATACATGAGAAGGGTGCTTCTTGGTTGACTCTTTACGGTGAACATGCTTGAGTCAAGATGTGAAAAACCAAGATGACTTGAAAAATACTTTGATTTTAATTTGGTGCCTGTTCTACTAATATTAAAGGATAAAAACAAAGCATTGTTCTCTTTCTCCTTGTCATGAATCTATCAAGTATAAGTGATTAAGAAGGAAAAAACCAGACATTTTGATAACAGGGAAATATTTCAAAAACAATGGCTAAAATCCCCTTATACTGAGTGTGTAAGACAGCTTTAAAGTCTCCCAGGTTTAATATATGTATTCCCCAAGACAACCAAATTAACCATGAATTCACTGTATACTCTATGATAATCTGGCCTCCCCGAACAATATAGGATTAAAAAAAAAGTTAATTCTTCTAGACTTAATGTATATCTTTTTATTTATCTTTTTAATGAAAAGTTTCAAACATAATCAAAACTAGGCAATGGCATAATAAATCCACAATTATTCACCACTCATATTCAATGATTACTTTTCAACTAATTTTAATTTGTATTTTCAGCAGTACTGTAACGAAGTTAGCCTCCTAAATATTATACCATTGCAGAACAGCAAACACTGAGCTAATGTGTGCTACCCCAGTGAAACACACTGACATTTTATGTCTAATATATAAATACAGGGTGAGGTAAAAGTAGGTTTCCAGTTGTTCACATGGAAAATAATACAATAATTAATAATAATACAAGAAAAAACTGTGTTTTGCATACACACAACTATAAACTGTTTTCCCCACCTTGTATATAACCAATTCTGTCTACACATCCAATATATTTTACGTAAATTGTGCCATTCTAATCAGCAATGAGCATCTCTAAACCTGCTGTTGTTAATCAAAACATTTCCTTGTAAATAAAATATAATGGTTAAGAAATGCAATACACAATTTTTTCAATTGATATGTTCTTTCTCTTAACACTCATATTCAACAACCAACTAGCATGTGAAAGACTGAATAAAAAGCTAAGAAAATACATATGTTGCACACATGCAGGGGTGCACACAAATATGCCATTATAGGTAGGGAAATGAACACGCACAAGAAAAAAATACTCTGCTTGGCAAATTAGCATATCACACACTGTGCTTCACTGTGGAACCCTAAGAACCTTATAACAATGTATTTAGATAAAGTAAGGTCCAGTCTAAAAACAAAGCCCCAGCAATCATCCCATTAGTTCTGATTCTTTGCCCACTTTAGAAAGCATGCACTTAAAAGTTTAATTTTAGAACTTGTTTGGGGCAATAAGAGTCATTAACTATATGTAACAGTGATAATTAACATCACTTCATTTAATCCAACAAAATCATCTATCTGCACCTGCACTGCATCTATCATTTACCTACATTAAACAAAAAAAATCTTTCCTACTTATTTCTTAGTTTAGAGGTTACATAAACATAAATGGATGAAAATCAATTTTAACAGATCAAAAAGTTACTATAAGTTAAAAATAGCATAAAAACACATAGAAATACATGGACCCTTTTCAAAGTGCCCTTTGTACATTTATAATATTTTCAGAATTCCAAATTTTAATTCAGCAACTTTTATCATCTATCAAATAGTTAGGAAAAGTTAACAAGCATATGCTGAAAGCTTCTTGAGAGATGCAAAAGATTGGAAGTATGATTTCAGCCATCTACTCGTGTACAAGTTGTGTGACAATCAACATATGATGACTAAACAACATGTGTTACATCCATACAATGCACCATTATTCAGACTTAAAAAGCAAGGAAATTCTGAAATTCTAACACATGCTGTAACATAGATGAATCCTGAGGACATTATGCAAACTGAAATAAGCTAGTAACCAAAGAATAGATATTGTATGATCCAATTATGTAAGTTACCTAGAATATGCGGGTTCATAGAGATAAAAAGCAGAACAAAGATCACCAGGGGTAAGAGTGAAGGAACTAGAGAGTTACTGTTTAATAAATACAGAATTTTGGTTTTGGATGATGAAAAGTTGTGGAGATCAGTAGTAGAATTATAACACAATGTAAATGTACTTAATGCCACTAAATAGTACACTTAAAATTGATGAAAGGAGTAAATTTTATGTTACATACAATTTACCACAATAAAAAACATAATAAAAATAAGTAAAAGTAGCAACAAGAAAAATAAATTACCTAGGAATAAACTTAACCAAGGAGGTTAAAGACCTGTATTCAGAAAACTATACAACACTGAAGAAAGAAACTAAGAAAGACACAAATAAATGGGAGCATATACCATGTTCATGGACTGGAAGAATTAACATCATCAAAATGTCCATACTACCCAAAACAATTTATAGATTCAACACAATCCCGATTAAAATACCAATGACATATTTCACAGACATAGAACAAACATTTCAAAAATTTATATGGGGCCATAAATGACCCCCAAAAGCTGCAGCAATTTGGAAAAATAAGAACAAAGGAGGAGGGCTCACAATACCTGACATCAAACTTTATTATAAGGCCACTGTAATCAAAACCAGTCTGGTACCGGCATAAGAACAGACACATAGATCAATGGAACAGAATGGAGAGCCCAGAAATAAACCCATGTCTCTATGGTCAATTAATACTTGAAAAAGGGAACAGACTTAAAATGGGGTAAAAATAGCCTCTTCAACAAATGGTGCTGGGAGATCTGGACAGCTACATGCAAAACAATGAAACTCAACCACCATCTTACACCACACACTAAAATAAACTCAATGTGGATTAAAAGACTTAAATATAGGTCATGACACCATAAAAGTCCTAGAGGGGAACACAGGCAGGAAAATCTCAGATATTCCACGCAGCAATATTTTCACCGATATGTCCCCTAGAGCAAGGGACAGAAAGGAAAGAATAAACAAGTGGGACTTCATCAAAATAAGAAGCTTCTGAACAGCTAAAGAAAACATCAGCAAAATGAAAAGGGAACCAACTGTATGGGAAAATATATTTGCCAATGATCCTCAGAAAAGGGTTCGATCTCCAAAATATTTAAAGAACTCACACAACTCCACTCCAGGAAGACAAATAACCCAGTTAAAAAAAATGGACAAAGGGCCTGAACAGACACTTCTCCGAGGAGGACATACGCAGGGCCCAGAGATACATGAAAGGATGCTCAGCATCACTAGCCATCAGAGAGATGCAAATTAAAGCCACAATGAGATACCACTTCACACCAGTCAGAATGGCCATCATAAACAAATCAACAAACAACAAGTGCTGGTGAGGATGCGGAGAAATGGGAACCCTAGTGCACTGTTGGTGGGGATGCAGACTGATGCAGCCACTGTGGAAAACAGTATGGAATTTCCTCAAAAAACTAAAAATGGAACTGCTTTTTGACTCAGCAATTCCACTGCTGGGATTATACCCTAAGAATCTTGAAACAACAATTCAAAAGAACTTATGCACTACATTGTTCGTAGCAGCACAATTTACAGTAGCCAAGCATTGGAAGCAACCTAAGTGCCCAATAGTAAATGAGTGGATCAAAGAACTATGCTATATTTACACAATGGAATACTGCAAGGAAGGAAGGGAGGAAGGGAGGAAGGGAGGAAGGGTGAGCTACCGCCCTTTACAACAGCATGGATGGAACTGGAGAGCATTATTCTAAGTGAAATAAGCCAGGTGGTGAAAGACAGATACCATATGAGCTCACATATAAGTGGAACCTAATCAACAAAATAAACAAGCAAGCAAAATACAACCAGCAACATTGAAATAAAAAACAAACTGACAGTGACGAGAGGGGAGGAGGGTGGGGTATAGCAGGGGAAAAGGAGGGGGAGAGTCATCAAGGAACATCCATAAAGGACCCATCGACAAAGCCAAATGGGGGAAGGATTGAGGGTGGGAGCTGGGGAGGGGTGGGGCTGGGAAAAGTGGTGGAGTGAAAATGTTGATGTGGGGGTGATGGGATGGGGTGCATAGTGGAGGGGATAAAGGGGAAAAGAAAATGAGACAGCTGTAATAGCATAATCAATAAAATATACTAAATAATATTAAAATTTTAAAAAATGTTTAAATAAGTAAAAATAAAACTTAAATTCTTCTGTGTCCCTAAAAATGGACCAAAGTAATAATCATTCGTAATTTCAACTGAATGATATTTGGATCTTTAATTAAGGAAATGACCTAACTCTCTTCAAACATATTTAAAGCAAACATCATGACATTTTTCCATGGAATTTATAATAATGCATGTGAAATATACATGACAACTATAATATATGTAGAACATGATGATGGGACTATCTAAATATTTCAACATTTATACCTGAAATAATATAGTACTAACTCTAAATAGAGCATTAAAGTTAAGGATATATTGTGATCCCTAGAAAAAAGGGCAAAGAATATAAAAGATAGATCCAATAGATAAATTTTAATGGAACTCCAAACAGTAAGTGATCCAAAGAAAACAGAAAAGGAAAAGAAAAGGTAAAAAGAGAAGACAACTAGAAAACAAACAATAAAATGATAAGCAAAAACCCAGTTACATCAGTAAAATATTAAATGTTAATAGATTTTACTGAAATGTAATAGTGGTGATGGTTACACAACTCCATAACTATACAAAAATCGCTGATATATATACTATAAAAGGTAAGGGTTATGGTATGCAAATTATATCTCAATAAAGCTGTTATTAAAGAAAATAAACCAAGGCAAACAAAAACATTAACAGACTAAACACTACAATTAAAGAGATTATCAAATTGAAAAATCATGACCCTACAACATGCTGGTGACAAGAGACATGTTTTCAATATAAAGAGTCAAATGGAGGAAGATATTTCATGCAATCAGTAAGCACAAGACACTTGAGTGTTTAGAGTCAAACATTAAACAATTTGTCCAAGATCACAAAACTAAGCAGAGAATTTATACTGGACTCCAGGCTCTGCCAATAACTGCAAGGAGACAATACGGAGAGAGAGGAGGAGAGCTAGAGTATAAGATTCAAAATGTATTAACCTCAAGTAAAGAAAATCCCAACTTGGTGAAGAAAATAGAGATACAGGTCCAGGAAGCACAGAGAGTCCCAAATAAGATGAACCCAAAGATGCCCACTCCAAGACACATCATAACTAAAATGCCAAAGGTTAGTTACAATACGAGAATCTTAAAAGCAGCAAGAGAGTTCTATATGGGAGTTCCTATAAGACTGTCAGCTGATTTCTCAAAGGAAGTTTTGTAGGCCAGAAGGGATTGACAAAAAAATATTCAAAGTCATGAAAAGCAATGACCTACATCCAAGATTACTCTACCCAGCAAAGCTATCATTTAGAATTGAAGATCAGTTAAAAGTTTCCCAGATAAGAAAAAACTAAAGTTCATCATCACCAAACCAGCATTATATGAACTGTTAAAGGGTCTTCTTTAAGAAGAAGAAGAAAAAAAATATGAACAATAAAATGGTAATAAATACATATCTAACAATAATTGAATCTAAAAAACAAACAAACAAGCAGGACAGAAGCACAACCATAAACACAGAAGACATGTTGATGGTTGCCAGACGGAGGGATGTTGGGGGAATGAGTAAAATAGGTGAAGGGATTTAAGAAATACAAACTGGTAGTTACAGAATAGTCATGGGGATATAAAGTACAGCATAAAAAACAGAGTAGCCTGAGAACTCATATGAATGACCCATGGACAGAGACAATGGTATGGGGACTGCCTGGGGGGTGCAGGGGGCGCTGGGTGGTGAGGGACGAAGGGGGAAATTTTGGAATAACTATAACAACATAAAAAATAAAATATAATTAAAGTAAAAATTTTAAAAAGGCCTGTAGTTAGGATGTGGTAGTACTCTAGGGCCCTCCTTCTAGAGTTCTATTTTTCCCACATTGGAGAAACAGGGAATATAAAAAGTATTCTGTGACACATCAAAGCTATATGAAATTGAAATGTCAGCACCCATAAATAAGGTTTTACTGAAATGTGGCCAATCCATTTCAAACAGGTAGAATAAAATGTTCTTAAAAAGTGCTCCATTGAGTTAAGCCCTGCCAGAATTACAGCAGTATCAATAGACAACTATAAAACAATGGTCCTGGAACTACTCTGACTTCTTTCAAGTTTGTTTTTCAGATCTAAAGCCAAGCCACAGACCCCAGCAACAAACTCAATACCTGGTTAGGAAAGTTTCTCCCTGCATCCCATAATAAGTCCTGCATAATCCCAGAATGCCTTGCTTTACTGACACATACCCAGGCTTCGGTGGGACCTAAGCATTCCTAAAAAAGGAAGAAGCCGGTCAACCTACACCTTGATTGGTTAACCCCAGTAACTTTTGTGTTCCCAAGGGGTAAAAACCCTTAAGTCCCGTATTTGGGGCACAGAGCATAAGGCCCTATCTCAGTGTTCTCGCTCACTGCAGAGCCTCAATAAATTTTCCTTTGCTTTAAAAAAAAAAAAGATTCAAACAGTATTAACCTCAAGCAAAGGAAAGAAAATCCCAACCTCATCAGATCGCAGATTCTTAACCTTCTTATTGAATCCCAACTCCAAACCCCACAATCCTAAATGTATTTGCCTTATCAACATCCTTAAAAGACTCCCAAAGATAAAAATTTTCCTTTTCAGGTATCTAGTTTAGAGTATCTCTACTCAATATCATCTTCAAATTCTTCAACAAATATTCCAGAAGTTGAACTTTAATCCAAAATGCAGGAAGAAAAAAGAAATATCCTCAAATATATTATAGGACATTCCTTTATGATAAGAGTTTTATGAATTCTCTTTTATAGGTTTTCATAATTTCTTTTCAACACGACATATTTAAGAGTCACAACTGAAAATATATTACAAAATTACTGTCAAAAGGAAAGGAGTCACCAAACTCCTCTAAATTTAAGGACACTTGATTAGTTCAACATAAAAACATTTATAAGTGGTCAATGGCATCAGTGACTATATTTTATAGCTCTACCAGTTCACTAAAGTATTTTACTTATAAAGTCAGCAAATCAAGACTCCAGGACTTCCGGTCAAGGTGGAGGCATAGGTAAACAAGCTGGCCTCCATGCACAACAACAGCAAAAATTACAACTAAATTACAAAGCAACTATCACCCAGAATCATCAGAAAATCAAACTGTATGGAAGTCTGACAACCAAGTAATTAAAGAAATCACATTCATCCAGATGGGCAGGAGGGGAGGAGATATGGAAACACGGAGACCCAGAAACAGGGAATGGGAGATCCCACAACCACACGTGGTATATAAAAATCAGAAGGAATACCTCAGGAGTGAGGGATCCCAACCCCACACCTGACTACCCAGCCCAGTGTCCCCATGCCAGGAAGATAAATCCCCATAACTTCCAGCGGTAAAAACCAGTGAGAGCAGGGGTGGCAGAAGGAACTGTGGGATTTTCAGGCATCTCCTCTTAAAGGACCCACAACAGTCGTAGGACTTATGCAGACTCACTCCCTCTGGGCTCCGGCATCAGGGCAGCAACTGGAAGGGCACCAGTGGCATACAGAGAAACAGAAGTGTCTACCATCAGGGTAAGGGCACAGGGAGAATATCCCCGAGGACAAAACACCAGAGGCAAAGCAGCAGCCATTGTCCCTTTTCTGTGCCCTCCCCCGCACAGAGCCACAGATCAGTGACACCATATCTGAGACTCCATCAGCCTGGTTCACACGGACTGACCTGCCCCAGCAATTACCTAAAACTCTGCCCTCATCCAAATTACAGGTGCACTTTCTACAGGAGGCCACGCTACTAAGACAGGGAGTCAAAGCAGCTCTACCTAATACAAGGAAACAAACACAGGGAAGATGCCACAATGAGGAGACAAAGAAACATGACCCAAATTAAAGAACATAACAAAACTCCAGAAAAAGAATTAAACAAAATGGATAGAAGCAATCTATCAGATGCAGACTTCAAGACACTGGTTCTTAGGATGCTCAAGGAACTCACTGGGTACTTCAACAACATTAAAAAAACCTATGCAGAAATGAAGGTTACACTAAGTGAAATAAAGAAAACTTTACAGGGAACCAACAGTGGAGGAGATGAAGGAAAGATGTGAAACATAAGGGGAAAAATCATTCACTCAGAACAAGAAGAAAAAAGAATCCAAAAAAATTAGAATAGGCTAAGGAGCCTCTGGGACAACATCAAATGTACCAACATTCGAATCCTAAGGGTGCCAGAAGAATAAGAGGAAGAGCAAAAAACTGAAAACTTATTTGAAAGAATAATGACAGAAAGCTTCCCTAATTTGGTGAAAGAAACAGACATACAAGTCCAGGGAGCACAGAGAGTCGATAACAAATTGGACCCAAAGAGGACCACGCCAAGACACATCATGATTAAAATGCCAAAGGTTAAAGATAAAGAGAGAATCTTAAAAACAGCAAGAAAAAAGCAGGGAGTTACCTACAAAGGAGTTCCCATAAGACTGTCAGCTGATTTCTCAAAAGAAACTTTGCAGGCTAGAAGGGACTGGCAAGAAGTATTCAAAGTGATGAAAAGCAAGGACTTACAACCAAGATTACTCTATCCAGAAAAGCTACCATTTAGAATCGAAAGGCAGATCAAGTGTTTCCCAAAGTAAAGCTAAAAGAGTTAATCATCACCAAACCAGTATTATATGAAATGTTAAAGGGATTTATTTGAAAAAAAAATCAAAACTATGAACATTAAAATGGTAATGCATTCACAGCTATCAAAAATTGAATCTAAAAAACAAACTAAGCAAACAAGCAGAACAGAAACAGAATCATAGGTATGGAGATCATTTGGAGGGTTATCAGTTGGGAGGGAGAAGAGGAAGAATGAGGGAAAAGATGCAGGGATTAAGAAGTACAAATTGGTAGGTACAAAATAGACAGAGAGGATGTTAAGAACAGTATAGGAAATGAAGCAGCCAAAGAATTTGTATGCATGACCCACGGACATGAACCGGGGGGGTACTGTGTGCAGAGGGGCAAAGGGGTAAAATTGGGACCACTGTAATAGCATAATCAATAATGTATATTTTTAAAAAATAGAGTCAGCAAATCCAAGTGAAGACAGTCACCTTCACTGGCATCCAAGATCAGGACATCAGAAAAACAAAAGAAATATTCCATTTCTAGACTTTAACAATGGTATGGCATTAGGGGATTTAAAAAAAAAAAAAAACAGAGAAAGAATAGTCTCCACCAATAGCAAAAACAGGCATCAGGCAAAGGTAACAATGTTTTTTTTAAACCACTAACATCCCAGTCTATTTCCAACTCATCGTAGAAACAGTTTGGAACATTTATTGAGCATGAGATTTATAGTCATATAGTCATTCTGCTGGAATGCATACTCTCATTTACTACCTATGTGACTTTGGACAAGGCATTTATTTCTGAGATTGTTCTCTGTTCTTTAAAACTAAGAATAAAAATAATACATCACAAATTGTCAAGAAGATTAAATGAAAATGGTGCAAGCGCATCTGTAGGCAGATATTCCATACCTATTTTTTAAGAGCTTGGGGAAGGGAAGAAAAGTTTTTTTCTTAAAAATAAATAAAACCTAAGTTTGGCAAATAAGAGTATGCTGTATAACAATTGGTAGCCAAATTTTAACACATTGGCATGTGGGCTCCAGAAGAATGATAGCAGTAGTAGCCTCTAGGGACTTAAACTGCAGGTTGGGTCAAAGATTCACAGATGGAGGGAACCTTATTTTTCAAAGTATACATAAGACTTAAATTTCTAAAATTTTAGATTTTCAAAAATTAAAAATTTTAATATAATAATATCAAAGATCTATATCCAAAATGGAAATTCTAATAATGTTAAGAAAATTAATGTGTTTAAAAGTAGATGCCTATAAAATATACTACAGTAACAGTTCTCAACCTTTATTAAACCATGACAAAAATAAATAAAAGTCATGCACAAAACATATTTCCATGAGATACCCAGGCTATAGAGTTATATACAACTCTGGGATTGCAAGGTTTAAGCCTCTCCTTTTTCCTCCTGCTCAAAAAAATTTTTTTCAAAAATGAGTAAATACAGTATCACCTGAATCATTTTAAATTCTCTCCATACTATTTTTTAAAATATATATATTGTTAAATAAAATCACTGGCAAACTTGCTAACTTCAGAATTTTAGTATTAGTTACAAAATACTTACGACACACACTTTACAGCTATAACAACACACCATGGATTACATACAACCTCATAACTGAAGACCAATGACCTAGCAAAACGCTTTCTTCAAGTTTCTATCCACACAACAGTCATTTTCCTACAACCTGATCATGTGTTGCCTCTATTACTATTAAAGTGGGGGGATAGGTTTCTATGGGCTTTGGCTACGTTCCCTACAGTTATTTATCTTCACTATTCGGCTACTATTTGAATGCTCTCACTCTTTCCAAGTGAGCCAACTAGGGTATAGTATTTTTTAAAAGTGCTCTGTGCTTATGGTCAGCCAATTTAGGTACAGTCCTGATTCTGTTACTTACTAGCAGTGTAACTGTTGGCAAGTCACTATGCCTGAGTCTAAGTTTTCGTTTTGTTAAACAGAATTAATAATATCCAACTTCAATGGCTGTATAAATTAAATGAACTCACATTTGTCAAAGGATTTGTAAAACTACCGTATCATACATATGTATATATCAGTTTAATTATATCAAAATATTAATTTCCTTAACAAGGAAAAAAACCTAAACCTCCAAAATATACATGAAAACTATCAGAATAATTTCCCCAAAACACTAATTTTAACTATCTCATTCTCCTTAAAAATATTCAATAGCTCTCGCCATCCACTAAAGTACTAATTATTAACATCTATAATGATTAAGGTTATTTGCCTGACAATGTCAGGCTTCGTGATAAATTCTTCATGTATGTTGTTTCTAATTTTACAACAACCATGCAGAGTAGGTGTCAGTTTCTTCATTTTACAGATGAAAAATTTTTGAGCTATTTTCAAATTTTGCTATTATAAATAACCTTACAATGAACATTTTTTAAAAGTATATCTTTGATAGGTGAAAATCTAGGGGTGGAATTGTGAAGTCTAAGAATATACATTTTGAATTTTGATAGATACAAGCAAATATCTGGCAAAACAAAAAGCTAAATTTACACTCCCAAGAACAATTCACCTGTACCCTTGCCTACCCTGAATGTTATGGCTATTTTTTAAATTTTGGTTTAATCCAATGGATTAAAAGGTTACATCTCATTATTGTTTTTACACTAGTTATACTCCTTATCTTGCTAAAAGTCTCCAACAAAAGGAGATAACAGAATACATTCATCAAACCTCACTGCTTGCCACAGTTCTTTCCTATACCCACAATGCCAAGCAATCTCTATAGAACTCACTATCTATATGCATATGTACAGTTCTTTTAAATACATGGATAGGCCCAAATGTGAAACACAAATTATTAAATCTAACATTAAAATGTCTCATAAAGCGAATTACCATGACTTACAATGCTGTGCTGCACTAAAACATAGTATGATAATATGGGAGAGGGGATTATATATATATATAATAAGCTCTCATAAACTCTAAGAATTTCTTTTCTTAATCCTAAAAGTCCTCACAGCCTCTCATCATTGTTTTTTGTTTGTTTGTTTGTTTGTTTGTTTTGGCTCAGAATACAAGGAGCCCAGAGAGAAAATACAGAATGAAAAACAATTCAGAAATAAAATCTGCTTGCTCAGTGCATTAAAATTACTGAAAGTTGCTATTTATGAGGCTAATTTGTAGCTTTGGATTTTCCCATGAATTATTTAGGCAAAAACAAACAAAAAATAGTTTTATTTAAATCCTGTACAGTAGTATTAGATGTAATCTGATCTCACTTCGTTTAAATTAAGCATAAGTAATAATGTCCTATAAAGGAAATTTATAAAATTCAGCATGTTTTTACATTTGGCTTACTGTATACTTGCTAAAGCAAATGTATATCATAAATTCAGGAAAAATTCAATAAATCATTTTTATTCATAGTTATTAACTAAAAATATATATCAGAAAAAGCACAAATAGTTTTTCTATATAAAATAAATATCATGCTGCTCTTTGAACAGCAATAAAAACAACACAACCAGATATAAATGGGGACTACACCTACATATTTGATTAAATTAAAAACTCAAAATACAGTATTACAATAAAGAGAACTCCACAGTATTAAACTTAAAAAATGTTCTAACTTCTACCAGTCTTCCTAGCCAAAACTTTCCACTAATATGGTAATCTATCACCACTATGTTGGAAATCAGGTTTCTAAGAATATACCCAGTTTAGAATAATAACTATTAAATTTCAATGGTCGGTCAACCAATACACAAACAAGGTTTATATGGCATAACAAAATCAGTAAGCAATTTCATTTGACTGTTTTATTTTTACAGAATTTACCCGCTATAATCAGATATTCCAAAAGGAACACTTTAAATGGCAGGCTCCAATGGGAAAAGATTTTAATGGTAGAAAAATTATATCCCAAATAAGAACCTTGCCATGATGCAAACACAAAAAAAGAGGGTTAGTTATCACTGGGTGCATATTTTCATACTGAACAAAAACATACAGTAACACTGCCTTCTAGTTACAAAACAGTCCTTTTTGTGATAGGAGGAAAGCTTTCTTGAGAATTACTGTTTCATAATTCTTAATGTAATATTATTTATTTAACCCTTCCAAAACATTCACTGAACTTATGTGGAAATCATTAGGTCAAATAACAAAAGTGAAACAAAGACTGATGAGACCAAGTCTCTCATCTAAGAGATTAAAATAAAAAAAATTTTTTTAAAAACCCAGAAAACAATTTTAACATAATGCGGAAAGTGAGAAATTGAAAAATATTAAATGCTCCAGAAGACAGAGGAAAGAGACTGCTTCTCACCAGAAGGATATGGAAAACTGTCTTGGTAAAGGTAACATGTGAACTGTGCCTTTAAGGATAGATAGTAGTTGGAAATGTGGGAGGAGAAGACAGATGTGCCCACTGGGGAAAAGAGTGATGAAAGGCATGGAATAGGAAAGGGGCCAGCCATGTTTGGGAATAGTAATAGTCTGGCATGTCTGAGGCACAGCACTGATAAAGGAAAATGGAGGAGATAAGAGCAGAAAGAAAATTAGTGAGAAAGGAAGGTATTTTCTCTAACATGATGCTCCTGATGGAAATCATCTTTCTTATCTTTATTTACAGAGAATTTGAACTCATTCATAATATTCTCTTCTCTGAATTGAAGTCATTTGTGTAACTTGTCTTATTTTCCACAAGATGATTATGAGCGCCTCATGAGCAGGATGTATGTCTGATTTGTTTTTATATCTTTCTCAAATGCCTTGAACATAAATACGAAGTATACATTTTTAAAAAATGATTAGATAAATGCATGCATGAATCTATTGGCTATGTCATTTAAGTTCTGTGGGACTCATATTCCTTTTTAACAGGAGTTTGCAAACTTTTTCTATAAAGGGCCACACAATAAATACTTTAGGTTTCACAGGCTATTCCATCTCTGTTACAGCTATGCAACTCTGCTGTTGTAGACCAAAAGCAGCAGCCCCAGACCACATGTAAATGAATGAGCATGGCTGTATGCCAATGAAACTTAATTTACAAACACAGGCAGCAGGCCACATTTGGCCCATGAACCATAGTATAGAGACGCCTCAACTATACAAACTTAAAGTTTATATACTCGTATTATACAAGTATATTTAAATATGAGTATACAGAAATCATCTTCTTACATAATAACAGAACCTCAAACAAAAAGATAAAAAATAGAAAGGTGGTTAATAAATAGGAAAAAGTGAACATACTGCACAAAACCTGGTAAATCTGGACCTTGGGATAGCTCCACCCTCTCCAGACACTTGTTACCATAACATCTAGGTGACCAAAAGTCACAACCTCTTTAGACCCTAAATTTTTTTTTTTTTTGGTGGGGAGGGTTCCTATTATACTTAAAATTTTATTTTTAAATTATAATTACAATCAATATTATTTTGTATTAGTTGCAGGTATACTGCACAGTGGTTAGACAATCGTATACTTTACAAAATGTTCTCCCAATATTTCCAGTACTCACCTGGCACCATACACACTTATTACAATATTATTGAATATACTCTCAGGCCTTAATGTTTAAACAATAAATTGGTTAAAATAGATAATTCTAAGATAGAACTCTATGACCTTAAGAACTGTTCCAAATTAAATTTATAGATTTCAAGTGAAAATTTTATCTGGAAAATGATGATTACACTCACGAATAGTAAATAGTTTGAATACATGGCAGAACAAAATACAAGTATACCACAGAAACAAATAATAATATTAGAATAATTAACTAAGATAATTTAATACCTAGAATAATTGATCTAACAAGCTTTTTGAAATATTATTTTTCATAATTGTATTTTAGTTTCTGAACACGAAGGTTTTAGTACCATCTTGAATGTAGTTACATACACCTGGAAAATCAGTTTAATAGTAAATATAGGTTAATTCGCCTAAGCAGGATGGTGATATCAGGAGGTTACTCGGGTCAAAATACAACTTCCCAAAATAAAGAAGGTAGTAAGATATAATCTTAAATGCCACAATATGTAATAAAAGGGAAAAACAGAATCTTATTCTGGCTTCATATTCTATTCTCATTATATAATAATTAATAAATCATTGGACTCCCTGACATATATAGTTAAAATTCTGAGGTTTTTAAATATAAAAGTTAAAGTCCACGCAATATACAATAAACTAGGTGTCATTCATTAGATATAATGGTGATTTGATAACTTTTCCATTTTTATTCTTCAAATCAAGACAGCTTACAGAATAAAAACTCTTTATTTTTCACAAACTATTTTCAAAGAATCGTTGGGTCAGTTAAAATTCTCTAATTCACCACTACCCATATATACAAAAGCAACACTATTACACTGCTTCTTGAAATATAAATTCACAGCTTCTGGTTCATTACAAACTTACCAAACATTTGGCAAATTCTTTGTTTTCTGAAAGGAATCCATAACCTGGATGTACCTTAGAAATGGAAACAAAAGGCACTTTTAATTTTGTCATGTTGCAAAACCCTGATAAGCAAAACAGTGCAAATATGTGTTTACTGTTCAAGATCCCTTGAGTAAGGTTACTTCTCTCACACAGTTATCAGCTCCAATGCACATTCCTGAGTAGACTCAAATTCCAAGATAATAGCTATTTTATAATCACTTTACACACACTGCCTTTGTCCTACTCACAATCAGAGCCATCTACCTACATATCTTCCCATCCACCTGCATTTGAGTACCTATTCAAAACAACTCATATTCTCCCTGTTTTTTGAGGCTAACCTTAGCCACAAGTCTGAAGAATTTTCTAATAGCTGGTGGATTAAAAAATTATGTTAAAGGAAATCTTTTGCAAGATAGATCTTTAAAACATTTAATTCCTTCTCTTTACAGTAAAGAACTGCTAACTTCCAAACCCTAGTTACAAGCCAACTAACATATTTTACTCCTGATAACAGTAACGTACTCAGCCATTACCCACAGAGCAGTTTCTGTCAAATCTAACTAAAATTAAAGGTCAGTTTATACTATTTCTTTATACTCTGAATGCTGATTTCTTCTGGTATCTACTCTCCTTTTCCTCCTCACCCCACTTAGCCATTCACAACCTCTTTATGCAATGCTATGCAAGCCACACTGCTACAATCTAAACTCTATCATGCTGTTCTAATTAAGTGATTTTTGCTTCTACCACAAAGGCCAAACATAAATTTAGCCACTCTGTTATCAGTCAGTATTGAATATATTTCCAATAAAACAATTCTACTATGAGGAAAGTCAAATTTCTGAAGAGACTAGTATAATCTAGAAGTAGTTACACATCCAAGGTTTTCAAATGCTGGACCAAGCTTTATAAACATGGTACAGGATAATTTAAACTACTGCAGCACAGGATGAGAGCTTTACCCAACCAATCTCATTTTATATACACATTCAACTAAACATCGCATTCTGACAAGCTATGGTAAAAAGAGTTTTACCTTCAATAACTCTGCTAATAAACTGTAAACATCTGTAACACGAGTTCATGAATTCAGCTTCTTATTTAAACATCCATCTCTTTCAAAAGAAATGTGAACACTACTGGAAGCACTCCAGGTTAATTGCTGGTGTTGGTTGCTGGTGTTGGCGGCTGCCATTCAGTTTTAGAGATAACTCTGCACAGTTTTCACACTACATGTAATTAGTTCTCTGATATTAAAACACATACAACTACAACAACAAAACGCTATTTCTGATGTCAGAAAACAGTCTTTTTCTTGGATTCCACTTCATTCAAAAAGAATTGGGGGTGTGTGGAGAATTACCGGTTTCTCCATGTAAGTTATATGTATCCTACTGACATGACCAAACCAATTAAAATCATTACCCATCACATTGTTTATATTTCTGGAAGTATACTAGGTATACATAATTTTTAAGTGATTAAAATAGAATTTAAACAGGGGTCTTTTGGGTCCTGTTTATAATACGAAATGTTTTTTAATGCTCTAATTATAGTGAAAGGGTTAATACTCAAAACTAATTGGGATTTTTTTCCAGCATATTTGGAAATGAACTGAAACTGCTCCCTGGTGTGAAAGCTGAACCCAGCAGCCACCTGCAGGACCAGCGACCGACACTGCCAGATGCCACAAAGCCTTTGATTTCCAGTAGCAAATTCGGTCACATTTAACTCACGTGACATGAACTAACTGCAACAGCATTTTTGATCATTCTTTCTTTTTTTTTTTTTAAGATAGAAACTCTAGCGTTCTGCTCACTACATACGAAACAGCTGCAGTAGACAGATTCATTCAGACTCACAGCTTGGGCCCTGGTTTTCTTAATGGCTTCCATGATGGCATCCATGTTGAGGTAGCTTTTACTGGTGGGAGCTGGGCCAACACAGACAGCCTCATCCGCCATTTTCACATGAACCTGAAGAGACACATCTCTGCATTAACAGATGCTCCCGGCAAAAAGAACTAATATCACCTGCAAGTATACACAACATTGCAAGGATCGTTTCACGTACCATTTATGTACTAAAGGTCTCTTTCTGAATATGCTCTAAAAAATAACAATGGAACAAATATGCTCAGGGAATATATTCAACCATGATTACACTTATTACAAGCCTGATCTTATAATCAAATATTTTCCAGAATACTCCCCACCAATTTGATTAAGTAAAATCAAAGCAAACAATTTTAGCCTCCGACTTGGTTCCGCTATACATGTATCTTATATCAAAACTACCCTGTTAATATAGGCAGGCTAGCTCAATATTTTAATAGCAAGTACTCGTGCCCAGTTCTAAGCAAGCTACCCAGGAAGTGGTAATAATTAGAGAAAGTGAATGAAGGGAAGCTGTGAGTGTCCCTGCACAGCGTCTGGTCAGTGCCAGGCACAAATTAAAGCCCAGGACTAAAGAGTTCAGTATCACCACTTATGAACCAGAAAATCTTCAGAATCGTTTAAATACTCTCACATTTAATCCTCATCCATTTTACCTTTATTCCTGAAAGAACCGATAGGTGTATTACTGTGCTATAAGTCCTAAATCTACTAAAACCTCAGGAATATTCGCTCCATTTTGAATACTACTCACTCTGCAATGTTTTAAACCTATTTTTGTTTAATACAGGCTAGGCATTCGTTTCCAAAAAGAGTAAGCTGTTTACTTCTAAAAGAAATCTATTCTTTTAAAATGATGAAGCTATTCATGTATTTTTGAAATGACTTTTCCTAACAGTTTTCCAGTTTAAGGAACTCCCAATCAGTTTCAATTTATTTCACAAGGCAGGTATAAACACTGGAGTTCATACATATACCTGCGCATTTGTGACCCACCCTATACACCCCACCAAAAGTCTAAGGTGGTGAATACTTTCGCATATTGCTTCAGCTGTGAAATAATTTTTAAAGAAGCACTTTGTTTTAAATGATATCTATAAAAAAGTAACCAAGAACGCTCAGGTTTCTTTTTATCAATTCAATACATATTTTCCAATTATGTAAAAAATTATATCATGTATTAAATGGTAAAAAGATACCTACATGAAGAATTTACATATCAATATCTTAATACAAACTACTTAAATATATATACTCTGTAATTTCTTCAAAAACATCTACTTCAAACAAAGGCAGCACACTCACAAAGTGATCCTAAACATTTCCACATTCAAAGCAAGGATCTCCTCGTGACTGTCTTTGCCTTGCTTATTCCCAACTTCATATTGTTCTTCCCTCAGTTCAGAGTGCCCACTCCTCCATTACCCTGTGCCCAGTTCAGATCCTATTATTAATTAGCAATTTTGTTGCTGTAACTGGTTGTAGGTTTTTTTCTATAAGAAACTGAATACTAAACAATCCTTTTAAAAAAGAACACATGATACTATATACAGAGAATCCTAAAGATTCCCCCCAAAACTACTAGAACTGATAAATTAATTCAGTAAAGTTATGGGATACAAAATAAATATCCAGGAATCAGTTGTATTTCTACATACCAATAATAAACTATTAGAAAGAGAAACTAGGAAAACAATACCACTTACGGTTGCATCAAAAAATAATAAAATACCTTGCAATAAATTTAACCAAGGATATAAAACACCTATACTTGGAAAATTATGCAATACTGCAGAAAGAAAATGATGCAGATACAAATAAGTAGAAGCATATACCATGCTCATCATAGGAAGAATTTACTTGATTAAAACGTCCACGCTACCCAAAGCAACCTATAGATTCAAATTCCTATCAAGATACCTTTGGCATTTTTCACAGAATGAGAACAAATATTTCAAAAATTTAAATGAACCACAAAAGACCCCAAATAGCCAAAAGGATCTTGAGAAACAAGAACACAGCCGGAGGAATCGTACTGCCTGATATCAAACTATACTAACAAGGCCACAGTAAATGAAATAGTGTATTACTGGCATAAAAAGAGACACAGATCATTGGAACAGAACAGAGAGCTCAGAAATAAACTGACACCTTTATGGTCAATTAATAATTGACAAAGGTGGCAAGAACGTACAATAGAGTACAGATAGTCTATTCAATAAATGGTACTGGGGAACTGGAGAGACACATGCAGAAAAATGAAAATAGACCACTTCCTTACACCATACACAAGAACAAACTCGAAATGGATTAAAGACTTAAATATAAGACCTGAAACCATAAAACTCCTGGAAGTAAACATAGGCAGTAAAATCTCAGATATTTCTCGCAGCAATATTTTTTCTGATATATCTCCTTGGTCAAGGAAAACAAAGGAAAAAATAAACAAATGGGATTACATCGAACTAAAAAGCTTTTGCACATTGTGTGGTGCAAGTCTAACTACACAAAATTAAATCTTCTCCAGTCTTAGCAATACATATGGGAACCAAGGGTTGTATGGGGAGAAAGAAAGTAAAAGACATGCACATGCATACATATGTATATTTATATGTCCAAAATTTCTATAATAAACATGCATCAAAAAGTAAAAAGGAGAATCCTAACTGTATCTTGACATTTATTTCCAGTCTTTTCTATACTTTTGTAATCATATTGTGTAATTTTGCATTCTTTTGTTTTTTAATATCACAATAGACCTTTTTTCCTGTTATCACAAACTCTTTGTAATCGTACTGAGAATGTAGCTCACTTGATCTTGGCCAAAAGGTCGAGAAGTAATGAGAGAATGTAACTCAAAGCCTAACATATTTTAGGAGATGATTAATATTCATCAAATAAACATTCAAATAAATTAATGATCAAAAGCAGGTCGAGACTGCTATGGACTTTAAAAAGAAAGGCAAAACACATGCTATTTCTAAAGGGTTGGTTGGTTTCCTTTTTATATCTCAGAAACAAACCTTACTTTGGGTATAAAAGCATATCAGCAGCTCAACAATCCCACAGTATAGTCCAGCGTTAGTACTAGCAAAAATGCTGTGCAAAGCCATTTGATTAAAAAAACTAGACTCCTCTGCTGCCTCAGTTCCTGAGGAGATATGAATGAGACGACTACAAAAGAATGGCTTAAAAACTTGAAATTTTCAATTTTGCTGTTATTGTAGTACTAAATGTATGAGGCGATTTCTTTACCTTAATAATACAAAACAAACTATGCAAGCACTAAGATGCTTTTCGCAAAAGTGACTGACCTACTTGATTAAGCTAACTGGAGGTGTTCATGTTTTAAAAATTTCAACATCCTAGCCATGGTTGGTGTACCTCAGTGGACTGAGCATCAGCCTGCAAACCAAAGGGTCACTGGTTTGATTCCCCAGTCAAGGTACATGCCTGGGTTGCGGGCCAGGTCCCCAGTAGGGGGTGTGTGAGAGGTAACCACACATTGATGTTTCTCTCCCTTTCTTTCTCCCTCCCTTCCCCTCTGTCTAAAAATAAAATAAAAATAAAATCTTTTTTTAAAAATTCCAATATCTAGAAAAATATAAATTTCTTTTTATATACTTCAATGGTATATCCATAACAACTATGAAAAGTTTAAACTAACATAAACTAATCAATTGACTGGCTATACTTCCAAAAAGAAATAGTACTATGTGCATATTTACATGTACTATGATTTGAAGTAACACAATCAATCTGCATAAACTTTTCCAACAGAAAAGTTTCTAAAAGAGGTTTTTAAAAATTATTAGTGTCCTCCTCACACATTTAATTTTATATTTAGAAATTTTTTATTCTTTAAGGAATATTATGTATACCAGGGCATGTTCTACAACTTACAGGGCCAGAAAAAAATAAAACCGTCATCCTTACTGATGTCCTAAAAATGAATTTAAATGCTTGAATATAGTAGATTAAAAACTGTGCAGGATTTTAAAACTCTGAATTTGTGGAAAATTTCATATTAATCCATTAGATGCCTAAAATATGCTGAAAAGATACTGTGCTTGGTTCCTAACCTTATCAAAGAGATTGGATCTTAGTGTTAAAAAGTAGGTTAGACAAGTGTGAAAGCTTTAAAAATCTTTTAAACTAGTACAGACTGAGAAAGGGAAGACAGGCAACTCTGAGGTTTTCTTTGTGCTGGGAGATTTTTTGAAACCTATCACTTCAGCAAGATCTGTAATCCCACGGTCATTATTTACCATGACCACGAATATTTGAATTTTCCTTGTGATACCCCTCAATGCGAACAATGGGTAGAGCACTGGGAGGATGACATAGTAATATTAAATGTGCTCCTTGCCTGAGAACAGTGGTGCCTCAAATAATCTGACCAGACTTCAGTATTCACTGAATCTAACCAAGTTCTCTAATATTACCAATGAAAACAAAAATTACCCTTAAAGGCTGAAAAGTTAAAGAAAAGAATGCCAACTGCATCAATCTTACTTTGAAGAACTAAAAAAAATTAATTTTCAAGGAAACCAGATAAAATTCTATTTCTGAGAAGAAAAAAGAAAAGAACCCTTCTCTCTGTTTTATACAAAGTGCCCAGGAGTCTCAAAAGACTTATACAAATGTCAACAGACTAGCACTGTGGCACAGTCTTTCTAGATAGGCAATTTCATTCCTAGAAAATTAAGATTCTTTATGTCAGTAAATAATGCATTCATTTTTACTTCACTTTGTAAAACTAAATGTGTAGCACCATGACATATTTATGCATGATTATTTTTTGATGGCAGAATTAGTGACTACTATTTTTCCTCTATCATAATTTATATAATTGTCAAAGTGGTAAAACCAAAAATTAAAAACTACAAGAAGAAAGAAAATAATTTTTTGCCAACTGCAAAACTCCCAACCCATTTTCTACAATCTAGTTTTGGTATCACAAAAGGGTGGTGTGGGGAGGCAGGAGATGGGGTGGGGTAAAGAGAGAGAAGTTATTTTCTCCCACACAAACACACAATAAATACAAAGAAGCCAGGATCTTAAAAGAAAAAAAGAGAAAGAAGGACAAGACAGAAAAGAAAAAAAGAAAAGCAGGAAAGACAGAAGATAGGCAGACAGACAGACAGACAGAAAGCTTCCTACGCAGTCCAAGGCAAGCCTCTAGAGCCTCTATTCCCCAGTCACTGTGTTGCCTGGAAGCTCTTCTCTATAGAAATTCTCGAGCCATGACTGAAAAAGGATGCCAAGATTAGGTATAAATTCAGGTAAAATGTATTAGGAATAAATTTAAAGCTATCTGGTGGAAGAAATTTAAGGAATCTGATGGAAGAAATTTAAGGTTATGTCCTTTGGCAGTTTCTTTGGGTTGGTCAAAAAGTCTGTTACATTTTTTCCATATAATAAAAGACATTTTTCTTTTACATTTTCACTTTTGCCTATAGCTTTACTGATTTGGATATTTTGAGTACGTTGCTGGTGGTGGGTAGAGGCCAGGGGAGCTGCTAAACACTTTCCAATGCATGAGACGGCCCAGCAGCAGAGGATTATTTGGCCAAAATGTCAACAGTACCAAGAAATTTCGCAAACCACTTTTGCCATGTTCAATTGGTCACAGCACACTGCACAAATCTTTATCTTTGCATTTCAGTTGCATTTTTACGTTTCTTGAAGTAATAAAGCATAATACACTGAAAATGTTGCGTATCTTCTTCCACCTTCAATATTAAAATGACTGCACAAAAATTCACCAATTTTGATGAGTTTTTTTAATGCACACTGATATGACAGCTATCACAATACAATCTAAGAAAATTTTTTCAAATGAAGTTAAAGACTAAGTGCTACTAGAGCCATCGTACAGAAAAAACAATGGTTTTTTGGTCAACCCAATATTTTATCTGTGAAGCAATAGACAAGATCTCCTTCTGACAGAAAGAGTAATTAGCAGTGTAAAAACAGAAAATCATCAGGAGCATGGGAAAGCAAATTTTTAGGAGAACTCTCGTAAGACTGGCAGTTAGTGTTGATGTTCTTAAATGGTTGTCTTTGTTGTGAAAGAAATTGGGCCAACAAAATGGTGCCCCCTCTTTGGAAAACAGGCTGGAAGGTCCTCAAGAAATTGAAAATAGAATTACCATGCGTTCCAACAATCCCACTTCTGGGCACATCCAAAAGAAGATCTCAAAGAGATATTAGCATTCTCAGGTTCACTGACTAATATGTGGAAAGAACTTAAATGTCTATCAAGAGATGAATAGATAAAGAAAGTATGGAATATACACACAATGAAATACTATGCAACCATTAAAAAGAAATTCTGCAGTATATGACGACATGGATGGATCTTGGGGATGCTACACTAAGTGAAATAAGTAGGCACAGAAATGAAAATACCGCATGATTCCATATACGTGAGGTATCTAAAGTAATCAAACTTATAACCTCAAAGACTGGGATGGTGGTTACCGGGGGCTAGGGGGAGGGGGAAATGAGGAATTATTAATCAACAGGCATAAAGTCTCAGTCAAGTCAGATGGAGAAGCACTAGAGATCTGCTGTATAAAACTGTACCTACAGTCAACAATAACGTACACTTATGAAGAGTACAGATCCATGTTGAGTATTCTTACCAAAATAAAAAATTGTTTTAAAGAAAAGAATGAACAAACTTTGGACGTTTTGGTCATGCACAACACTTCTTTTCAGAGATGATGGTGGATAATAAAGAAGTTTAAGATGAGTGAGGGTTAGCTATTCCCTTACCCTATATTTTGCTAAAAAGTTACAATAAAAACAATTCTCAGTCCAAATTCCTCCACACATACAGACACTTACTCAGCAAACATTTCTCAGTGAGACAGGAAAAGAAAAAAGAAAAAAAGAAAGCTCATACAACCTGTTCCACAATCTTATCTGATTACATCTTACATGAGATAGTCATTCAAAGCAAGCAAAATATCTCAAAGGCAGGATTCTGATATCCTTAGAGTTGCTCTAAGGTAGCCAGAAATCCTCCTCTTCAATTGCTGAGTACCAAAAATAACAAATTCAAGTATAGGGCTCCATTCCTAAAGGTAAATGCCTCACAAGAGCCTTATAGCTTACTCATGCAATGGTGAAAGGTCTCTGATATATTTTAGCCAATCCAAATATCTTGAATAGCACTAATTTCACTAATAAGCATCTATATATATTATCCATACTGCTAAATAGAAAACCACTGATTTCACCAATGAAAACCCACTTACTTAAGAATTTGGTCTTGACTGAAATATGAAAAGTTCTAAGTGCTTTTAAAAATCCATCCCTGGAGTGTCAATTCCTGATAAAAGGAACTGACTGGACCTCAAGTATAGGTTAAAAGGTTAAACTAACACATCAGTTTAAATACTTCAGGTATCATACCACTGTGGCAAACTATAACTGCACAAAAAATCTTTGTTCCACTACTACAATGGTACAGGACTGCACAACTACAGACCAGATTTATTAGACTCTCTTACCAATTACTAAGGTTCAGTCATTGGATCAGAAAGTGAAATGTACAAATTCCAAATCATCTACAACTTAAACACAAACATATTTCTCTGAATTTAGCCATGTTCTTTCCCTTGATCTGGAACACAGGTTTCGTAACAACCAAATGCAACCTAAGGCAACTCCCTAGAGCAGAGGACAGCAACCTACAGTTACAGACAAAACCAACCCATATCTGTTTTTATAAGTAAAGTTTTATTGGAACACACCATGACTATTTATTTCCTGATTGCCTTTGGCTTCTTTTGTGCTACAGTGGCAGAGTTGGGTGATTGTGACAGAGACTATATGGTCCATAAAACCTAAAATACCTTTTATCTAGGTCTTTATAGAAAAAGCTTGCCCACCCATGCCTTAGAAGATGGCAGAGCAACAAAATACCAAGAACCAGAGCCCACAGATGTACTTTGAAAAGGACTAGCTTGACTTTTGGTCAAGATGGAGGCATATGTACACATGGCTCACCTTCTTGCACAAACACATCAAAATTACAACTAAACTATAGATCAATCATCGCTCATAATCATCAAAAATCAAGTTGGATGGAAGTTTAACATCTACGAAATTAAAGAAAACAAATCCATCCAGACTGGTAGGAGGGGCAGAGACACAAAATGGGCTGGTCCACCATCCATATGGAGGATAAAAATTTGGGAGGGATACCTTGGGAGCAAGGAGTCCCAGCCCCACACCAGGCCCCCAAACCAGGATTCCAGTGCCAGGAATATATGTCCACATAACTTCTGGCCACAAAAACCAGAAGAGACTGAGTCAGTGGAAGAAATTTGTAGAGCCCCAAGCAGCTCCTCTTAAAGAATTCACACACGACTTACTAGGACTCACTCCTTCTGAGCTCCAGCACTGGGGTAACGGTTTGAAAGGCACCAGTGACATACAGGGAGAAACTGAAGTGTTTTCCATCAAGGCAAAAGCTGGAGGACAGTTTTATCCCAGGCAGAAAGGTAGGCAGAGGCCACTGTCCCTTTTCTGAATTCTCCCCCAACAGAGTCACAAAGCCCACAGGTGGGTGCCATATCTGAGACTCCATCAACCTGGCTAACACAATTCGCCCCACCCTGGAGTTCCCCTTGAGGCTCCATCCCACCCAATTTACTGACCCACCTAAGCTGTTACCAGTGGCTTTTCCATATGAATGGGCTGGTCTTGGCTCACGCTTCACAACTTCCTAAATCCTTTCAAACAAGCAACAGCCAGCCTCAATGAGCCCCTAGCCCCCATACCTCTTGTAAGTGGCCCCAGGCCTAGCACTAGCAGCAGCTAGCCTAGGTTCACAGACTGGCTTTTCCTGAGAACCTCCAAGCCTAGCACAAATAGCAGCCATCTGCAGATTTCTTTGTAACTCCTGTAGAGTGGCCCCAGGCAGAACACAGGCAGGGGCAGACCTTGGCCTACACCATCCCAGAAACCCCAGAGCCTAAACACCCAGTGGATAGCTATAGACCAAGTGAGAGAACCACCATCCTGCCCCTGCACAGCTGATCCTCCACAGAGGGCAGAAGTTGGTGGTCAGTGATATAGTCAGTCCTTGCAGCTGACTTACCTGGGTAAATCCCTCCCATTGACCTGCCAACAGCAATCAAGGCTCAACTACAAGTAAAGATAGTACTTGGCCCACACAGAGGAAACACCTTGAGTATCCAGTCTGGGTGACAGGGGAGACTGTGCCACTGGACCCTACAGGACATCTACTACATAAGGTCACACTAACAACACAGGGAGTCATGGTAGCTGTACCTAATACATAGAAACAAACACAGGGAGGCTTCCAAAATGAGGAGATAAAGAAACATGGCCCAAATGAAAGAACAGATCAAAACTCTATGAAAAGAACTAAACAAAATGGACATAAGCAATCTATTAGATGCAGAGTTCAAATTACTGGCTATAAGGATGCTCAAGGATCTTAGTGAGGACCTCAACATCATTAAAAAGATCCAGTCAGAAACAAAGGACACACTAATTGAAATAAAGAATAATTTACAGGGAAACAACTGTAGAGTGGATGAGGCAGAGAATCAAATCAATTATATGGAACACAGGAAGCAAAAAGCCACCAATCAGAACAACCAGAAAAAAAAAGAATCCAAACAAATGAAGATAGTATAAGCAGCCTCTGGGACAACTTCAAGGTTCCAACATTCCCATCAAAAGGATGCCAAAAGGAGAAGAGAAAGAGAACAAAATTGGAAATCTACTTGAAAAAATACTAAAGAAAATTTCCATAACCTCGTGAGGGAAATAAGACACGCAAGTTCAGGAAGTATAGAAAGTCCCAAACAAGATGGATGTGAAGAGGCCCACTCCAAGACACATCATAATTAAAATGCCAGAGGTTAAAGTAAAGAAAGAATTTTTAAAGAGCAAGAGAAAAGAAGTTAGTTATCTACAGGGGAGTTCCCATAAAACTGTCAGCTGATTTCTCAAAAGAAACTTTGCAGGCTAGAAGGGACTGGCAAGAAATACTCAAAATCATGAAAAGTAGGGACCTATGGTCAAGATTGCTCTACCCAGCAAAGCTGTCATTTAGAATGGAAGAACAGATAAAGAACTTCCCAGACAAGAGAAAAATAAAGGAGTTCATAATCACCAAACCATTATTACATGAAACGTCAGAGGGACTTATTTAAGAAAAAGATCAAAACTATGAACAATAAAATGGCAATAAATACATATATATCAACAATTGAATCTAAAAAGCAAACTAAGCAAACAAGAATAAAGACAGAATCATATATCCGGAGAGCATTTTGATGGTTGCCAGAAGAGACGGCGGGTTGGAGGAATGGGTGAAGAGGTGAGGGCATTAAGAAGTACAAACAGGTAGTTACAGAATAGCCACGGGGATATAACGTACAATATAGGAAATGGGCTGTCAAAGTACTTAAACATACAATCTATGAACATGAACAATGGTGTGAGAGTTGCCTGAGGGAGTGGGGTGGGCTGGGTGAAGGGGTGCAAAGGGGGAATAACTGGGAAAACTATAAGAGTATATTCAATAAATCAATAAAATATAATTTAAAAAGAAGAAATTGATTGGCCTCCCTAACCTAAAATGGCCAGATGTTATGTGAGAGAACATCTGAAAGTCATCCTATTTAAACCATTGTATTGTGTAATATTGACATCTATTACCTATAATAATATCTCCAATCTGATCACCACCACAAACACCAACTCAATCTTTATGGAGAAGAACCGGATAAGTGAAATGGAAGTACAGCAGGTTCTCAAATAGTGGTAATTTCGTTCAACGTTGTTTAAATATTGATTGATGAGATGCCCTAGAAACTTAAGTCTTATTTATATCAATCAGTCTATGCTAAAACTAGTTTCATTATTCATCATTATGCTTAAAGTCTCAGAACCTATAGACACAGTAATTGAGCACTTGCTCGTAGTGACTTCATTACAACATAGGCACATCAATACAGAGTATGAGGCTCAAAGAAGGAAATAATTGGTAGTTATACACTTTGGGTTACTTGTGTACCCCACAAACCCATGCTGAGTGTTCCCAATACCAAAGTCTAAACCACCCATTAATCCTGAGCAGTTTCTGCAGCTAATCCCATAGGTTTAAGGCAAGAAACCTTAGTGTGACTAAAATGGAACTGCTTATGTCCTGGGGGGAGAAGGGAGGGTGTACTGGTTTGTTTTGTTTGCTGCTTGCTACAAAAGGTGCTAAATCAAATCTTTGGCCTGAGAAGTTGGCAAAAAATTTCCATGAGTCCTTTGCATTACTGCATGTCATGTGAGTAAGGTACTAACTGCCTTTTGTTTCAAACTACAGCTGACTCCTGAATAGCGACAGGGTTAGGGGTTCCTGACCCTAAACAAGCAAAAATCTGCATATAAATTTTGACTCTATAGTCATTCCTTCACATCCACAGATTCAACCATGGGAATACACAGTTGGGAAACCAAGTTTGGGAATGCAAAATAGTGTTTTTAACCTGCAGTTGTTTGAATTCACAAATTGAAACCAGCAGATATAAAGGGCTGACTATATTTACTGAAAAAAATCTGTGGACTTCCGGTCAAGATAAAGACATAAGTAAACACACCTTACCTCCTTGCACAACTGCAACAAAAATTACAACTAGACTACAAAACAACTATCACCCAGGATCATTAGAAAACTGAACTGTATGGAAGTCTGACAACCAAGGATTTAAAGAAGCCACATTCATCCAGACGGGTAGGAGGGGAGGAGATACAGAGGCACATGGAGAGCCACAGAGATGAGGAGTGGTGCAGAGACATGGAATGGGTGGTCCCAAATCCACATGTGATAAATAAAAATTGGGAGGGATACCTTGGGAGCGAGTGATCCCAATCCCACATGAGACAAGCCAGCCCAGGGTACCACTGACAGGAGGGAAGTCCCCATAATTTATGTCTGTCAAAAACAGTGGGGGTTGGGGTGGCAGAAGAAACTGGGATTCTCAGGAAACTCCTCTTAAAGGCCTCCAATGGACTTAGCACTTACGTGGACTCACTCCCTCTGCGATTCAGCACAGGGCAACAGCTGGAAGGGCACCAGTGGCATAAGGGGAAAAATTAAAGTGACTGGATTCAGAGTCAATGCAGGGAGACAGCTCCCCCCCCCCAAGCAAAACTCCAGAGGCCCGGTAGCAGACTGTACCCTCCCTAAGCCCTCCCCCACACAAAGCAGTGACACGGGTGGCCCCGCCCTGGTGATTACCTAAGGCTCTGCCCCATACAACTTACAGGTGCACTTTTCTACAATAGGCCATACTACTAAGACAGAGAGTCAAAGCAGCTCTACCTAATACACAGAAACAAGCAAGGGGGGGTTACCAAAATGAGAAGATAAAGATATATGGCTCAAATGAAAGAACAGAACAAAACTCCAGAAACAGAACTAAACAAAATGGACATAAGCAATCTATCAGATGCAGAGTTCAAAACACTGGTTATCAGGATGCTCCAGTAACTCATTGGGTATGTCAACAGCATAAAAATGACCCAGGCAGAAATGAAGGTTACATAAAGCAAAATAACAAAAAACCTACCGGGAACCAATAGTTAAGGGGATGAAGCTGAGGATCAAATCAACAATTTGGAACATAAGAAAGAAACATTTGATCATAACAACAAGAAGAAAAAATAATTTAAAAAAAAAATACACAGGATAAGCTAAGGAGCTTACAGGACATCTTCAAACGTACCAACATCTGAATCATAGGGGTACCAGAAGAACAGAAAGGGCAAAAACTTGAAAACCTAATTGAAAAAATAATGAAAGAAAACTTCCCTAATTTGGTGAGGGAAATAAACATACAAGTACAGGAAGCATAGAGAGTTCCAACCAAGATGGACCCAAAGAGGACCACACCAAGACACATCATAATTAAAATGTCACAGGTTAAAGATAAAGAGAGAATCTTAAAAGCAGCAAGAGAAAATCAGGGAGTTACCAACAAAGAAGTTCACATAAGGCTGTCAGCTGATTTCTCAAAAGAAACTTTGCAGGCTAGAAGGGACCAGTAAGAAGTATTCAAAGTGATGAAACGCAAGGACCTGCAATATAGATCATTCTATCCAGAAAAGTTATCATTTAGAATTGAAGGGAAGATAAAGTGCTTCCCCAACAAGGTAAAACTAAAGGAATTCATCATCACCAAGCCATTATTATATGAATTGTTAAAGAGAATTATATAAGAAAAAGAAAAAGATCAAACCTATAAACATTAAAATGGCAATAAATTCACAGCTACTAACAACTGAATCTAAAAAACAAAGTAAGCAAACAAGCAGAACAGGAACAGAATCATAGATATGGAGATCATTTGGAGGGTTATCAGCTGGGAGGGGAAAGGAGGTAGATGGGGGTAAGGGTGCAGGAAGTAAGAAGTACAATTTGGTAGGTACAAAATAGACAGGAAGATGTTAAGAACAGTATAGGAAATGGAGTAGCAAAAGAACTTATAGGCACAACCCACGGACATGAAGTAAGGGGGGACTGCTGGATGAAACGGGGATACGGCATAGAGGGGGGTCAAGGGGGGAAAACTGGGACAACTGTAATAGCATAATCAATAAAATATATGTTTGTTTGTTTTTTAAATCTGAGTACAGTAGACCTGCACAGCAAATGCTGCTGGTAGAATTACTAAAATGGCCATTCCAACACTCCTTCCTAGCTTGCTTCCTTCTGCTACAGAAAGCCAAGAGCATAAAAGAACACTTCCCAGACTCCCTTGCTTCAGGGTGCATATATGTGACCTTGTTTCCACCAATAAGGCATTTCCAAAGAAATAAGAATAATATGAGGTGGTACCCCTGAGGGCAGATTAAATCTCATGAAAGCACAGAAGTGAAAAAGTTCTGGAATGGATGGTGCTGATGGTTGTACAACACTATAAGTGTACTTAATGCCACTGAATTGTATAATTAAAAATTAATAAAATGGTGAATTATATGTATATTTCATAATTAAAAAATTTAAACTATATACATTCATCACAATTTCCAGCCTATCACTGACAAGCAACTGTTAAAAAGAACACATTCGTAGAGCTTAGTTACATAGTAAAGACTATATAAATAGTACCACCTAAGAAAAACTGCAACAAGAAGAAAAGGAAAACGAAAAGAAGAAACAAGAAAATCCAAATAATGAGGGCTCAGCTCTAGCCTAATCATTTTCCACTTGCTAAAGGAAAGCTATCACACATGTACTTAGGATTCTAATGATGAAGATGTAACAAATACAGAGATATATCACACTCCAAACACAGATTTCTGAAACAATAGCAGAGTGAAATTCTAAGAACAGAATTAAGATATAATATACATTGTAATCAGTTATTTTTTTAAAAAGTGTCTCCAAACTATATGAATAGCTAAATGTTAGTTCTAATAAAACACAAAGTGCCACCAAGTCATGAGATCTCAAAGCACTACTAGAGTCCCACCATCTCAATGTGTGCCACTGAATGATGACACTATACATAAAAGCAAGTCATCTAGATGTTCTAAAATTTTTTTAATTTTAATTACCCAAGTAATGTAAGAATATAATATTTTGGGGGGTTTTTTTAGTTTAAACAGTACAGATAATCATTACCCCAAGGCTTCTAAGTGTCACTTCCTACCTTAAAACCAATTATTGTTAAGTTTTTCATGTGTCTTTCCAGTCTTACCTGAGTATTTTCATATGTATGTGTAGAAATAAAATTGAGTGGTTTTGTGTTTAATATTAAATTCCCATAAATTGCATCATACCACATTCTGCAACTTGCTTAACTGCTACACAAGATCCCTGGTAATAACCTACAATAGGTAAACCCTAAGTTATTTAACCATTCCTCTAATAATGAATGCTCTTTCCAATCTGCAAGTATTATAAGCTGCAATAAGTTTTCCTCAACATGCTAAAAGAAAATATCTGAAAGTGTAAATGCTAAAACTACACACTTAAAAATTTACATACATGATAAACTATTTGTATTTCTTCTTTAAATCATCAACAAGTTTTAAATTTCATATGAGAAATACAAGCCCTGGCTGGTGTAGCTCAGTGGATTGAGCAGCAGCCTGTGAACCTTAAGGTTGCTGTTCAGATTCCCTATCAAGGCACATGCCTGGGTTGTGGGCCAGGTCCCCAGCTGGGGGCGTGCGAGAGGCAACCTATCGATAGATGTTTCTCTGGCACATTGATTTTTCTCTTCCTCTCTTTCTCCCTCCCTTCCCCTCTCTCAAATAAATAAATAAATAAATAAAATTTTTAAAATATCTTATAAAGAAGCAAAGGTATCTTTTATTTCTTCTCTTTTTAATTATACATAATACCTACAGATTGTTCTTATTCAAAATAAAGTTAACAACTCCAGTGATCATACCTCCATGCTCATTACATTTTTTCTTTCCAGTAATCACTTCTCAGGTGAGTATGCATTCTTAGACTTTTGTCTATGCCAGGGGCTCTCAATGGGGAGCAATTATATCCCACAGGGCAATGTCTGGAGACAGTCTGGTTGTCACAAACGTGACTTGGAGCGACACTACTAGTGTATAGTGGGTAGAGGCCAGGGATACTATGAAACATCGTACAATGGGCAGAACCTATATACAATAAAGATTCATCCAATACCAAATGTCAGCAGTGCCACCGCTGAGGACCTCTGATCTATGTTTTTATATATGCATGTAACCATAAAAATATAAAATATTTCAGTGTGGGATTTTTAAACCAGTAATGACATCATTATACTGTTATGTGTCATTCTGCAATTATTCCTTGAATCTTGGATATGCCTTAGAGATGTTCTCTGTCAATGCACAGGGACCTACCTCATTCTTTTTAATTACCAAAAAACACCAAGATATAGCTATACCATTTTATCAACCATTCCTCTTGCTAATGGACACATTTCATGGAAGGATCACCTAGTTGGATGATCATAAAAAGGTTTCCTAACCAGACAATCCTGTCAATTGCCCCAGGTCCCCGCTCATCCTAGATCTTTCTCTTCTGGAGCTGCTTCTACCATTTGCAGCCATGTTTCAGACTGGGGTTTTCTACTCAATGATCCCACCTGCTATCTATCTTTCAGAAATTCCTCATAGTTTCCAGGACATAGTTCCCTTCCATTTTCCATCAGAATTTTGGTTTGCTATTTTTCATTTGTTTGTTTTAAGTGTTTTGTTTCTCTTCCCTGGGAATTTGAGACAGGAAGCAAAGTCTAACTCATCCCACCAGCCTGAATTAGCAGTAAGAACTTTTTTAAAGTTGTGTTTCTTACCAGGAAAATATAACATGTTTTGTTTTATTTTTAAAAATCAAAACCATAAACAATAATATAGTTTTCTAAAATAAAACAGGTTTAAGATTGTCATGAGCCCTGGCTGGTGTGGCTCAATGGATTGAGCGCCACCCTGTGAACAGAAAGGTCACCAGTTCGGTTCCCAGTCAGGGCACATGCCTGGGTTGTAGGCCAGGTCCCCAGTTGGGGGTGTGCAAGAGCTAATTAATCAATGTTTCTCTCATACATTGATATTTCTCTCCCACCTTTCCCCTCTCTAAAAAAAGATTGTCATGAAAGACATCAACAAATTCTAATTGAAAATCCAATCTGGTATAAAAATGGGTACATGAAAGTGATCACACAGTTCTTAACTTACTACAACCATAAACACAACCTGGCTATTGGTAACACAAGTTACCATTCCTCTAGTCATGCATTTTAATGGTGGGCACCTTTCTCATAGTATCTATTCTACTACTTACCAAGGCATTTATAGAAACTCCAAAATCTGACTTTTTAACCTCAGATCCCACTTTCCAGATTATCTAATTTTGCTGCCAGGTTCACAAAAGTCATAAAAATCCTTGATTTACAGTGTATGATTGGTTGGTTTCTTGCAAAGAGCTTCAGATCTATACCAAAAATAATGAAATCAACCACCTGAATACTCCTCTCTTCTGAAAATTCCTGGTACACTACAGGAAAAAAAAAAAAGCTTAATAAGGCTATAACTACTTGTCTTTTACTGCAAAATCTTTTATCCAAATCCAATGTCTGGCTGGCTTATGGAAAAATTCTTGGTGCAGCTATTGGCACATCTTTTCTGCGTGAAAGAATAAATAAATACATTCAACATCTGGACAACACAAGATAGAAAAACCCTACCTTAACAGAGGTGGCAGCTGGGTCTGTGGACAGAAAGAACTAGAGAAAAAGCTGCCCCACCACAACAAAAACTGTGTATGATAAAAAGCCCGAGAAAATGAATATCTGAGCATTATTTACACAAATCAAAGTAATCAAAACGTTTTCCCTAAAAACATGAGGTCCTAATTCCATTTATACCACACTGGTCTCTCCTTTCTAATCAACTGTTCTGTCTTCTACCCACCATATCCTTTTACCATTAAATAAACCCTGGACACTTCCTTCTCCCTTCCCTGATCATTCCAACCATTTATCATAGGTACTCTGCTATAGCAGGATATAGAGACCAATAAATCATATTCCCCCCTCTCTACAAGTTCAGTCTGATACAAATACAGAATTCTACACCAATTGCAAATAAAAGTAATGAAGAAGAGCATCTACAAGTTGTAAATTTAGAAAATGGTTTTATGAAGAATTGGTTATTGAAATATAAAACTG
>PVJD01000300.1:467638-499553 GCA_004026545.1 Mormoops blainvillei
GATTAAAACGAATCTTGAATGTCATAGCAAAGAAGTGGGGCTTTAACAAGGAAGGCAGTGGTTCTCAACATTTCTCTTCTATGAAAAGAAAATAATGTGCATATGAGGAATGCTGTAGTCCCTCATTAACAACAGGTTGCTGCCGTGGGGCCATTCTAAGCAATTAGCTATAAACCCTCTCCTCTCTCTCCTACTAATCTCAAAGGAGGCTTAACAAGTAGCACTGTCAACAATGAAAACCCCTTTTCTTTTCCTCTGTTATCTAACCAAACTTTTCCCATAATATATGTAGCATAATATGTAAGATACAAAAAAATCCCTGGCCAGGTAGCTCAGTTGCTTAAAGCATCATCCCAATACACCAAGGTTATGGATTCAATCCCTAGTCAAGGCACATAATCAGCCAATGGATGCATAAATAAATGGAACAACATATCAATGTTTCCCTTGCTCTCATGCTGTCAACTCTCCCTTCCTCTGTCTCTCTCTTAAAATCAATAAATAAAAATTTCAGAAAAAACATACACTCATTCAGCTGCTTCAAATTCCTTCCCATAATTATTTTAACAAACATACTGGCCATTCTAATTCCAGGTTAAGATGGAATAAGCATATTTTACCCCATCTGTCCTACTGAATCCAACTATGAAAACTGAGCAGAACACATAAATCAATGATTGGCAAGCTCTGAAAAGAAAATAGCAGGGAGATCAAGGGAGAACAAAATTCAAATTACTATAAACCAGAAGTAAGTTTTAGCATTTTCTTTTCCTCCATGACCCCCCTGACTAATCAACAAAGCACAATACCCAGAGTAGGCATTGGGGTGCTGACAGAGAATTCCAGAGGCCCTATAGTTCTGGCTCAAGAAGAAAAGGGAGCTCCTAACACAATACTACAGAATCTCCCAGGGCTGTGTGTTGTGTTTCGTTTTGTTTTGTTTTGTTTCTCAATTATTTTGTGCCCCAGCCCCAAAGTAATTCTATGGTTACAGCAGCAGGTGTCAGAAATGGGAGCCTACAAAAGCTAAAATATTCAAGAGAAGGAACATTATTCTCCATCAATGAAACTGCAATCCCAAGAGGGTAGGTGAATTTCCCCCACTGTTTTTTTCTTTGTGAAATAAGAAATATACCTTTGGTCTCTGTTCCCAGTTTCTGACACAGAGCTCCTGAAGTCCTTGCAATTTCCTGATAGATAAGGGTGCTAGGAGCATCTTTTGTTCTACTATTTGGTCTTTGACCCCAGTTCCTGCCAAAATAATCTGCTAAGATCCTTGGAATCTTAGGAGTGATAAGTGTCTTTTTGTATGGTAATAAAATGATGGCTAGGGATCCTTTTAGATAGCTTCAGGATAGGGGCTAGTCACCAGAAAGAAGGCTTAATTAGAGAGTTGAAACTCTCAGCTCCATCCCCAATTTATCGGAGGGGGAAGAGGTGGAGACTGAGTTAATCGCCAATGGTGAATGATTTCATCACTCATGCCACATAATGGTACCTCCATAAAAACCCTAATGAACAGAGATTGTAGAGCTTCTGGGCTCGTGAACACATCCACATGCCAGGCACAGCCTAACTCCACAGTACAGAAGCTCTAATGATTGGGACCTTTCCAGACCTTGGTCTATATAGACCTCTTAATATGGCCATTTATTTATATCCTTTATAATATTGTTTATGATAAATCGATAAATGAAAAGTAAAGTGTTTCGCTAAGTTCTTTGAGTCATTATAACAAATTATCAAAACTGAGGAAGGGATTGTGGGAAGCCCTCACTTATAGCCAGTTAGTCAAAAGTACAGGTGAGCCCTGGTTGCTATGTCTGAGTGGATTGAGCACTGGCCTGCGAACTGAAGGATCTGGTTCGATTCCCAGTCAGGGCACATGCCTGGGTTGCCAGTCAGAGTTGGGGGCGTGAGAGAGGCAACCAATCGATGTATCTCTCGAACACTGATTTTTCTCTCCCTCTCTTTCTCCCTCCCTTCCCCTCTCTCTAAAAATAAATAAATAAATAAGTAAACAAGATATATTAAAAAAGACTTGAAACCAGCATCTGAAATGGGGGGTGGGGGCAGTCTTGTGGGACTGACCCCTTACCCTGTGGGAACAGAACCAAAAAATGTGGGACCTTCAGAGTATGTGCTCAATCAATACTTGTTAAATGTAGGACATCTATCACTACCTATAAACCTATATAATGCAAGCTTATAAAATATTTTAAGGATAGATAGATCTGTTTAGAAAACTTTAAAACACTGCCATAATATAAATAAAAATCATATCACTTTAAAATTGATGTGTGTATCCATGACCATTATTCATCTCCATAACCTTTTTCATCTTGGAAATCTATGTGAATGTACTTAAAGTCAATGAACTATACACTTAAAAATGGTTAAAATTGTAATTTTTGTTATACAAGTTATATACAATTTAAAATAAATTTTTAATCACCCCCCAAAATATATGCGTGGCTTCCAATTTCCGTTTCCACATCAACTTAGAAATCACCACTCTGTCCTAACAAGTAAAAAGCAGAAAAGACTCAAAAAGCAACAACTAACTGTTCTTGGATCAACAAGAGAGGTAAGAACACAGGGCAAACCATGGCACCCAAGATTGGAGACAGGCAAATAACAGGGAATCACTTTTACCAGAGTAGAGGTTCATGAGCAGAAACTGCTCAGAAACCAGGGCCAGGATAGGAAAACCTGAAAGGTAACTTACAAATTGTTGGAAGCTCCGTGTGGACAAGTCTTAGAGTTAAAAACTGCAGGGGGAGCCAGTCACAGGGGGGCCACACACCTGTGTGTTTCACCTCCAGAGCCTCAACCAGGTTCCCACAGTAACCCCTTGAGCTTTTGAGAGAAGGTGGGGAAAAGGAACCATTGTGGAATAATCAAGAGGATTTTGTTTTGTTTTGTTTTGTTTTGTTTTGTTTTGTTTTGTTTTGTTTTGTTTTAACAAAGTCTTACCTCAGGATAAACTACTTAACTAGAGGCTACACTGCTGGGGAATTATCAGAAAGTAATTGACCTGGTGGAAGGGAAGTACCCAACTCCACACCACTCTAACCATCCTGCCCACCAAAGGGGGAAAGAAAACACTGTGAAAATACTTGTGAAATTCATAGTCAAGAGGAACAGGCTCACTAAAAGTCAGACACCAAATCATAAGACTATATAGAATGCTTCTTGTCCTCCACAACTGATCCCCGCATTATTACACGCCTATTTACATCATGTTTGGATATACCAAAAAAAAAAAAAAAAAGTTACAAGACCAAAGGCAAAAACCACAATTTGAAAAGACAGGCAGTCTCAAACTAGGCATGGCAGATATGTTGGAATTATCGAACCAGGAATTTAAAGCAACTATAGTCAAAATGCTAAGGACTCTAATGGATAAAATAGTTGGCATGTAAGAACAGATGTGTAGTAGAAATACTAAAAATGAACCAAAAAGAATTACTAGAGATAAAAAAAAACAAAACACTGAAACAGAAATAAAGAATGCTTTTGATGGACTTATTATTAGACTGGACATAGCTGCTAAAAGCATCTCTAAGCATGAGAATATCAATAGAAACCCCTAAAACTGAAAAGCAAAAAGAACAAACACTGGGGAAAAAAATACCTAAGGACTCTGGGACAACTACACAAGGTATAACATACACATAATAGGAATATCAAAAGGAACAGAAGAAATATTTGGAACAACAAAGACTGAGAATTTACTCCAAATTAATATCAGACATCAAACCACAGATCCAGGAAGCTCAGTGGACACCAACCAGGATAAATGCCAAAAAACTACAGCTAGACAAGTCATCTTTGAACTCCAGAAAATCAAAGACAGAGTCCAGCAAAATGCCACAGAGAATAAAACATCATCCATAGAGGAATAAAGATAAGATTTATTCCAGTCAGGGCACATACAAGAATCAACTAAGCAATGCATAAATAAGTAGAACAACAAATCCATGTTTCTCTTTCTGTCTTTCTCTTTCTAAAAATAAAAAATAAACGAATTATATCCAACTTCTCTTCAGACGCCATGCAAGCAAAAGGAGAGTCAAGTAAAATGTTCGAAGTGTTGAGAGAAGAAAACACCACCCTAGAATTCTATACTCCATAAAATTATCCTTGAAAAGTGAGGGATACTTTCTTAGACAAACAAAAATTGAGGGAATTTGTTGTCAGCAGACCTGCCTTGCAAGAAATGTGCCAAGAAGTGCTTTAAACTATAAACTTATAACTATTAGAAGGAAAATCATATAGGTTAGAAACCAGGATCTACACAAAGAAGGAAAAGCATCAAAGAAGGAATAAGTAAAAGAAAAATTTTTAATTTTTCTTCTTCTTAATTTATCTAACAAATAGCAATTTGCTCAAAATAATAATAGTAACAAGGCATTCTATTATGTATGCTTATGCACATATAATATATATATATATACATATATGATTATATTTAAGTTAAATGAATGACAACAATGACACAAGGGGTTAGAAGAAAGAATTAGGATTATTTTATTATTATAAGGAACTTGTACTACCCATGAAGTGATATAACATTATTTGAAAACTGGACTTGGGTTAATTATAAATGTATATTGCAAACTTTAGGGTAACCACTAAAAAAAGAAATATAAGTGATATGCTAAGAAAGGAGAGATATGAAATGCTCAATCAAAACCACAAAAGGCAGAAAACGAATGAAAGACAAAGATAGGAACAAAGAACATGAGCAAGAAATACAAAACAGAAATATGGTTAATATTAATTCAACTACATCAATGTCATTTAGACTTTGAATTTCAATAGTCTAAATGCAACAATCAAAAGGCAAAGATTATTGCCCAGAATGGTGTGGCTCAGTGGCTTGCACACATACGGAAAACTGAAAGGTTGCCAGTTTGATTCTGGTCAGGGCACATGCCTGTGTTTTGGGCCAGGTCCCTGGTTGGGGCATGCAAGAGTCAACCAACCAATGTATCTCTCACACATCACTGTTTCTCTCCCTCTCTTTCTCTCTCCCTTCCCCTCACTCTAAAAATAACTAAAATCTTTTTTTTTTTTTAATGGGCAGAGATAGTTAATGGATCAAAATACAAGACCTGCCTTGACCAGTATGGCTTAGTGGGCTGGGCATCATTCCACAAAGCGAAAGGTTGCCAGCTGAGTGCCCAGTCAGGGCATAATGCCTGGGTTGTGGGTTCGATCCCAGTCATGGTAAGTATGAGAGGTAAACCAATCAATGGATGTTTCTCCCTCACACTAGTATTTCTCTCCCTCTCTTTCTCCCTCCCTTCCTTACTCTCTCTCTAAAATTAAATAAATAAAATCTTTTTTTTAAAGATTTTTTAAAAATAACAAGACCCAACTACATATTGTCTACAAGAAACCCACTGGAAACATAAAGACACATATAGATTAAAAGTAAATAGATGGAGAAAATATACCATGCTAACACTAATAAAAATACAGCAGGAGTAGCTATATTAATTTCTGACAGAGCAGACTGCAAAGCAAGGAAAGTTGTATAAGCGATAAACGTATAACTTTTTAAAGAATTGACTTCTTTATCATTATATAATAGAACTCATAGAACTAACTGCAAGGAAAAAATACATAAATCCACAGTCATAGCTGGAGACCTCAACGCCCCTCTATTTCAGAAACGGACAGATCCAACAGGTAGTAAATCAGGAAGGACACAGTTAAATTCAACAATACCATCAATCAACTGGATACAATTGATATTTATGCACTATTTCAACCAAAAGCAAAATATGCTTTCTTCTCAAGCTTACACTGACCATTCACCAAGGTAGACCACATGCTGGGCCATAATTTTATGGGCCAACCTATAATTTAGGCCACCCTAATAAATTTAAAAGACTAGAAATCATACAATGTCTGCTCTTAGGCCACAGTGAAATTAAATTAGAATTCAGAAACGAAGATAACTAGAAAACCAAAATACACAGAAATCAAAAAACAGACATCTAAGTAACACATGGGTCAAAGAAGAAATCTCAAAAGAAACTGTAAAAATATTTTTAATTAAATGTAAATAAAAACACAAGAAATTTTTGGAATTCAGTAAAAGCAGTGCTTAAAGGGAAATGCATAGCACTGAACGAACACATTAAAAAAGAAGTTGCCAAAATCTAAGTTTCTGCCTTATAAAACTAGAAAAAGAAGAGCAAATTAAATTCAAAGTAAGCAGAAAGATTAGTGAGAATTTAAGCAGAAATCAATGACATTTAAAATAGGAAAGCAATAGAAAAAGTCAATGAAACCAAAGCCATTTCTTTGAAAAGATTAATAAAATTGATAAGCCTCCAACAAGGCTAACTAACAAAGAGAGTGCAGACACAAATTACTAATAACAGAAATGACAGAGGGGATTTCACCACAGTTCCCATGCCATTAAAAGAATAATGGACTACTAGGAACAACTCTATGTCCACAAATTTAATAACCTAGATGAAATTAACCAAACTCTTGAAAGACACAAGTTGCCAAAAATCACACAAAAAGAAATGGACCTATATCTACTTGAGAAATTAAGTCAATTAATAACCATCCAACACAGAAGGCACCGGACCCACATGGTTTCAATGGTGAATTCAACCAAACACATAATGAAGAAATTACACCAATTCTCTACAATCTCTTTCGGAGGATAGAAGCAAAGGGAATATTTCCTAACTTGTTCTATGAAGCCAGCATTACCCTAATACCAAAACCAGGAAAATACATTACAGGAAAAGAAAACTACCAACCAATATTTTCATGAACATACATGCAAACATCCTCAACAAGATATTAGCAAATTAACTACAACTATGTATTAAAAGAACTATACACCATAACCAAATGAAATTGATCCCAGGCAGGCAAGGCTGGTTCAACATCTGAAACACAATGTAATCTACCACTGAAAAATTGTAAAGAAAAAGAAAAACTACATGATTACATCAATAGATGCAGAAAAATAATTTGACAGAAAATTTTAAATTTTGTTTTCTCTCTTGCTACTACTTCTTTTCATTCTATACTCTTACTATTTCACTCCCTTCCAGCCTCTCAAAACCAATTTTCTGCTCAATGGTCATATCACATTCTTTCTCCTACTCTTAAAATACCCACATCCTCTCTCCACCTTCAGGAATCTTTGCTCATTGGTTGTGAATATATAGGGTACTTGGTACTGCATTTTGAAATTTTATCTCTAGATCTTCACAATTTTTGTATTTCAAATCTCAAATTTTACCACTACTCTCTCATACTCTTTCTTCATCTAAAATTTTTATTTTTCCCTGTCTTAGCATGGATTTCATTCCTCACTCTTAGTATTTGTTACCCCTCTCTTATCTCCGAATCACTTCCCTTTCCTCTAAAAATCTGTTAGGTTTTTCTTTCTTTTTTCCCCTCTTATTCCCATCCAACCTATATTAATTTTAGCTCATTTGCTGTAGATAGTGCTGTGATGGATCTTTTTCTCCAATTTGAGTCCTATATTTTTATTATTTACATACTACTTTTTCTTTTTCTTCCTCTCACTTTTTTTTAAATTTCTATTTAAATCTAATACTATATGCTTCCTTTCTCTTACTCCACTCCATCTTCTTCATTCCTCTTTTTTTAATATGTAAATTTTACTTAGTCTCTTAGCACTGCTCTCATTCCAAACTCTTATTTTTGTTCCTCCCTCTACCTTCTCAAAATCAGTTTTGTTTCAGTAGGTCAACTCACATTCGCTCTCCTTTCCTAAAATAGTCTTATCTCTTTACACCCTTATTAATACTGGTTCATTTGCTAATGATAGTGGTTCTACAAGTGGAAGATATTTTTGCGGGTGTGGGTTTGTTTCCTGGGCTTTGAGGTTTTGTTCTGGCAGCACCTGCACAACAGCATACAAGAGGCAGTAGGTGGAATGACCCTCAGTCAACCAGCTGGAGGGATGGATCCGCCAAAGAACAACCAAACAATAATCAAAACCCAGTGACATCCAGAAAGCCAACATAAACAATATAAAGGGCATCCCAAGAATATCAATATCAGGAAATAAAGGAGTCTGGCCCACTTAATCACATAGATCGCCTATGACAGAGGTTCATGCCACACAGACAGGGAATCAAAGAGATTTATTTTAGAAGGACAAACAAACAAGAAGAGCTCCCCTAAAATGGGGACACAAGTAAACAACTCCCCATTGAAAGGAAAGCAGGAATTGCCAGAAAGAGTGCTAAATGAAATAGGGGCAAGTAAACTATCAGGTACTGAGCTCAAAACAATAGTTATAAGGAAGCTCTCAATGAGCTCAGTAAAAATTACCAAAAACTACAAAGAAGCTACAAAGAACTTACTGAGAGTTGCATGAAAAACTACATAGAAACTATCAACAAGAACCAGGAGGAAGTGAAGAATACAATTTCTGAATTGAAGAACATAGTGGAAGGAGTCAAAAGCAGGCTAGATGAAGCAGAGGATCGAATCACTGAGCTGGAGCATATGGTAGAAAAAAATTCCCAGAAAGAGCAAGAAAATGGAAAAACACTCAAAAAGAATGAAGAGGGGTTAATGGAAATGCAGGACAACAAAATGTAATAATATCCATATAATAGGAATACCAGAAGGAGAGGAAGAGGAGCAAAGGATAAAAAACCTATTTAAAAGAGTAATGATGGAAAACTTCCCTAATTTGAGGAGAGAAAAAGTCATACAAGTCCAGGAAGCACAGAGAGTCCTAATCAAGAGGAACCCAAGAAATCCACTCCAAAACACATCATAATTAAAATGGCAGATATCAAGGACAAAGAGAGAACCTTAAAGGCAGCAAGGGAGAAGCAAGTAGTAATATACAAGGGAGCCCCCATAAGGCTAGCAGCGGACTTCTCCACAGAAACACTACAAGCCAAAAAGAGAATAGAAAGAAATAGTCCGAGTAATGAAAAGCAAAGGCCTGCAATCAAGACTGCTCTACCCAGCAAAGGTTCTCATTTAAAACTGAAGGCAAAATAAGGAGTTTCCCAGACAAAAGAAAGCTAAAAGAATACACCTGCAAAACCCAGCATTGCAAGGTATGCTAAAGGGACTGCTGTAAGATGAAGAAAAGGAGTGAGAGAGGAACACAGGAACAAAGGGGGGAAATGGCAATGAATAAGTACCTATGAATAATACCTTAAATGCAAATGGATTAATTGCTCCGATCAAAGACACAGGGTAGCTGAGTGGATAAGAAAACAGGACCCACACATATGCTGCCTACAAGAGACCCACTTCAGAACAAAAGACTGACTACAGAGACTGAAAATGAAGGGTTGGGAAAAAAATATTCCAAGCAAATGGACAGGAAAAATAAGCCAGGGTAGCAATACTTATATCAGACAAAATAGACTTCAAAACAAAGGTCATAAAAAGGGAAACAGAAGGACACTTCATAATATTCAAGGGAAGAATCCATCAAGAAGACATAAGTACAAATGTATACACACCCCACATAAAAGCACCCAAATATATAAGGAAAATCATGGAGGACTTCAAGAACGATGTAGACACTAACATTCTTATACTAAGGGATTTTAACACTCCACTGTCAACAGTGGATAGATCTTCCTAACAAAATATCAGCAAGGGCACTGTGGCCATGAACAACACACTAGATCAGATGGACTTCACTGATAACATACAGAAACTTTCATCCAAAGGAAACAAAATATACATTCTTTTCCAAGGCACATGGAACATTTTCAAAGACAGACCACAGGACAGGGCAAAACAAACCTCAACAAATTCAAGAAAATTGAAATCATATCAAGTATTTTCTCAGACCACAAGGATTTGAAACTAGAAACCAACCTCAAGGAAAAAACTCAAAAACATTCAAATTCATGGAGACTGAATAGCATGCTACTAAACAATGAATGGGTTGCCCTGGCTCATGTGGCTCAGTGGCTTGAGTGCCAGCCTGTGAACCTAAGGGTCACTGGTTTGATTCTCTGTCAAGACAAAGCCTGGGTTGGGGGCGAGTTCTCCAGTTTGGGGTTCACAAGAGGCAACCTGAATAGGTTAATAATGAGATCAAGGAAGAAATTAAAAAGTTTCAGGAAACAAATGAAAATGAACACACAACAAGCCAAAACCTATGGGGCACAGTGAAGGCAGTCCTGAGAGGGAAGTTCATAGCAAAACAGGCCTGCCTGAAAAAGATAGAAACATTTCAAACAAACAACCTAACCCTATAAGAACTGGAGGAACAACAATAAACAAAGCCCAGAGCGAGCAGAAGGAAGGAAATAATCAAGATCAGAGCAGAATTGAGTGACATAGAGACTAAAAGAACAATTCAAGGATCAATAAATCCAGGAGCAGCTTCTTTGAAAAGAAAAACAAAATTGACAAGCCTTTAAGCAGACTCATCAAGTCAAAATGGAGAGGACCCAAATAAATAAAATCAGAAATGAAAGAGGAGAAATTACAACTGAGACCACAGAAATACAGAGGATTTTAAGAAATTACTACAACTGCATGCCAAGAAATTTGAAAAGCTGGGTGAAATGGGCAAATTTCTAGAAACATGTAACCTTCCAAATGGAATAAAGAGGAGGTAGGAAGCCTGAACAGACCAATAACAGCTGGTGAAATTGAAGCAGTAATAAAAAATCTCCAGGCACACAAAAGCCCTGGACCACACAGTTTCACAGGAGAATTTCACAAAACATTTAAGGAAGAGCTAACCCCTATCCTTCCCAAACTATTTCAAGAAATCCAAGAGTAGGGAAGACTCCCAAACTCTTTTTATGAGGCCAGCATCATCCTAATTCCAAAACCAGATAAAGACACAACAAAGGCCACACAGGCCAATATCGCTGATGCACATTAAGACGCTAAAATTCCCAACATATTATTGGCAAACTGCATCCAGCAATACATTAAAAAGATCATAAACAATGATCAAGTGTTAGTCATCCCAAGGATGCAAGGACAGTACAATATTCACAAATCAATAAACATAATACATCACAAAAACAAAAGGAAAGACAAAAATCACAAGATGGTATCAATAGATGTGGAAAAAGCATTTGATAGGTACAACACCAATTTATGATAAAGACACTGAGCCGAGGGGGAGCAGAGGAGCATACCTCAACATAATAAAGGCCATATATAAGAAACCTACAGCCAACATCATACTCAATGGGTAAAAAATAAAAGCTTTCCCACTAAGTTCAGGAACAAGACAGGGGTGTCTGCTTTCACCACTTCTATTTAACATTGTATTGGAAGTCCTAGCCACAATGATCAGACAAGAAAAAGAAATAAAAGGCATCCAAATTGGAAAAGAGGAAGTAAAACAGTCATTGTTTGCAGATGGCATGATAGTGTACATAGAAAACCCTATAGACTCCACCATAAAGCGACTCAACCTAATAAGTGAATTTTGCAAAATAGCTGGATACAAAGTCAATATTCAGAAATCGAAGGCAGTTTTGTGCACAAACAACAAAATATCAGAATCAGAAATCAGGAAATAATCCCATTTGCTATAGCAACAAGAAAAATAAAGTATTTAGGGATAAACCTAAGCAAGGGGGTAAAAGATCTGTACTCATAAAACTACAATACACTGAAGAAAGAAATTAATGAAGAAACAAATGGAAGAATATACTGTGTTGATGGACTGGAAGAATTAACATCATCAAAATGTCCATACTACCCACAGCAATTATAGACTCAGTGCAATCCCTATTAAAATACCAATGACATATTTCACAGATATAGGATAAACATTTCAAAAATTTATGTGGAACTACAAACAACCCAGAATAGCCTTAGCAATTTTGAGAAAGAAGAACAAAGTAGGAGGGATCACAATACCAGACATGAAACTATATTACAAGGCCACCGTAATCAAAACTCTGGTACTGGTATAAGAACAGACACAATGATCAATGGAACAGAATAGAGAGCCCTGAAATAAACCTATGCCTCTGTGGTCAATTAATATTTGACAAAGGGGACAGGAGCATGAAATGGAATAAAAGTAGCCTCTTCAACAAATGGTGGTGGGAGATCTGGACACATGCAAAGAAATGAAACTACACCACCAACTTATGCCACACACAAAAATAAACTCCAGGAGGATAAAAGACTTAAATATAAGTAATGACACCATAAAAGTCCTAGAGGGGAACACAGGCAGGAAAATCTCAGATATTCCACACAGCAGTATTTTCACCGATATGTCCCCTAGAGCAAGGGATGTAAAGGAAAGAATAAACAAATGGAACTACATCAAATTAAAAAGCTTCTGCACAGGTAAAGAAAACATCAGCAAAATGAAAAGGGAACCAACTATACAGGAAAATATATTTGCCAATGATGCCTCGGGCAGGGGTCTGATCTCCAAAATATATAAAGAATTCCCACAACTCCACTCCAGAAAGACGGACAATCCAATTAAAAAATGGGCAAAGGACCTGAACAGACACTTCTCCAAGGAGGACATACACAGGGCCCAGAGACATACGAACGGATGCTCAGCATCACTAGCCAACAGAGAGATGCAAGTTAAAACAACAATGAGATACCACTTCACCAGACAGAATGAGATACCAGACAGAATGGCCATCATAAACAAATCAAGAAACAAGTGCTGGCAACGTTGTGGAGAAAATGGAACCCTAGTACACTGCTGGTGGGAATGCAGACTGGTGTAGCCACTGTGGAAAACAGTTTGGAATTTCCTCAAAAACTAAAAATGCAACTGCCTTTTGACCCAGCAATTCCACTGCTAGGATTATACCCTAAGAATCCAGAAACACCAATTCAGAAGAACCTATGCACCCTATGTTTATACTAGCACAATTTACAATAGCCACATGCTGGAAACAGCCTAAGTGCCCATCAGTAAATGAGTGGATCAAAAAACTGGTACATTTACGCCGCAATGGAATACTATGCAGCAGAAAGAAAGAAGGATCTCCTACGCTTCACCACAGCATGGATGGAGCTGGAGAGTATTATGCTAAGTGAAATAAACCAGTTGGTAAAAGACAAATACCATATGATCTCACCTATAAGTGTAACCTAATCTTCAAAACCAACAATCAAGCAAAATAGAACCAGATACATGGACATAAAAAACAAACTGACAGTGACCAGAAGGGAGGTGAGAGTGGGATAACGGGGGAATTAAGGGGAAGGGTCAAGTCAAGGAAAATGTATAAATGGACAAAGACAGCATGGGGGAGGACTGAATGTGGGGAAGTTAGAATGCGTAAGGCGGGGGAGATTAATGGGGGGGAAATGGGGACAACTGTACTTGAACAACAATTAAAAAAAAGAGTGAACTCTAATGTAAACTATGGACTTTGGGTAATTATGAAGTTTCAGTGTAGGTTCATCAACTGCAAAAAAGGTACCATGATAATGGATGTGGATAGTGGGGAGTACAGGCATGTATGGAGGCAGGAGTTATATGAAAAATCTCTGTAGTTTCCTCTCAATTCTGCTGTGAACCTAAAAGTACTCCCCCAAAAAAACTATTTAGAAAAAATAAACTAAAAAAACATGGAGGCATTTCTTATTAAGAGGAAAAATTACCATACACGAACCCCTTCACAAACAGATTTTTCTTGTTTTGAAACAGCTCTCCCCTATGTAGAACATCCCCACTGAGTTTCATCAGTGAAACCTAGGGATCTATAACACTTTATTGGAAAAAAGTAACTTCACTGAAGTTACTTTACTATATTTAATTATAAATTCCCATGTACTATAATATCTAATATCCATTTGGGTATACATTACAAACTTGGAAAATAAAGCAATATATTCACAGGAAAACTTGGAAACCACCAAACAGTTGTTTACAAAATTAGACATTTTAAAATACTATATCATTGCAGTTTCATCTGGACTTAACAATTTCCCACGTAGAAAGACAAGGTTCCTGACCTTTGTCCCAAGTGTACAAAAGCATACTCAACAGTGCTTTTTATGACCATATTGAATACATGCATGACTGAAGATGGCAATAATAGACGTACGGCTGATGTATTTATCTGAGTTGGAGCCTTTCTTCCTTAGAATAGACTCCAAATAAAATGAATATATTAGATATAAATCCACTACTGCCATCTTCGTTCTTCAGGAAGCTTTTTATCTTCCTGAAGATGACTACTGGATTCCTCCCTTTGCTACTCCTACTTGGTAGTTGCTACCGTAACCACTGAGAAGTAGCAACATCAAGTAGCAAAAGAAATTGTCTCAAGTAGGGTTCTCGCACTGGCTAGAGCTAGAGGCCTGGCAAATGAGTGACTAGAGTGACGAGCTAAGCAGCGCTGATTCACAGATTAGGTGCCAATCTACTGGACTGGCTCAGGACTTTTGCACATGCTGTCCCATCTGCCCAGCTGACTACCTTGCTAAGAGCTAATTCTCACCTATCAGTTCCCAGCCTACATTTTGCCACCTCGGAGATAATTTCCCTGAGCACCTTATTAATGAAGTCACCCATTATTCTTTCTCAGCCAGTTTTTTTTTTCCTCCATAGCACCACAATATGTAATCACTTATCTGTATGTTTTCTTTTTTTTTATCTGTCTCTACTACTGGACCGTAAGTGCGATGCGTGCAGAAATCATGTCACTCCTGGTCACTACTCTAATTCCATCAAGTAGCACAGAATCTGGCCCACAACAGTCACTGATAAACACCTAGACTTCAAAGTAATAAACTACACTTTCTTCGGGCGGGAAAGGAGACTTTTCCATATACTTAGCATGGGAAGCAATATGCTACAATGGAAAGAGTACAACTTTGGAGTCACACAATTGGAATCTCACCTCCACTGCTTACCTAGCTAAATGAACTTTGGCAAATTATTTTGTATCTTTAAGTCCTAATTTTTCTCAATTTAAAATGACGACAATAATACTTCTAATAATATTTCTCTTACATAATTACTCTGATTTTCTAGTAGATAGTAGATACTCGTAAGTGATAATTATTACTTGAATTATTATTTATTTTCCTGCACTAAGAGGTCTTAACTAAGTGCAGCTGTAACAGATATGAGTTAAGTTGTGGCCCTATAAACATTGCCAAATATTTATTAAAAATATCAAAAACAGTATTATTTATAAAGATAATCTGTATTTTCAAAACTTTTATTTAATGCATGCTTTCTCAGTAAGACTGCAGAACTTCTAAATCTTCTTAAATAGATGCTTAGAAAAAGAAATAATATATGCAGTTACTTTTTCATGCCATCAGGTACTAATTACATTAAAGCACAAAGTTCCTTTTCAAACTATGCTGTTTAAATTTACCAGAAATTTTAAAATATACGAAAACAAAATGACAGACTCATAATATTTTACTGTTTTATTATTAAATTGAATTTTTAGTATAAGTAAAAACAAAGTTTTAATTATTTTTAAAAACTGAGGTTTTGGGATTTTATAAAGGAATATTCACAAGTCACTTTCCATAGATTAAAAAAGGTTGAAATGTTTTCATTAAAGTTAAATACCAAAGTACACAGCCCTGACTGGTGTGGCTTCATTGGTTGGGTGTCATCCTGTAAAGCAAGCATTCCCTGTCAGATTCCCAGTCAGGGCATATGCCTGGGTTGCGGTAGAGGCAACTGATGGATGTTTCTCTCTCACATCACTCTTTTCCTCTCTCTCTTTATCCCTCCCTTCTCCTCTCTCTAAAGGGAAATACAGTGGTACCTCGGTACTCATTGTTAATTTGTTCCAGAACTCATGACAAGTGCCTAAGCCAATGAGTGACAAACTGTTCACTAGTGAGCTAACAGGAGACTGATGGGTAGACCTGTTTCGTGGCAAGAGAGGGTTGCCAAGTAGCTAGCAAGCGCAAGTGCTGAAACATTTTTTTCTTGTTAAAATGCAATAAGTACTGGTTCTGACGAGTACTGAAGCCAACGAGTACCATGGTATGACTGTAAATAAAATATTTAAAAAGAAGACAGCAAGGTACACAAACACCTATGTGAATAATACAATTTGTACATGAAGATACTGTTATAAATTCTTTTTTTTCCTGTCCAAATGTAATTTTTGTCTTGCTACTAAATAAAGTTAGAATCCTTCCTGACTGTAATGACTGGTTTACCTTTAACTCCAGGGGGCTTAAATTATCAATCTTTTCAGAAGCTTTAACTGTTTTTGACAATTTAACCTGCTGAACTCACAGTACCTAATGGAGGTCCTGGTTGCCAAGTTTTATTTCTGATGCAGCCGACCACTATTACTGACTCCATAGATAATGGATTTCAATAATAGCCACCCACAGGTTAGCACTTTGAGTAGTACCCGTAATATTGCTTTAATTAAGCTAATACATGAAGGTCATTGTTTGGTAGAAAGTTTTATTAAATATGACAATGCTTACAATAATAGTAATAAGAAAAAAGAAACTGTGTGTGTTCATCTGTACAGTAACTACATAAATTTGCCTACAGATATAATCCAGTTTGCTCATTAGTTTATGTTGCATTTCAATTCATTTTCCAAAAGAAATTAAATTTATTAGTTCCAGTTCCAAAAAATATGTACATTTCTAGTACTCCTGACTGATAGTTTCATGACAGATGGCTCTAACCATGCTGGGCACATAATGGGTCTACCTGTCACAAAGAGACTACCCACTAGAGCAAAGGAGATTTCTACCATCACCACATACCCACCCCCTGATTTTGGAGCATTTTGATGGTGGAAGAGATTAATGCTTTGATTTGTCTGTAGCTCCATGCATTAAATATTAACTTCTTTCTGAAATAGTATAACTATTTGTTATCATGAAAACTATATAAATTTTGCTTTTGAACCCACTTTATGTAATATTTCCAACAAATATATAAAAGGACAAACCAAAATTTTTCAATGAATCAAAAATTAAAGTTTCATTCTAAAGCATCGAAAAAAACTATAATATGCAAATCATAGTCAGCAAGATTTATACATTTTCCATTTTTATCTGTATTAAGTAATTTGAAATTGTTATTAAAAAGCAAATAATAGTGGCTGAATTTATATATACTGAATTTAGCAATAATTGTATTTTTTTAAATATACAACCTGACAGGCACTATGGTAGATAATAATGAATCAGCATGGGAGCCACTTAATATACTTCTTGATTAACTCATTGCCTGTCCACTTCGCACACAGACATGCTTACATGTCATAATCGCCATAATTCCCATCATCCCCACTGCTAACACTCAAGCTCCTTGATTAGTGCACAACTCCCAGACGAGCCATTGCTAATGCTAAATAATTCTCTTCAGCCTCCTGCTACTATTCTGCAGGATCTCCAATTAAATATAATGTCCCTGATGAGCCACAGTAATGTGAACAAATTCCTACCAGGAATTCTATCTTATTCCATTTTACCCAAAAATGTAGAGAAAGTAATTTAGCCAAGCCAAAGATAATCAAAATATTTTAAATTGATATAGTACAATATTTCTGCATAACGTTTTTCCAAAGACAAAAACAAAAAAGAAAAGAAAAGAAATGTCTAAACATCCTAAACGCTTTCTTCTCCTGATTAATTAGCTCTTTACTATAAAGTTCAGTATTTTAAATTTGATAGGTAGGTACAGTGTATTCTTAATTCAAAAAAGGTTGCTAAATGCTAAGTTTTATGAGAAAAGTAAGCAACAGAAAGTTTTAAAGCAAGTGTGCCATTTAAAACCCCTTTAATTACCTAATTACCAGAACTCCAAGGTCCAAAATAACATTAATGAAACCAATTCCTTCCTTCCAATTAAATGCAGTATTAGTCACTATCAGAGGCTTTGCTCATGGAACTTTATGTTGTAGGTAAGGAAACTTCATGTGGAACAATGACAACTATTAGTATTTTTTTGCAAGAAAGTATTAAGAATCCTATATATTTCCTATTGCAATCTAAATGACTGGAAATCTAAGTTTCCGGTGTAATTAAAACCAACTGGGAAACAAGGACCATGATGGCCACCTTAAAATATTCTGTACAAGTAAAAGCCATTTAAGGATATGAATTTAAATACAGCATCTTGACTGCACACGCATGTGCAAAAAAAGGTCTGATTTTTCAGTTATCATCCCAAAGAAGTTCTACAAAGCTGACCCTACTCATTTATTCCTATTTGAGGAGCAATGAGTGCATTAGCTACAAATGAGTCCATTAACAGATTTTGTGAAATAATTTTTTAAAAATTAAAAACTTTAACTTCTTTCCAAATAGAAAAAAGATTTTTAAATATCCTGAGAAATCAAATCATTTAAATGAGAAAAATAAATACTTTTTTAATTTTAAATTGCTTTACTCTCTACGTACATCTAGAATAAAATTGAAAATATTATAACAAAGGTGTAACTAGATAAATACATACAAAGATGTATATATAAATAGAAAAGATATAACGACATTCCGATAAACCCATAAAATTTTGATAAGTTTCTCCCTAAGGTCTTTTATACCTCAGTCTGCATTAATGTATTCCATCTCCATTTACCTGATCATTACCCTCCAGTTTGTTCAGCTGGAATCAACATACACTAATTACACAGACATCACAAAGTCCTATTTGTCCTCAGTACCTCCCCAGACAGCAGGGAAATATTATCAAGGGCAGGCATGCTAAGTGATGATTCCCCTCACCTTACTGTCAATCATCCCAGAGTGCTCACAGGAAACCCCACTCAATCTCATTACCGAATCCTAAAGCTAAGACCATAATACTCGCCAGGAGTCATACTTCAAACAGCAGGCTGCCTGGCTAAGATATGAGTCACAATGACTACTTCCCTGATTTTAGGTTTTGGTTTTAACATAATTAATATCAGGTATTTATCATTTAAATACAACGTTACTGTACACAAAGCAACAAAATCTTGTAAATTCTATTTAAGAGTCTAGATAGGGTACATAGTCAAAAGTTAAAGTACAGAATCACCCTGGTTGATGTGGCTCAGTGGATTGAGCGCTGGCCTGTGAACCAAAAGGTCGCAGGTTCATGGGAACATGCCTGGGTTGCGGGCAGGGTCCCCAGTTGGGGGACGTATGAGAGACAACTGATGAATGTATCTCTCTCACATCGATGTTTCTCTCCCTCTTTTTCTCCTTCCCTTCCCCTCTCTCTAAAAATAAATAAATAAAATCTTGAAAAAAAAGCTAAAGTACAGAATCAATTTCATTTTTAAAAATTCAAAACCATACCTTTACAGGTTTCATACAGATATAGCAATATTTTGCTGTTTCTTATGGAAAGACATACTAGTCTTTTAACTTGGAAAGACAGAGAGATAGACAGGCAGATAACTATTTAATTTTGATAATTCTGTCTATCTAACATGCATTGTGAGTACGGCAATTTATATTCTCAAACCCTTTGCTCCCACTATTGACTAAACTAATGAAGTAGAGCCCACCTTTCAATTTAGAAAGTCTTTGTCACTAAAATCTAACATTTTTCTTTTTTTTTAATTTCCTAACTTTTCTGGGACTGCCGAAAATCACAGATTAGTGAGACACAACCCTAGAATCCATCTCTCCTGCCTTCTAAGTCAATATTAACAAGGCCCTGTTCAACAAATTAAGAAATTCCCCCAAAGCAGTCCTCTGCCTAAAATCTAATGAATTTATTCAATAGACCTGACTCTACCTGCTTCAAAATTTTATGCAGTGGTTCTAATTACTTCTGCTTTATAAGGTATTATATTTTAGCATCTGTTAAATTTTCTAGGCTATTCTTGCATTTTATTCCTTTTTTAATTCCCCCACAAAATGACATTTATTAGGAAATAATAGACAATATAGATTAATTAAGAAATAACTAGCACTTATAAAATTCAATTTCCCTATACCAATCAAGAAGTCCTTACATAGGCCCTAAAAATTTCATTTTAAATTCATATCATAAAATGGTTTTTTTCTATTGATTCTTTTCCACTGATTCTATGGTGTTCATTTTTTAATGAACTTTATTGAAGTTTAAAATGAAGTTTATTTTTTTTAAGTATCATTTTCTCCCTTGTTAGTATATACAGGAAAGCTATAGATTTCTCTACATTTAACTACCACAGAGATATTTCTTACTGTTTCTAAAGAGTTATTCAATTGACTGTGTAATTAGAAAATCAATACAATCTTAATATTTATTCCTTTCCTGTTCACTATGTTATAATTGCATAGCCTAACTGCATTACCTAGCACTTCCAGAATGCTGTTAAATAATAGCAATCGTAAATGTATCGGTCTTCATCCTGACTTTCATGAGAATGCATCCTATAAGGTATAACCTTTTTATTAAGGTAAGGCAGTATTCATCCAATCATGTTTTACAAAGGGTTTTACAAAGTATTCTACAAGGAAAAGATGGTGAATTTCTTTTAAATGACATTTAGGCTTCTATCAAGATGACCATACAGTTTTTCTTCACTAACCTATTAGTATATTCAGTTTAACTAACAATCTTTAATACTGAACCATATTGAAATGTCATGAATATACTCTATATGTTTGCAGCATGCTATTTAATTATTTTATTCTGTTCCCTCTTACTTAGTATTCCTCTATCAATATATATAATAGTCATTGTAATTTTATTTTTTGCTTACCATCTTTGCCCATATTCTTATTTCTGAATTACTATGGTGGCTTCATGAAAAGAATGGAAATCTGTTTTTCTTATTCCAAGTCTAGAGCAATTTAAATAGTGTCAAGATTTCCTGCTTCTGAAAATTTCAAAGAATTTTTGTGAGAATCTCTTGGCCTGGACACTCTACTCCATTCTTTATATAATAACTTAAGAGTCCCTTAGTCAATGATTTCTTGCCTTAATCAGGTTCTTTCACATACAGTTACAGGCTTATACATTATTACTTGGCACCAATTTTATAAATTGAGTCAAACAAAATAACTACTTAACATTTTTAAGGGATTAAAAGCATATTAAACCCCACTTCCAAGAATGGATAGAACAACCAAAAGATCAATAAGGAAAAGGAAGACTTCAATATCCCAATGAACCAATCATTCCTAAAAACATCTATAGAACACTTCACCCAACAAAGGTAGAATAAACATTCTCCTTAAGGTCACATGAAACATTCTCCAGGATAAATTATAAAGTATAAAAACAGGCCATAAAACAAACATCAAAAAAATTTAAAGGACGGAAATAATAGAGAGAATGTTCTCCAACCAAAGCAGAAGAAAATTAGAAATCAGTAACACAAAGAAACTTGGGAAACTCACAAATGTGTGGAATTAAACAACATACTCCTAAATAACAAATAGGTGAAAGAAGAAATCACAAGAAAAATTACAAAATACTTTCAGAAATGAAGATACAACATATCAGAAAACATGGGATGCAGCTAAAACAATTCTTAGAGGAAAATATATATCTAAACACCTATATTTAAAAAGACATCAAATTGATATCCTAATTCTACCTTAAGAAATTATTTTTGAAAAAAACCAACTAAACCAAGAGCAAGCAGAACGAAGGAAATAATAAAGACTAGAGTAAATATAAATGAAATAGAGATTTAAAAAAGAAGAAACCAATGAGACCAAAAGTTGGTTCTTTGAAAAGATCAATAAAATTGAAAACTTTTAGGTAAAGTGACCAAGAAAAATAAAACTCAAATGGCTATATCAGGGATGACATTACTACCATCTTCACGGAAATGAAAATAAGAAGATACAATAAACAATCATATACTAATTAAGTAGGTAACTTAAGTGAAAGAGGCAATTTCCTATAAAGACACAAACTACAGACACCGACTCAAAAATAACAGAAAATCTGAATTTAAAAAATTATAACAAGAGATTGAATTAGTAATCAAAACACTACTCACAGAGAAAAAACCAGTCCCACATTGCTTCACTGGTGAATTCTATACATTTAAGTAATAATTAATACCAATTCTTCACAAACTCTTCCAAGACAATAGAAAATGAGGGAACACTTACCAACTTACTGAGGCCAGGATCACTTTCATACAAAAAATAAAAACTAAAAAAAGACATCATAAGAAAAGAAAACGACATACCAGTATCTCATAAATATGGGTGAAAATTTCTCAAAAAAACACTAGCAAACTGAATCCAGCACATAAACAAAGAACTATCACCATGATCAAGTATGATTTATCCCAGAAATGCAAGGCTGGCTTAACATCAAAAATTAATGTAATATACCAAATCAACAGAATAAAGGACAAAACCCACATTATCATCTCAGTAGACATATAAAAAGCATTTGAAAAATTCCAACACCCATTCATGATAAAAACACTCAACAAACTAGGAATAGCAGGGTACTTCCTCAACCTAATTATGGTAACCTATGAAAATTCCAGAGGCTAAATCAAACTTAATTGTGAAATACTGAATGCTTCCCCCTAGGATGAGGAAAAAACCAGGATGCCTGCTCTCACCACTTCTATTCAATATCATTCTGGAAGTTCAAACGAGGGAAATGAGGCAGGACTAAGAAATAAAATGCATCAAGAGGGAAAAGAAAGAAGTAAAACTATCTACTTGCACATGACATAATCTTCTAGACAATCCCTAGGAATCTATTTTAAAAACTACCAGAACTGCCCTGGCTGGTGTGGCTCAGTGGATTGAGCGCCAGCCTGCAGACTGAAAGGTCGCTGGTTTTGATCGCAGTCAGGGCACATGCCTGGGTTGCAGGCCACGTCCCTCACTGGGGTCTTGCGAGAAGCAACTGATCTATGTCTCTCTCACATGTTTCTCTTCCCCTCCTTCTCCTTCCTTTCCCTTCTATCTAAAATAAATTTTTTTAAATCTTAAAAAAAACTATCAGGACTAATAAACAAGTTCATCAAAATTGCATGACACAAAATCACTATATAAAAATCAACTGTAGTTTTGCACACTTCCAATTAATAAACATTGAAATAAAGATATAATCCTAGTACCATCAGAAAGAACAGTAATATACTTAAGAATACACATAACAAAATAAGTACAAAATTTATACCCTGAAAACTGCAAAACATTGTTGAAAGAAATTAAAGCAACATAAATAAGTTGACCAAAATCAAAGAAAATATCCATGTTCATGGATAGGAAGACTTAAAATTGTTGAGACAATAATACTTCCCAAACTGATCTACAGATACAACACAATTCCTTTCAAAATCCTTTCACTAGGACTATTTTCCCTTCATAAGCCATCTTCTACAGTCTTTCAAGGGAATAATAAGGGCCTAGAGAATGACAAATAAAAGACAATTCACGACTTGACAAGAGGCTTAACTCCCATTTTGCCTTCTCCTGCCCTGACCATTTTCCACAGGAGTATCTTTACTGCTTGTTCACTCTGGCCTCTTACCCTGGATGTAGCTATATGAGAACAGTTTTCCTGGGCAAAGTCTGACTTTGAGACTTTTCTAGATCAGTCTTTACTTCTCAAAGAAAGTAAAAGAACTTTCTCAACAGAGAAAAAGATGTCATACTATTTTAAGACAATCCAACAATAAGACAACTAGTTAACCTGCAAACCCTCCCTGGAAGCACCTGAAATCCTAAATTAAATGCAATAAACATCCTTTAAATAAACAGCTTGGCTTACAAGAAACTACAAGCAACCCCCAGGGACTAAAAACAAAGAAGAAGTCAAAAACCAGGCAGTACCCACTAGAGCCAATACTACAGCTAACCTTGGGGAGCGGCTATGGGAATCTCAATGAGAACTAAGTTTTAACCCTCAGAGAAAGGAGGCATGCATGAGTTGAAGATAAAAAGGAAAACTCCTACATAAAGCCAGGGTTCTCAAAGATTACATCCTCAGTAATGGGCGGAGGGGGGGTAGGTATCCATCTACCTAAGTAGGGAGAAAACAAATACTTAACATTATCTACTGTGGTTCACAGGGGAAAAAAAGCCTCCTCTGGCAATTAGAACTCATGGGCCTATTCAGAGAGAAGGATGTGTGTGTACTTTCATTTTGTTTTTTTTCCAATATCCTCATAATTCAGTAACCTTGATACAAAGAAATTAATGCAAAAATTTGTCCGTGATTAGAGGTATCCAAGAGGGCCCAGTAAAAACAAACACAGCACCCACCTACAGAGCCATATCTGCAGCCTAAACCATGTTGGAATTTAACAATAAAGATTGCAAAAATGAGGTCACAAGCCAAAACCTACACACATGAGCAAGCAATTCACCGTGAAGAGTCAGAAATGAAATACGCACCTAGAACCTTGAAATGATATTATCATAGAACCTTTAAAATAAGTATACTAAAAATAAATACAAAATACAAAGTCCTTCTTTGTACATGAAAGGACTCAAATACATAAGAAAAAACAATAAAAAAAAAACGGAGATTCAAAAAGAAAAGTAAACTGACAGATTTCTCAAAATACAGCAAAGGCAACAAATGCAGCCAAAGTAATCATGCATCAGGCAATTTTCATCACTGCATGCAAAAATATTAGATCTGAGGTTATCAGGAAACAAAATAATCCCATGGATTCAAAGATTAACCTCCAAAAACTAATTTTAAAAGAGAGGGAAATACAGCATTATAATGGAGAGATCTGGTAAAAACTATCTGAATCAAGTAATCAAGCTTAGCATAACCAGTAGAAGCACCCAACATTATGAACCTCTAGATATGATACAATAATAGCATCACTTATGAAGTATTTGTGTCAAAAAATATTTACTCTGAATCTATTTGTAAAGAAATAAATCACAAATCCAGACTTCTGTAAGCCAATTGGCTTGACATCAAAACATCAATATCATGAAAATCAAACAAAAAAAGGAGAAAGGGTAGGAGGACTGTTTTAGATTAAGTGACCAGAGACATAATAACTAAATGTAATTCATGAAACTTGATTGAACTGTGAACCATAGAAAATATAAAAGACATTTGGAGACAACAGGATAAATCTGAATATGGTTTGCATATCAGCTTATATTATAGAATTGATCATTTTCTTAGCTATGATAGGTATTAGAAATATGAAAAAGAATACCCTTAACCCTGGTAAATGAATACTGAAATATTTGGAGGTGAAATGTCAGTGTCTGTAATTTATTTAGCACATAAGTTATAGAAATGTTATTTAGCAAATTCTTTAGCAAACAAAGAAGGGAAGAGAAGGGGAGGGAAGAAAGAAAGAAGAAAGAAGTGGGGAAGGAAGGAAGGAAGGAAGGAAGGAAGGAAGGAAGGAAGGAAGGGATGCAGGGAGGGAGAGAGGGAGGGAAGGAGGGGAAAATATGTTTATGTACACATATATGTGGATAGAAATATAAGAAAATGTGTCAAAATGTTAACAATTGGTGAATCCACTATTCACTGTACTACTCTTCAAGTTTTCGTTATGTTTGAATAAATACTAAGAATATAAAAGAATGGCCAGTAACATGAAAAGATATTCAAAATCAGTATTCATCAGGGAATCTAAATTAAAACCACAATGAGAGAGTATATAATGGCTGCTAGCACGGCAAAACTCAAAAGGACTGATATCACCAAGTACAGGCAAGGATACTGAGCAACCTGAACTCTCATACGTCAGTGGTGGGAATATGGTAAAGCACAAGCAGGTCAGAAAACCATGCCAGCTTCCTGTAAAGTTAAGCATTTGTTTATAGCAAAGTTCAACAAAATACCACTGACCCATAAGTCAAATCCAACCTAAGGAATGTTTGTACAACCCTCAAGCTAAAGTAGTTTTTACAGGGGGTCAAGATGGTGGAAGACTGAATGGAAGTCACACTGACCTACTCCCAGGACCAATCTGGAATTACAACTAAATTGTGGAGAAGTCCTCTGGAACAAACAACTGAACAACAGTGAGAGAGAAGCCTTATAACCTTGAACCAACAGAAGAATCAGTTCAGCACAGCCCAACTGGTAAGGAGTGGGGCAGAGACACTTGAGAAGGCTGGCTGGGCACCCTCAGGTGGCAGCACCACAGGGATATTGAAGCAGCCAGCTGGATCCCCCTGAGAAGAGCGGGGTCTAAACAATAAGTGGGGATCCCCAGCCTACAGCACCAGAGCCCAAAAATCACACAGATAACAGCCACCTGCAAAAAGCAGCAGGGTCGTTCTCAGCCAGAGATGGCTAGCTGGAGAGAAGGAAAGAGCCATTTAAAGGGCCAATGCATAAATTATCATTTCGAGCCACTTACCCGGGACTCCAGCAAAGGTGGGGGCAGACTGGACTAGAGACACCTGAGGAGAGACTGGGGACGTAGGCTTTGGGTAGAGAACTGAGAAAATAGCCACTGGGATCCCGGTGCTGACTTATTCCCCATGTGGCAGCACCCATCTTGCTCAAGCAGACCATTCCCCTAAGCAGCTGCAGCCTGAGAGGAAACAATAGCCCCGCCCCCAGGAGAGACTCTGCCTTGGTCCTGTGGTGCTTAAGCCTGACTGCTGAGGGCAGAGTGGCAGCCACAGGCAGTAGATCCCTGCAAAGGGAGAGCAGAGTAGACTGGAGGTGCTTGAGGACAGACTGGGGATGGAGACTCTGGGGAGAACTGAGAGAGTGGCCTCAGAGATCCTGGTGCTGAATCATCCCCCATAAGGCAGCAGCCATTGAGCTCCCACAGACCACTGCACTCCAAGCAACAGCAGCCTCAGGGGAAACATTAGCCCCAACCACAGGAGGGATTCTGCCCCGCCCTACGGTGCTTAAACCGGACTGCTGAGCACAGAGTGACTAGATTAACAACTGAAGGAGACAACCACAGATGGTAGATGCCGGGAAGTCTCCAACAGGCTATCTAAGGTCAGATGCAGTCAACATCTCACATCACCAGAGGTGGATCCAGAAAGAAAAATACAGCGGTAAATACTAGAGGTTACCTAAACGAAATCCACTGTGGTCTTCTCCATGATTTGTGATACTTTCTTTATTATATAGCTTTTTAACATTCATTTCTTATCCATCGAGTTTGTGATATTTAAGTCACTGGATTTTACACCATAGTTTATTTCTCTCCTTTCTTATACTAATCTTAATCTCTTTACAGCCTTATTAATACAAATTCATTTGCTGTAGACAGTGGGACTGCAGGGGGTAGTTATTTTTGTGGTTGTGGGTTTGCTTTCTGGGCTTTGTGTTTTTACACGGGCAGCTAAATAATGAGAAGAAAAAGAAACAACCCTCAATCAAAGGGAAAGGACAAATCCCCAGAAAGACCACTAAATGAAATAGTGGCAAGTAAACTTAGATCAGATATTGAGTTCAAAACAATGGTTATGAGGAAGTTCAATGAACTCAATGAGCTCAGTGAGAATTACCAAAAACTACAATGAAACTACGAGGAACTTACTGCAAAGTAGAGCAGCATGAAAAAGGACATAGACACTATCAACAAGAACCAAGAGGAAAGGAACAATACAATTTCTAAATTGAACAACACAGTAGAAGGAATCAAAAGCAGGCTAGATGAAGAAGAGGATCAAATGAGCAAGCTGGAGGACATGATAGGAAAAAACTCCCAGAAAGAGCAAGAAAATGGAAAAAGGCTCAAAAACAACAAAGAGGGGTTAAGGGAAATACAGGACAACATAAAACGTAATAATATCCATATAATAGGAATATCAGAAGGAGAAGAAGAGCAAGGGATAGAAAAACTGTATCAAAGAGTAATAATGGAAAACTTCCCTAATTTGAGGAGAGAAAAAGTCATACAAGTCCAGGAAGCACAGAGAGTCCTAATCAAAAGGAACCCAAAGAGATCAACTCCAAGACACATCATAATTAAAATTGCAAATATCAAAGACAAAGAGAGAATCTTAAAGAAAGCAAGGGAGAAACAGGAAGTAACATACAAGGGAGCCCCTATAAGGCTAGCAGCGGACTTCTCCACAGAAACACTGTAAGCCAAAAGAGAATGGCAGGAAATATTCCAAGTAATGAAAAGCAAAGGCCTGCAACTAAGACTACACCACCCAGCAGGCTCTCAATTAAAATGGAAGGTGAAATAAGGAGTTTCCCAGACAAAAGATGACTAAAAAATATACCTCTACCAAACCAGCACTGCAAGGTATGCTAAAGGGATTGCTTTAAGAAGATGGCGAAAAAGAGTGAGAGAGAGAGGAAAACAAGTACAAAGGGAAAAAATGAATATGTTCCTATCAATAATAACTTTAAATGTAAATGGATTAAATGCTCCAATTAAAAGACACGGAGTTGCTGAATGGATAAGCAAACAGGACCCACACATATGCTGCCTACAAGAGACCTGCTTCCGCCAAAAGACCTACACAGGCTGAAAGTAAACAGTTGGAAAAAAATATTCCAAGCAAATGGACAGCAAAAAAAAAAAAAAGCTGGGGTAGCAATATTTATATCAAACAAAACAGACTTCAAAACAAAGGTTATAAAAAGAAATGCAGAAGGACAATTCGTAATCCTCAAAGAAAGAACCCATCAAGAAGACATAAACATTGTAAACCTATATGCACCCAACAGAAGAACACCCAAATATGTAAGGAAAATCCTGGAGGACTTCAAGAAAGATATAGACAGCAATACTCTTATAGTAGGGGATTTTAATACCCCACTGTCAACAATGGAGAGATCATCCAAACAAAATATCAACAAGGACATTGTAGAACTGAACAACATTAGATCAAATGGACCTAAATGATATATTTAGAAACTTTCATCCCAAGGAGACAAAATACATATTCTTTTCAAATGCACATGGAACGGTTTCAAAGATAGAGCACATGAGAGGACACAAAACAAGCCTCAACAAAATCAAGAAAACTGAAATCATAACAAGCATTTTCTCAGACCACAAGGGCTTGAAACTGGAAACTAGCAATACAGGCCTATCTAAAAAAGATGGAAACATTTCAAATTAAAAACCTAACGTACATCTACAAGACTTGGAGAAACAACAAACAAAGCCCAGAGCAAACTGAAAAAAGGAAATAATCAGGATCAGAGCAGAACTGATGACACAGAAACTAAAAGAACAATTAAAAGGATCAATAAATCCAGGAGCTGGTTTTTGAAAAGGTAAACAAAATCAACTAGGTTTTAAGCAGACTCATCAAGAAAAAAAGGGAGAGGATGCAAATAAATAAAATCTGAAATGAAAGAGGAGAAATTACAACTGAGACCACAGAAATACAAAGGATTGTAAGAAATTACTACAAACAACTATATGCCAAGAAGTTTTAAAACCTGGGTGAAATGGACAAATTTCTAGAAAAATATAATCTTCCAAAACTGAATGAAGAAGAAGCAGAAAGCCTGAACAGACCAATAACAGCTGGTGATATTGAAGCAGTATCAAAAACCTCCAGGCACACAAAAGCCCTGGACCAGATGGTTTCACAGGAGATATTTACAAAACATTTAAGAAACAGATAACCCCTCTCCTTCTCTGACATTTCCCAAAAATCCAAAAAGAGGGAAGACTCCCAAACTCTTTTTATGAGGTCAGCATCATCCTATTCCCAAAACCAGATAAAGACACAACAAAGAATGAAACTACAGGCCAATATGGCTGATGAACACAGACTCTAAAATACTCAACAAAATATTGGCAAATCGCATCCACCAATACATTAAAAAGATCAAACACCATGATCAACTGGGATTCAAACCCCTGGATGCAAGGATGGTACAACATTCACAAATCAGTAAACACAATACATCACATAAACAAAAGAAAGACACAATCACATGATAATATCAGTAGATGCATAAAACCATTTGATAAAAGACAGCACCCATTAATGATAAAAACACTCAGTGAAGTGGGAATAAAGGAGGCATACCTCAACATAATAAAAGCTTTATATGAGAAACCTACATCCAACATTACACTGAACAGGCAAAAACTAAAAGCATTCCCACTAAGATCGGGAACAAGACAAGGATGTCCACTATCACCACTTCTATTCAACATAGTATTAGAAGTCCTAGCCACAGCCAACAGTCAAGAAAAAAAATGAAAGGCATCCAAACTGAAAAGGAGGAAGGAAAACTGTCATTGCTTGCAGATGACATGATAGTGTACATAGAAAACCCAATAGACTCCACCAGAAAACTACTCGATCTAATAAGCGAATTTGGCAAAACAGCAGGATACAAAGTCAATATTCAGAAATCAAAGGCATTTTTGTACACTAACAATGAAATATCAGATTCAGAAATCAGGGGAAAAGATCACATTTACTATAGGAACAACAAAAATAAAGTACCTAGGAATAACCTTCACCAAGGAGGTTAAAGACCTATATTCAGAAAACTACACAATACTGAAGAAACACATTAAGGAAGAAACAAATAAGTGGAAGCATATATCATGTTCATGGATTGGAAGTACTAACATCATCAAAATGTCCATACTACTCAAAGCAATTTATAGATTCAATGCAATCCCTATTAAGATACCAATGACATATTTCACAGATATAGAACAGTACAAAAATTTATATGGACACATAAATGAGCCTAAATAGCAATAGCAATTTTGAGAGAGAAGAACAAAGTAGGAGGGATCAAAACACCTGACATCAAACTATATTATAAGGCCAATGTAATCAAAGTAGTCTGGTACTAGCATCAGAAGAAACACATAGGTCAATAGAACAGAATAGAGAGCCCAGAAATAAATCATGTCTCTGTGGTCAATTAATATTTGACAAAAGTCGCAGGAGCATAAAATGGAGTAAAAATAGCCTCTTCAACAAATGGTATTGGGACCTAGGCGGTGTGGCTCAGTGGACTGATCACTGGCCTGTGAACCAAAGAGTCACTGGTTCAATTCCCAGTCAGGGCACATGCCTGCATTGCAGGCCAGGCCCCCAGCGCGGGGTGCACTTGAGAGGTAACAACACATTGATGTTTCTCTCCGTCTCCTTCTCCCTTCCTTCTCCTCTCTAAAAATAAATAAATAAATTTCTTTTTTTTTAAAATTAGGCAGGAAAATATTATAAAAATAAAAATGGTATTGGGTGATCTGGATAGCTACATGCAAAAACATGAAATTCAACCACCAACTTACACCACACAGAAAAATAAACTCAAAGTGGATAAAATACTTAAATATAAGTCGCAACGCCATAGAAGTCCTAGAGGAGAACTTAGGCAGGAAAATCTCAGATATCCCATGCAGCAATATTTTCACCAATATGTCCCCTACAGCAAGGGATGTAAAGGAAAGAATAAACAAATGGGACTTCATCAAAATAAGAAGCTTCTGCACGGCTAAAGAAAACATCAGCAAAATGAAAAGTGAAGCAGCCGTATGGGAAAATATATTTGCCAATGACACCTTGGACAAGGGTTTGATCTCCAAAATACATAAAGAACTCACACGACTCCACTCCAGGAAGACAAACAGCCCAATTAAAAAATGGGCAAAGGACCTGAACAGACACTTCTCCAAGGAGGACATGCAGAGGGTCCAGAGACACATGAAAGGATGCTCAGCATCACCAGACACCAGGGAGATGCAAATTAAAACAGCAATGAGATACCGTTTCACACCAGTCAGAATGGCCATCATAAACAAATCAACAAACAACAAATGCTGGCGATGCTGTAGAGAAAAGGAAACCCTAATACAATGTTGGTGCGAGTGCATGCTGGTGTAGCCACTTTGGCAAATAGTTTGGAATTTCCTCGAAAAACTAAAAATGGAACTCCCTTTTGACCCAGCAATTCCACTGTTGGGATTATACCCTAAGAATCCTGAAACAATAATTCAAAAGAACTTATACACCCCATTGTTCACAACAGCACAATTTACAATAGCCAAGTGTTGGAAGCAACCTAAGTGCCCAACAGTAAATGAGTGGATCAAAAAACTATGGAACATTTACACAATGGAATACTACA